>CM031234.1:583753002-584163002 GCA_018340775.1 Taxus wallichiana var. yunnanensis
ATATTGGTGAATAGTCGTTTCATCAGATCTACACCCAACTCTTCACTGTCTCTGTCTCTGTCTCCCATCTTTCAACCCCAACAGGCTGGAGAAACAACAGCTCTGATACCACTGAAATATCCCTTGTTGGGATCTTACAAAAAATTGACAAAATACAGAAATTTGCAGCAAATACTAAATCTGATTTTTTTCTGATTTTATGCAGAAAATTACAGCTAGGGCAGCGAACAGTAAAATATGAATAACTCCCAAATTATCCGCTCAAATCACTTGAAATTTTAAAGAGAACTAGATAATAATATAAAGAACACAAGGGAAATATTTTTGGAATTTTTCAGTCAATATAACGCTGCCAGAAATTTACAGCGTGCCTAAAATAGCCGAAAACTTCTAAAATTAATATCTTTTGCTAAAGAAGTCCAAATGAGCTGAAATTTTGGATCTTGGGCCACAAAAATATGAAGAATAATATTCCAAAATTAGTTTTCGCACAGCAAACACGAAACCCTAATTTTTCCCTAAAAAGTAGGTCGCCCAACACATTTAGGGCATCAATTCAGCTCCAAACTTCTAAAATTCATATCTTTCCGATTACAAGTGCAAAAAATATGAAACTTGGGAAATAACATATATAAATATAGTAGATGACCTTCCAACCTTCAGATCTGAAAACGGCCAACTGGAAACCCTAAAAATTAGGGCTGCAATCTCCCAAACAAGTCGCCCTCCTTGGTAGATGACCAAAACCCTTGTGAAAAGTTCTGTAGATGATGCCAAACCCTTCCTTTATTGCTGCCGTAGGTCTGATCCGAAAACCAGCTGAAAATCTCCACCCAAACTCACCAAAACCTTCAAAACCCTATCTCTGAAAACCCTGAAAATACCTCTGTAAAACAGCCCTGAAATCAGCTTCAAATGACAAGCTAGGGTAGATCTCTCACTACCGAAGAATGCCCTGCTAGCTAGGGATGGATCTCTCACCACCGAAGCTAGGGTTCCCGTGGGATCTTACTCCACAAGCTAAAAAGTTGCAAACAACAGTTGCACATGAAAGAAATATAAGTGTATGCATGAGTGATCTCCCACTACACCCTCCATCTCCTTATATAGCTTTTTATGAGCCCCAATGAAGAAATATAACATTTAATGCAATACATATCCCCTCAAGTCACCAAAAAGGGACTTTAAGTGGCCCCAACAAAGAAACATAACATTAAATGCCAAAAGTGTCCACTTAAGTGATCCCAACGACAAAATAGAACACAAAGGGCCCATTAGACCCTCCCAACGCCCAAAATATAACAAAAACATAGTAGGAAATCAGAAAACCATCCCCAATAACCTCCAAAGTCATTAGTCCCTTGGAAATGACCAGGGCTAAGACCAAAATAGGGCCGTTAGGTCAAGCTTGCTTGGAATTGGGGACATTACACCTCCGCACCTTTGTGTTAAAAAATCGGCGGTGACCAAGTTGGTGATCCACCTCTGCTCTATCCTTTGATAGGGGAGAATGGTCAAATTCTGGGGAGGATAGATCTCCTAGGTCCTATGGCAGTGAAGGAAGTGGAGATGGGGAAGATCAAAAAACAAATTTATACCCTCTGCAAGCGGCGGTAAGAAGACTACAAATTCCTTTGTTGATGTGGTCTGCAAGCAAGCAAAGATCTATACAAGGAACTATGATATGCCTTTGAAACCCTCGGAGGAGACCCCGACGTTGAAGCTTGAGGTGGATCTGCTTCTAAAGGTGCGTAAGGAGGAAGAAAATCTCTCCCAACTGGGTCTCATTTGTAGATTTCATAAATTTTGGCCAAAAATTCTCAACTGCATGACTGGATTGCACAGAGATGGAGAGAAAAGATTAAAGGTAAGATTGAACTGTATCCTTGTGTAAAAGCATATTTCATTGTTGTTTTTGAAACCCCTGAGGATAGGGATTTAATTCTTATGCAACACTGGGTTTGGGGTGAACATGGACTCATGGCTAAGCCCTGGTTTCCATCTTTTGATCCTTCAAAAGACTCTTTTGATACCTACCCGGTTTGGGTTCGTTTACCTGGACTCCCACTCCAGCTTTGGAACAGATCTTGTTTGATTGCAATAGGGGATACTCTAGGCTCATGTGTGGCTGTTGATGAGAAAACCTCCATTCAAACCCACACTACTTATGCATGGATCCTTGTGGATCTTGATCTATCCAAAGCCTTACCAGCAGAAATTAAGTTGCAGATTGGTGAAAGACTCTGGATTCAAAGATTAGACTATGAAGGACTTGCCTTCAGATGTCGATGTTGTTTTAACACTGGTCATATTACAAAAGATTGTGAACATTCCCAATGGAAAACCAAGCCTGCATGGTGGAAAGATTCTCTGCCAGAGCATCTAACAATCGATCCCAGGAAACTCCAGTTACGAAAGTTAGCGCCCACATGCAAGATAACTCACCCGTCATGGAAGTCTCTTCGAATAATACAGAAGTTATACCCGGATTCTACTTTTCAGAACACTAATACAATAATCAACTCTGCTTCGACTCCCCTTACTGAAAATCTCACCCCGCTCAAATTAATTGAAGTGGTTATTCCAATATCAATGGAAGAAAGAAACGAAGAATGGATGGTAGTGGATAGGAAAAAGAAGGGATACGGGAAACCTAAAACCCCACCATCTTGGACAAGGCATGATTCTTGTCTTTTATCTAGCTCTTATCATTATATCTCGGGTTGTTGGTCTATTATGCAGCTACTGGGCAGTTGTTCTGATGTTTAGATGTTGTTTATTAGCTGATTTTCAGCTGTTGGATTGTTGGTTGTAGGCCTTTCTCTTGGCAGATTGTTTTCTGCCGTTGGGCTTATTGCTCATATCTGGATTCTGATCCCACTTGGTTATGTTACTATGGTTATATCTGGCTTTTGAGTCACATTGTACAAGGGTATAGTCCCTTTCAAAAAACTATTTACCAATAATAAAAAAACAAAATATTTCACAACAAAATGTTCCTCAACAAAACATACCCTACCAAAGTAGAACATCCCTTAATAACACCAAATATAATCACAACCTAGCTAGTTTTCATTTCAACCTTGGCTCATCCTCACAAGAACCAACACAAATTGATCCCCTTCAATCCCTCATGAACCATATATCTAGTCTGGAAGCTACCTCATCTGCACCCAAAAATGTGCTCTCTTATGATCAAATCTACAATGAACCTATTCACCCCTCAATCCTGTACAAAGCATATCCACCTCACTGGGAACTTCCAAAATTTATCAAATTTTATATCAAGGAAGATCCTCAACAACACATCCATGCCTTTCGTCATGCTTGCTATCTAATAGCTCATGACCAAGACCTCATGTTGAGGACTTTCCCCATGTCCCTCATTGGTCCTGCTTTGGATTAGTATAATAGCATTCCACAATATTCCCTTTTCTCCTTCGCACAACTCGCACAATTATTCTTAGAGAAATTTTCCATAAACATAGCCACAAAGTCACTATTAATGACCTTTATGCTATCAAACAGTTTGAGGATGAGTCCATTGTCGATTTTATTTCGCTTGGAGGGGTATAATCAATCAACTATCCTTTTTGTTACCACAAGCCAAATTGATTGAAGTTTTCTACCAATCAAGCGCTAAAAATATTTCATCAAAATTAAAAACTAAATCATTCTAGACCTTTGATGAAGATTTTACCATGGCTTGTAAATTGGAAGTGCAAGCTCTAAAAGATGGCCGAGTTAAACTTCGTCCTAAGAAACTATGAACTGAATTCCCATCAAAGTCATCATCTAATCTTGATAAATCCAAATCATCTACTAATGCCATACTAGTCAAATCCACTCCTAAGGAAAAACCTACTACCGAACGTTCCTGCCAACAACGTAGCTATACACCCATATGAGAGACTTATAACATAATATTTGACAAGTTACTCGTTGTAGACATGATATATCTCCCACCTATCGACCTATTGACACATCTCGTATCCAAACCCTCTTAGTATCAAGATAATGACTATTGTAAATACCATAGGGTTAAGGGAAATGACATCGAAATGTGTCACACGTTCCATAATGTCCTTCAATATTTGATTGACAGAGGTGAACTTCACTTAGACAATCCAAATGCACCCCCAAATCAAAATCTTGACATATTTAAATAACCTTTTCCTAGTCATGCCCCATCCATTGAACAACCACAAAAAAATATCATCCATGCTCATCATACTATCAACACCATCACTAAAAAATTACCTATTCCTGAGTCCACATCAATACTTATTGACCCAATACCCACATCTACATAATCAATATTGAAATCCATTGAGCCTAAACTCACACCTATCGAATCCATGTCTGCTAGGAATGTTACTAAAACCATTCTCCCATCCTTATCAAAAGTTACTAATGAATCCATCTCCCCACCAATCATATATTCTAGTATAACCACACCTACGTCTACATCTCGATTTGAAAATATAACTATGATACCTCTCGAAACATTTATGACACAAACACCTCTACCTAAGGTAATCACAAATGACATTCCTCTTCCATATACAAAACTAATTATCCCTACATCAGCCGATCCGAAACCTAAAAAATCCACAACTTATTTGGATCGCATCGAACGTATCATTCAAACCCCCTTCCTTCATCAATAGTTACCTCTACATCCATACCCATCTCATCCAAAACCACAAAAGGACCTCACAAACAAGGTGTTGTCCAAGTTTTAAAATTCTTTATACCTTCACTAAATCATATCAATTATGTGGTCCTTGGCCTCTTCTTCCACCTCCTTCTAGAAGGGTCATTTCCACTCCTTGTAACCATCTTATCATGCAAAGACCAAGACCTCGCTTACAAAAATTCACCACTATGTCACCATCCTTCATCTCGCAAAATGTCTAAGACTCCTAAAACAACCCAACAACCCGCAATCAAAGTCTTACTTCCTTGAAGGATAAGATACCCAAAACATCACTACCATCCATGTATGCACCAAGGGGGCATTATGCAACTATCAGAGATGACCTCCTCCTACAATCACTTATAAAGTTACCACCTCTCAAAATATCTTACCCTTGAGGATGGAAACCTAGTTGGTATGACTTTAATTTCTCTTGTGATTGCCATCATGTTGTCCCCTCAAAATTTCCTTCTTTTTCCATGTCTAGACTTGGAATTTTTTGAGTTTTTCCCCTTTGAAAATGTTCAATTCTGAGTATTTTGAAATATATCACTTCCCAAGGGATTAAGGATTCTTAGAACACCTTCATCAGATAGATAATTCTTTCCCCTTTCCAGAAAGGTAAGGAAGTCCTCCTAACTCCTTGTAGTTTTTGAGTTATGGCTCGGTGGAGGTAAATGGGGAAATTTTCCCTAGGTAGGCCCGCATCCAATAGAGAAGTGCCACGTGTCAAGGTGAAGCGAAGTGCGGGCGAAATCTTGGCACTTAGCCCTTTTGGGCAAAAAACTCAAAGTCACAAACCGACCCGCGGGCCCGCGGAGGAGAAGGGAGAAGTGCATGGCAGAGTGGCGGGGCACGGAGGTAAATTGGGATTTTTTCCCAATGTGAATTTCAAAGGCAAAAATGGAGGCACATCCCCCCAAGCAACCAGAAGGTGCCACGTGTCTCGGAGCGCGCGGGCGGAGTTTTTCGAGAAATTTTCCTAATATGAAAATGCGAAGGAAAAGATAGGTCTTTGGCCCATAGACGAACAGAAGGTGCCATGTGTCTCGGAGTGGCGGACCCATGGATTTTTTTGGGAAATTTTTCCAAAAGGGAAAAATTTAAAATTTGACCCCGCCAACCCTAATTTTGACTAGTTTTCCCTAAATCTTCAAGAGGCCATATCTTTTGAACCAGAGCTCGGTTTTTTGCGTTTTTGGTATCAATGGAAAGATGTTGAAATTATCTACATGATGGACACTTCAATTTTAAATTTTGATGGCATTTTGTGGGATAAAATCAAGAAAACGTCTCTGGCATGCAAAAATAAAAAAAGTTCCTCCCGACTTCGCTCCAATGTTATCCTACCACGTGGATGACCCGATTTCAAATAAATTAGGGAAAAGGAGTGAACAGTTCATATGCAAACTGGCAAATTGAAATTTAAAATGCATTTTTACATGCAAAAGCTCTTCTTGGGCTCATCAGAACCATTTTATTTTCTAAAGAGGAATCAAAGAAGGAAAAATGATCAAATTTGTTTGTAACCACCCCTTACATGTTATTTCTTGTCCTTTGAGAGTCATTGTTTAGGCCGACAATCATTTTTGGAAAGTGGAAGCATGTTTTTTGCGAATAGAGGATGAAAATTGACAAACAATCTTCTTCTATTCTCCATTATTTGCGTTATTTCTTCTATTCCCACTAGTTGTACAAGTTTGAACTCGAGATCAATAAAAAGGAAGGAATTTTATGTCCCTGGATGGAAATATCGGTTGGTGCTTTATAACTAGCGTTTTTTACTATGTCTTGTGCTTAGAAATTGCAAATTTGTCTTTCTTCTATTAGTTAATGCATGTTATGAACTTTCTGATCAATGCATATAGGCATCTAATATTCTACCTGTATCATTGACCTTCTTTCCTTCTTTCCCACTCCCTTTCCCATACTTAGATTAATTTCGCCCTAACAAGAAATTGCAGGCTTTGCCATAGAATGGTCGATGGACTGCCCCTATGGATCTCTCAAGTTGAAAAACCACCATTGAAATCCACCTATTTTACATGAAAAATATGGGAGATGCACCATTCAAATGTAGAGGGACTTAGATTCCAATAGCGTTGGCAGATAACCACCAATTTGTTCGCAAACAAATTTTCTAGCCAACACATCGACTTGAGGACATTCCATAGAAGACTATAAAGCCTTTCACCTAATTGCTCAAAAACTTGGTAATTTGGCCTTCCTTCCTTCTGAACCACATACCACATCATCATTTTCATCTAAATATAAAGATCATATGTCCAAAATATCTTCTCATCAGGTTGACACCATACACATAACCACTCACTCACAAAATTATGACACAGATCAATCCGAGCGAAATAAAGATAAAAAATTTGTGGCCATACCTCCACCTCCTAAGTTATCCGCTTCTTATGATAAGCCTAAAGTATCTATTTCCATAGTTCTTGAAGCGTCTAATCAAACAACATCACCCAAAGCCAAGGTTTCAATACTTACCGCACCACCCTCATCATCCACCTCAATACTGAAGTTTTTTATTAAATAGTTACACCAAGCTCCAGTCAAAATGTCACTTTACAAGCTAGTATAGATGTCACCCTCCCATAAGAAAGATATGATCGAATCCCTCCAATCAATAACAATGCTGAAAAATGACCCTTCATCTTTCAAAAATTTTGTAGGGGCCCTTAAAGAATCCACAACTATATCATTTGATTCATTTGAGATTCCCTTGCTTAGGCTAGAGGAACATGATTTACCACTCTTTATCACTTATCAAATCAATGATGTCCTTATGAGAATGATCATGTTTGATGGGGTATAATTATCAACATTATATCATTCATATCCATCAATCACCTTAAACTATCCCCTTTCATAGTTGGCCAAACTCCAGTGTTAATACAATCCTTTAATGACACTATCACACCCACATTAGGGACAATTATTCTACCACTTAAAGTCGGCACTAAGACATTACATGAACTCTTTTAGATTATAGAAAGATATTTCTAATAAAACATGTTGTTAAGATGCCCCTAGATATGCACTATGCAGTGTATCCCTTCTACACTCCATTGTTATCTTAAATACGAACATGAAGGTCAAACATTTACAATTCCCATAGATCCAAATCCCTTTGCCAATTGTTACATGAAATATTATCCAAATGACGACTTGTACCTAAATCCATATCAGAATCATCTGACAAAGCATCTACTAGCACGTCCATCCCATCCTCCAAGTTACCAGATGATTCCTCCCTTAGTAATGTTGTACAACATCTTACGTTAGGGGAATACCACCTTCTCATGCTCAATTCCATCCATTCACCTAAAATTTTGGTTTCCGACGAGAAACAACCCATGTACAATCATAATATATGGGATGTTATCCCTTATGGACCCACTTATCTTAAAACAAACCTTGTTTATGTGGGAAACAATCATCCTTCATCTTATTCTATCAATCATCATCATGCTAAGTATTTGACATTAGATTTTAAATCTTTAGATAATCAAGATTTTTCTTATATGTACCTTCACCGATGTGCGTGGAAAGGTTTTTGTCTTGGCCATTATGAACAGGGAACACGTGACTTAATATTCCAACAATCCCTCAAAATTAAATTAGAAATATGGCTTAGGCTATAAAAAACCCGGCTCCAACCCATCCATGCCTACTACATCTATGCATATCACCAAACTAGAACTATCATCACCTATAAACCCTAAAATTCCTATGGACATAGATGTAACTCCTAGAGATCCTATGGACATAGATGACATTGTATCCATCCCACCTAACTTTTTTTTAAGTCAATACCATATCTTTAGGACCACTTACTTATCAAACTAATCACTCTGTCAAAACCTTGCCTCTTATTTGGAAAAAAATGGTTGAAGAAGATTTACCCACTATAGATATCCTTCAATGTCATGATGACCAAGAAATCCTTTCCCATATGGGAGATGAGGATTACTTCCATCAAAAATACCTACCATCTGATACACAAAATCTTCTTAATGAATCCACCATTGACATAAAATTAGGAACCCCTCAGGATCCTCACATAGTTAAGTTCGGTCAATCATTAAATCTAAAAGAACTAGATGACTTCACCTCATTTTAGCAAGATATTACTAAGCCTTTGCCTAGTCATATAGTGATATTCCCAAAATTGATCCTAAAATTTTCGTACATAACATTGTCACATATTACGATGATAAGCTTGTTATAAAAACTCCATAAGATGCATCCTCACATAGCTATTCAAGTTAAAGAGGAGTTACGACATATTTTATCTACTAATTTTATCATACTCATTGATTATCCACATTGGATCTCTAATATTTTCTCCGTAACCAAATCCCCAAGAAAGTTACATATTTGCACTGAGACTTGGGATCTTAATCTTACTTGTCCTAAAGATGATTTCCCTCTTCCAAATATAGATCATCTCGTTGACCTAACAATCGGCCACGAAATTCTCTCCCTTATGGATGGACTTTCTGGTTATAATAAAATTATTATCGCCACTGACAATCAACATGAAACATCTTTCACCACCCTTGGGAATCTTTCGCTCGTGTTATGCCATTCGACCTCAAAAATGCAGGAACTTTATTATTAGCACACCATGACCTACATTTTTCATGACCTCATCAACAAAACAATCAAAGACTATGTTGATGACCTTTTAGGAAAATCCAAATAACGCAAAGATCATCTTACCATCCTCGAATCAATATTTACTCATCTCATTCAATATTGTATTTGTTTTAATCCCGCAAAATTTGTTTTCGGTGTTCTCATTGAAATTTTTTAGAACTCATCATATCTGTTTGAGGTATTGAAGTTAACCTAAAAAAGGTTAAATCTATCATTAAAATGCCTCTTCCATCAAATCTTACACAATTACATAGCCTTCAATGTAAACTATAGTCCATCTAATGTTATATATCACAACTTTCTCGATTATTGTTAGCCATTTAATCATCTTCTCTGTAAGGACATAAAATTTCACTGGGATTCTGATTGTTAGAAAGCCTTTGATGAAATTAAAAATATCTTCTATCACCACCTTTTTTACCTCACATCACGAGGGGATCCATTTTACCTATACATATCTACTCCAAAACATGCTCTAGGAGCCATGCTTGCTCACCGTAATAATCGGGGTTGTGAATGTGCCATATACTATATCAACCACACAATCCATGAATATGAAACTCATTTTAATAAATTTGAAAATCTATGTTGTGCTTTATACTTCACCACTTCTAATTTATTTCATTATCTTCTTAATCACAAAACTTATGTTGTCACTAACTTCAATCCACTCAAGACCCTACACTCTAAACCATATCACAAAGTGACTATATCACTTAATGGCTTATGCTTATGACTGAATTTGACCTTGATTTTATATCAAAAAATATATTAAGGGCCAAAGCTAGTGCAGATCAGCTTGTTGATATTCCCCTTCCGAAAATCAATTTTCTCACTTATATTTTCTAGATGAATCCATCAACAATGTCGACGAATATGAATTTATCCTGTCAAAATGAATCTCTTCTTTGAAGTATCTAAATTCCATCAAGGGGAGGGGATGGTGTTGTTATGATACTTTATTGGGGCATTCCTATTCCAATATCATTTAAACTCAATTTCGAATGTACCAATAACATGGTAGAAAACGAAGCTTTAATGATGGGCCTTACGAATGCTATTCTCCTAGGAGTTCACATCTTATAGATCTATGGAGATTCAAAACCTGTCATTAGTTAAGTTAAAGGAGAATATAAATGTAAAAATGAAATCTTGCAAAAATTTGAAATACAAAGCCAACATTGAGTTTATCCTCGGTTCTTTTAATCATTAGACTATCCAAACCATCCTACGATCCTCTAGAAAATTTGCAGATATCAACTAAAGATTCAACATCCCATTATCAACTGAAGAGTCAAAATATAACAATAAAGTATTTGTGATCATTCAAATATTAGATTATACATCACATCAAAATGTACACCCTCCTCTCAACGCCATTGAGAATGATCCAACTGATTTGTGGTATACTCAAATATATGACTATCTTACTGAATCTAAAATCCCATCCGACTTATCACGTAAAGATAAAATATTGTTTCTTCAATACATTACCCACTTTTCGATTATAGACATGTATCATTTACAAACGTATTTTTGATGGTATCTTGTTAAGGTGCCTTAAATTGCATGAATCAACCAAATCAATCGAATAAGTTAATGAAAGAGTTTTTCGAGGACATTTCAATGGAAATTACATCACTAAACATGTCATATGGTTAAGGTCTTATTGGCCTACTATCACCAAGGATTATTGTGCATATGTCAAGAAATGTGTTAAATGTCAACTTCATTCAGATCTCATTCATGTCCCTAGTAAGGCATTATAACTTTCTCAGGCCTTATGGCCTTTCTCTCGGTGGGGTTAGACCTCATTGATGTTATCAATCCTAAATCATCTCAACAACATCATTCCTTTTTCATAGCTACTAAATACTTCACTAAATAGGTTGAAGATATCCCTTTAACCTCGACTAAATCAGACCTATTATCAACTTCATATATCAATACCTTATATGTCATTTTGGCATCCCACATAAACTTATCACGGACAATGGAAAATCCTTTACAAATAGAAAACTTACAAAGCTTTGTGATACCTTCAACATCAAACTTATCTTTTTATCACCATATTTTCCCCAAGAAAATGAACGGGTAGAAGCCTTAAATAAAACGGTTAATAAAATCCTTATGAAAACAATAGATGATGTAGGAAGGAATTGGAATCTTCAAATCCCATTTTCCCTTTCATCCTATCGAAATAGCATCCACACACCTATAGGAGCTACGCCTTATTCCACTATCTACGGTTCCAAATCCGTCTTACCTCTCGAAGTTAAAATCCCATCACTTCATGTGTAACTTAAAGACTTCATCCTAGATGAAGAATATCACCAAGACTTCTTAGCACAACTTGAACTGTTAGATGAAAAATGTCTAATGAATCTCGAACATCATCAATTTCATCCAAAACATGTTAAACAAGTTTATAAAAACATATCAATGAACATGACTATAAAATTAGTGATCTTTTGCTTAAAGAAAATCAAAATTTCACTCAATTAGAATGGAGTAAACGTGCAAAGTTTTCCCCTAATTGGATCACTCCATACGTCGTCACTTACGGGTATGGGTCAAGAGCGTATCATATTTCTTCTCTTTATGGTAAACCTGAAAAGGAACCTTTAAATTACTTTCCTTCGCGACCTTTCTATTGTTAGATGATTGATGGCCATGAAAATAGTTACATTTAAAATCTTGTCACTCCATCAAATCATCTCTCTTGTCATAGTAATGGTTTGGAAACATGTGATTATCTGTCATTATCCTAGATGTACCTTAAAGATGAAAACCACAAATCTATTCATCACATATTTCACTTTAGACAAGTTCCTCTTCTGTGGGAACCCCTTAATCATTACACTCACCTACCCTATATATATTAAAAGACATGACATGGGGCTCACATGCGTAGGTCATATATGCATCTTCTCCCCTCTTTTAAACTTTATATTAGGGTTTTTCCTCGAGATCAAAAATATATGTAAGAATTCATTGGATGCTTCATATCAAAGTAAAAAATACAATAGACTGGTCCCTCGAAGGATAATTATTAAAAATATAAATAATCATATTGTCAAAAAGAAAAAGTAGTGATGCCTCAAAGGAAAACTACCAAAAATATTATAGACCGATCTCTCGAAGGACAGCTATTTATAAAAATCAAAATTAAAAATGTAGACCATACCCTCGAATGATGAATACCCATGTAAAAGGATTCCCACATTGATCAACCTTCAAAATATCAATATAAAAAGAATCCAAGAAAGCTTCCCGCATTGATCAACTTTCATATCATAACAAACTTCCCGCTTTGATCAATTTGCATCTAAAATACAATATGTAAAGTTGGGGAATTTTCCTATGAACCTATTGATGAGAAACCTTTAACCACGTTGATCTACACATACAAAAATTTACATCCCATTTTAACTAAAAATACCGCATAACTAGTTATTGATACCCTCATTTAGCTATCACTAAGGCTACAAGTGCAAGTACTTTCAAGCTTCCAAAACCCATCGTGTATGTATCAAATCCATAATGGAGCAATCATTTCATATTTTACCTTGTTTCATTTAAACACATTTTTATACAATTCATTTTGAGATCATATTAGTTAAATGTTCAACCATTTTTAGCTACATTTTATCAAACATATTAACAAATTCAAATTGAAAGCATACATCACACACACGGATCAAAAATAGAATTCCTAAACCTCATCATCATCACCATATAAGTCCAAAAGATAACATCATCATAAACTATCACACATGAAAATTAGAAAACATACAAGCCATAAATCACATCACCATCATCATATATAAATCAAGTCATACATCATCAATTTCATAGATATCAAAGGATTCCATGATCCATACATCAAAGTATCAATATCACAATGCTTCTAATATTCATACAAAAAATTCATCATCAAGTACATATCACGAGTCAAAAATGGATGTCTCCAAGAAAACCGCTGCTAGGGATAGTACTTCCCTCTCCACCTTGGACACCTTCATCACTAACATATCTAGTACCACCACCGACACCTCCCATACTATAGTCTCCACTCCTCAGTGGGTGACCCAAAATTTCTATACTAGTACTCGGGATTGTGGCCTTCACAGACAAATAATCAACATATAATAATGCATTTGGATAGTTGTGAGTCACCTTATCAACATAGTACTTGTAACGTGGCTCGTAACATCTAATAATGTGTCATGGAGACCATCCCTCATAATTTAGGTGCTCTCCTCTATCCACTAATCATTGGTCCTTGTCCACTAGCATGTTCCCTCTCTCTTCGGCTTGGACCATCACCGATAACTCTATACCTAAAACAAAAGACCCTATGATCCTGGGGCCTTATTTAGTGTATCTGCCATCGATAGTATCTATTCCTATCGGTAGTATCCCGAGTCAAATGTACTATAATAACCTCTAACTCATCCACTACGGTGTCTCGCTAAGTCACCACCCTATCCCGCTCAACAATCAAACCATCCCTAACTCCAAAAACGTCATCTCTCTCTTTTCGGGATACATCCCTCTCTCCCTCCACTATGGCCTTCTCATCCATCACCACCACAATAGATTCAGCCAAATCAACATCACCCTCATCCTCATCACTATCATCATCATTTGAACTATGCACCACCTCATGTTCCTACGCTCCTCCCTCTATCAGAGCACGTACCCATCTCACTCATTGTAATAATCAGTCTTGTTGAAACCCCTCAATGTTTGGGTCCACCATGTTGTGTAATATGGATTCATATCTCGCATCATCAATAGGAACTATATCTCGAGGTCATCATTATGGCCCATTTTCCCCTCCTCCTCAATAATAATTATGGACCTCGTCGCCATGACTCTCGAGTCTCGGTGTCTCCATCCTCCTTTCTTTATTGTATGGGCTCCTTAGGTACACCTAAAAATTTCAAACTATTTCGTCACCTAATCAAAACGTAGTAGCTCATGCTCTTCTACTCTATGAGCTTGCACCCACATATCCTAATGTAATCCAATCAGCTCATAAGGATACTCAGGACAAGCAAGAAAACACAAATAAGGGCTTCATATTACATTACACACTGCAATCGAGATAATAAATCTTGATAATATCTTGTCCTACTCTTCAACCCACAACCAACGTCCTTCCTTGACCTCATGAATCCAGGATGCTCATCACCAATCCTCCATGAAAACCCCACTGGTTGAGAAATGATAATGTGCTCGAAGGCCGAAGCCTTTAGAAGAAAGAACACATCAATTCCAAACCTCTTACAGGCCTTCCAGCCCACAACTCCCCGAAAGTATGTGTAAGTAAGGTAAGATCCCACTCTAAAATGTACGATGCTTAATCATCTTGTCCACAACACTGTAATCTTCCATGGGAAATGGCCACCTTTAGAATTTGGAAAAACATAACAAATGATGGCCATCATCATCATGGTCATTCAAGTACAACCCTCTCTCCCGTGTGAATCTAATATTACATATGTAAAGGTCCCTCATTCATATTTGACATCCTCTGCATTCTCTCCATAAAATCTAGTCATCACATCTAGCCTCTCCGTCTTAATGATAATATAGATACTCTCTTCACAAATAGGTAGCATCAGGATGGGGTGTACATCTTTTAAGGTAATGGTAATATCCTCAGTGGGCAAAAAAGTACAGGTGGAAGGACTCCACAACTCTAACAAAGCCAACATAAACCTTTGACATCTGTGTATCTATCAATAATGTCTCATCACACTCGAAACCAACATCAAACTCGACATTTGTGTATCTATCAATAATGTCTCATCACAATGAAACCAATAGCCTCAACATGATCCTAGTCATCATCTATCATATGAACACTCACCTCATCCAAAATCATTGGTATATGATCATAGATAGTCAACTGAGCATCTACCTGCAAACACAAAATATATAAAAAATATTAGTATCATCACCAAAAATATCAAAAATATCATCCACAACATATCAAAACTTCTTTACATAAAACATCAACATCAACATCATCACCCAAAAAAATACCAACAACATCTAAAACATCATTAACATTAACACCAACGTCATCACAAAATATAAATACATCAAACACCAATAACTGAATTGGAATCACAAACACCATACAAAACTAAAAACATTTCTTAAAAATCATGTTTTTGTCATCAAAAATAAAACTTCCCATATCACAGGTGATTCGTCAGGTGATTCACTTCAAATGATGGTGATTACATAAATCATCGGTGATTCGTGTGCATCGAAACTAGGGCATCCATCTTCTCCCAATGTGGTAAAAAACAATCCTATAAAAAACTACCAAAAGTAACAAAAAACACACAAAGGCAAGTCAAAATAACTTACCCTAGCCGAAGTAGGTTTCGGTGCCTTCTTGATGATGCCATTATGTCAAAATTTCATCTTTTCCACTTTCAAACATGTTTTTCACCACAAATTGCTTTGTAATTCCATTTTTAACTTGGTACCAATGATTCAAATAACCTTGCAATCAACTATTTATATCCCCATTTTTTACCCGAATCAATCGCTAGTGATTCCCCCTATTTTTAGTATCCATGCCCACTTTTATTAATTTATCAATTTTTCTCACAAATTTGTCACTTTCAAAGGACACTAGGCCATGAAAAATTAATCTAACAAACAAAATAAACATCGGGATCCATCATATGTCTATGGAATGTGTGCCCTTTGGCCCTTGTCACTTTACCTTCATGTCTATTTATCATATGTTCATGGATCACATGACTATAGGTATCGAACCCTTTGGTTCCCTTATCATTTTTTCCCTTGGTAACACATCTTGTTTCGATACGCCTTGGTGGGAAACATTTTTACAAAACACATGATATATAAACAATGGTGTTCCCTGTATTGTGTTACAGTTGGATCACCCATAGAAACCCACTTTTTAGCATTTTTTCTAACGCTTTGCCATTAAACCGCTACACAAAAGGGGCAAATGTAGACACCATAAATATGCACCCCTCATCTTTGGCTAAATAATTAAACACATTCCTATTTTATAACCCTAAGTCTACATTATACCCCTCACATTTTTTCATTAAATAAATATGTCCCATACTTACACCCTTCATCATCTCCCATTCTTACTTAATTAATTAAATATTTCATCATTTGATCACATTTAATTACATTATCTATCTTAAATCTAAATACTCCATGATATTACAACTACCTTAATCCACCTCATCTATTTCCAACTCCCTTATCTCGACACACCTATATACACCTATTATATCATTTACACATTCATGAAAATCACCTATACATCTATCCAAATCATACTCAAATTAGTATGATCTAACCTATTCTATCACCCCCAAAACAAACTTGACACATCCCTAACTACCCAACACATCATCCCCTCAAAATAAAAACAAAAACCTCATTTTAGTAAGTTGTTACAACTATTTTCCTCACAAATCTCAAATAGACTAAAATCACAAAGTGATAAGGGTAATCACCGCGATTATTTAAGAATTTTTTTCAATCTCTCTTCGGGGATCATCCACTTGCATTTTCAAACCTGAGCTTCATACTTGAGTATTATTGTGCATCAAAGTGTTTGTGTTATCATCCAACATTGTTATTCACAATCATCAAGCATCTTGGGAGTCATTTTGGAGCCTTTACAGATCAGTATTTCATCATCCAATTGCAAGCTTCATCAAATTTTTGCATCATCTTCCATCAAGGTTAGATATCATTTTTGGAATCTTTTTGACATCCGGGTAATTTTCTCTGTACATTTGTTTATCTCAAATTATTATGTAACTCCTGAAAGACCATAATTTCAAATTAATTAGTTAAATACTACATTTTTTCACTCTCTTAGTACCCTCTAGAATCGCCAACGATTCCTATCACTTTTTTGTTCTATCAACTTTCATTTAATCTCCTTTAGCATTTATTCGAATCTATTTATATCTGACATTTTATCTAGCATGGATTGTTTTAGATGGAAATATATGGTCTAAGTCACGAGATTAATAGTATCAACTCATTTCCCATTGTTCATCATCCATTGTACTAGGAACAGTATGACATCCTACATGATCTTGAGTTGTGTGCTATTCATTGTGCCCCTTTGGATTGTTTACAAAGCATCTTTGAGTCCACTCAATGGATCCGTGATGTTGTAGAGGAATTTTGGGAAGCATACTTTGAGTTCCAGCACATCCAAGTTGATCTTGCTTGGTTTGAATATCAATACGAAGCTGAGTTGGAGGATTCAAACTCCAAGTCTGAATACAAGGAAAAAAATAATTTCAAGGACTCGATTCTAAATTTGAGTACCAGTACAACACTAAAGAAGAAAATCCAGAATACATTTCAGACTTCTTTGAAGAAGAAAATCTAGAATACATTGAAGAAGAGAATTCAGAATTCTTTCCAGAATACATTGAAGAAGAGGATTCAGATTTCTCTGAGAATTCAGATTTGGACTTAGATTCTGAATTTGATCCATATTTTATACCTTTCATTTCTCATTATCTATCAGCTATATGTTTTTAATAAACTCATTTATTATCATCATATTATTATGATCTAATTATCATAAATCTTATATGGTTTTCATACCCACTTGATTTTGTAAAAGTGGATTGACACCCTTGTGAGGAATTCCTTTGATTTTTGGGGTGGCCTTTGCCAAGAAATCCACCTCATATTTTATTAATCATATATTTTTTAGTATATGTGATCTACATGTGTTATCGAATGAAGAGAGCCTACATCATTTTGTTTATAGAGTGCAATATCAATTACCACTACTCACATCCATGGGTGTCACTAAACCCCATCATTATGTGGCTACTTAAATTTTACTTTCCTTCTTAGTGAATTAAGTTGAAGAGATAGGATTTATTCTCAATACCATGATTCAAAGAAAATACAATACCTAGTTATATAGTTTCATCCTCCATATCATCATGAGGAATAACTACTTCTATATTGATTGTTGTCTCTTCTAATGCTTCATTTTAAAATAATTGAACATCTCTACTAATCACAACCTTTCTAGTGACTAGATTAAACAACTTGTATGTTTTTGTAGTCTCGAATATACAAAAATACACACTTTTCTCCTTTTTAGTCTAAATTATTCCTTAGCTCATTAGGTACATGAGCCAATGGAACACAACTAAAAATTCTAAAATGAGAAACACTATTTTTCCTATTAGTTCAAGCTCGTTGAGGAACCATGTTTCTAACAATTGTTTTGGACACCTTTTTAAAATGTAAACATCATTTGCTAATTATTCTTCCCAATAATCATTTGTAAGAAGGTTTTCCTTTATCATAATTCAAGGCCATTTCCATAATGGTTCTATTATTCATCTCTACCACATGATTCTTACGTGGTATATACCAGTAGTAAACTATCTCTCGATTCCATGATATTTGCAAAAATTTAGAAATGCATTGAAAAAAAATCACCTCCTCTGTATCCTCAAAACTTTGGTGTAATATCCACTTTTCTTCTCCACTAAAGCCTTGAACTTTTTAAATATATCAACCACATCTGATTTGTGTCTCACAAATATACCAATATCTTCTATGTATAGTTATCATGAATTTCATAAAATATGAACAACCTCTAATAGAAGTTGTTTGCATAGGTCCACAGAAATTTTAGTGAACAATTTCATGTGGTGCACTTGTTCTTGTTGTTTTTCCAAGGGGAAATATTCTTTGTTTTTCTTCCCCAAAATATAACCTTCACATAATCTTTTTGGTTTCTAAATCAAGGGACAACCTTTACAATATTTTCCTTATAAATCAAATTCAAACCTCAAAATTTAAATTTCCAAACCCGAGATGTCAAATCCATGATTCATCTTTCATAACTGATTGAAATTATGATTAGATTCATTTAGTACAAGACTCAACTATAATAGCGCATGAATCATTTCTATTAGTGCAATACTAGACTTTCTTAGCATAATGATCAATGCAAGACTCATTTACATTAGTGCATGACTCAGTCCATGAATCATTTTCTTAAGCACAAGAATCAATGCATGACTGATTTAGATTAGCGCAAGACTTAGTTATTTTAGAGTAGTACTTGGTAGAAAAATAAGCTACTGATTTGACTATAAACAAATTGATTTTCTCTTTTTTATTATTTCAAGGGATACATCCTATTTCATCTCATTTTCACATTTACAATCAATCTGATTTCTTGAGGATTCTATAAAATCTAAATTTTAGTAAGAATCTAAGAGTACAACAATATAGTAAATGAAATATATTGAAATGTAAATGATAAGTAATTTATTTAGTAATTCAAAATGAAAATCTAACCGAGACTAGGGCACTGGAGAGGGATAGAGGAACTGTGGGTGCCCTTGTTTGAAATATGGGCACCCTACTCTATGAAACAACTCAGAATCTAATCTTGATAGGTTTGCTAGGTAATCACATTGCTTCGCCTTTGTTCAGGTTGATGTTGCACTTATTTCACTAATGTCGACACAAACCTGTAATGAAGAATCGTTTGAAACCCCACATAAAGCATCAAACCATAAAAAAATAAAGATACAAATGAAGGAGTTGGAACATCCTCAGCTACCAAATGGATGGACATATGATCAAGCGTTCTACTAAATATTAGACCCATTATAGTTCTATGTGCTTGTGAGTGTAATAATGTGACTAGGTTTCCCTAGTGCCAATGACATAAAGATATGGGGCAATAGCTAGAAAAATGCAAAATGATGGATGGAATAGAATGAATAATCCCCTTCCTATGCAATGTGTGATGAAAAATAGTGCCCAAATGCAATCCCTTTCTCTATGTAGATAGCTATCCCTTGATAATAAATAGTTTGCCCATAAGGTAGTATGTATGTTGTGTTTATATAGGGATCTATTGTTCTAATTTCAACACTAATGACTCAACATACCAACTAGTACCTACGGAGATGAAAGGGAAAGCTGTTAGGACCAAACTCAAATCTATAAAAAAACCCGGTGTTTCATTGACCAGTGGTACCTAAAAATCAAGACCAGGTGCCCTAATCCCTATCTAGGCACCCTTAGTCAAAGACTACTTAAGACACCGAGTGAAAACTAATAGATAAGACTCCCTCGGACATGACTAGAACTATGTGAGTGAGTGAAAATGTGCAAGATAAACAAAAATAAAGATCAACAAGATAGACGAATGGAAATGGAATGGGCCATTTCTTGAATACTTTTCTTATGCAATATCCATATATAAAATAACAAACTTGGCAATATAATAATAGTATTAAGTGTGTGATTTTGTAACTACATTTTCCCCACTTTATGTTGGTGAGTAAAAGCTAGATAACATAAAGTAGTTAGAGATTCATACCGATAGAATCTAAACAATCCCATGCTCTAGAAGAATGCACATATGTGGTAGAAAATCATGTCGAATGTGAGCGTATAGTGTGACAAACCATGAATCAACATGTAGATCTATGCAGCGTAGTGAGAGATGTAAAAACATGATGAAGTGCACTAAATGTGAGTGATGATTGTAATGTTGAATGATTGATGATTTTGAATGTCATATGATTATGATGTGATGGGGTAGGGAGTGATCAGTTCCCAACCTAATTGTGTGTGTATGAAAAACTAGGGGATTTGGGTGTCCTTCCGCCAGAGGAAGAGTGTAGGGAGAAAGGTGCGTTATTCTCCAACCTTTAACTACATCCTCAAAATATATAGCCACTTTGCAAATAGACCACGAGATCAAATTTTCGGTGATTTTAGATCTAGATATTTCTATCAAACATGTTGACCCTTATATGAGTAGTAGAGGAAAAGTAATGACATCTCATTGCCCCCACTCTAAGGGTGTCACCACAATGTGTGATGGCTTCCAAGTTAGGTCATCTGGAAGAAAATCAAAATTTATAATAACTTCCCATGTTAGGTCATATGGGAAATTAACGAAAGCAACTCCCAAGTTAAGTCATCTAGGAGGCCAAATGTTTTGTATTATATCAATTGAATAGTATGATTTTGGTTGTTAGAGAATTGAACGTATTGGATTGGTTGATTGATTATTTGTTTTGATTTTTTTACTCTTAGAGATATTTTATGCTCGTTGCCCCTAGGTTAGGTCATTAGGGGGAATTAAGTGTTGAATGATCACGTAGTGGTGCAAGGGGAATTATATGATAACCATAAGCGTATGCCCTCTTTCGGTGACGGGGAAGTGATAATGAGAACAAACGATGAGCTGAAAGTAAGCCCATTAATAGAAAATGTATAGTAGATATTTCTAAAAATATGTGTAGACCGAGTGAAATAAAACATTGAGGAGATATAGTGTTGGCTAGATTTTATGCTCAACCAAAAGATGTAACCTAGGAATTCATGGGATAAATCCCCTTCATTTAACGGTGAAGCTCCCATATTCTTTATTTTTTATTCAAACACCTATCTAACTTTTCAGGGGTATTACTTTAATTGTATAGCTTGTGAACCACAACTAAACAATTTGGCAACAAGTAAGCAATTGTTTGGTAACTAGAATGTAAGTTGGGGAAAACAGAAATAGAAAGGATAAACTTGAAAGGATTTAATAATTGCAAGAATTTGCTTTGTAAAATGTAGATTTCAAAGTTATTTACTCGTAGATAGAAAAAAATTCTTATCTGGATTACTTTGAAGCAAATTAAAAAGAAGTGTATACTTATGAAAGTTAAGACAACACAAAGTCTATCATAACAATCACAAATCACATAGTCAGACTATGATAGACACAAAGTTCAACCAAATTATTTCTTCCTTCTTATTAAAATGTTAATTGCTTACAATAAGTGCCTCCAGTTATTTCAACACAAAGTCTAAAATAACCAAGTACAACCTATAACATTTGTTTGCCAAAAACTTCCATATTCTTTTACATGTAAGCCTCTTCTTCTATTTATAATTGTCACGAGTAAAGCATATGGAAGAGATATCCATTATACTTTAATAAATGAACAACTAAAAATAGTTAGGAGTTGAGAAATTTACTCCTCAAAATCTTCATTTAATGCCACCTAGTTATTCTCAGAAAGTTTGAACATTAAAACCATAAAAACTGCTTCATAATCTTGCTTTTTCAACATTTGAATTTATCAAACAACTTAAAGTAATGGTGATTAGACACCACATTACTTAATACTTTAAATGAACGTACTCAAAATGTAAAGAAGAGAGGAAGTAGAAGAAATAGAAGAATCATTTCAAATCAGAAAATATTGTCCCCACTTTATCTTTCCCTTTATTCGTATCCTTGGCTTTTCCTTCATCTTCTTCATCTTTGACCGCATCATATTTTTTCATCCTTATGTTTCTCTTTATAGATAGAAAAATGACCCCTCATGTAATTGATAATATTATTATCCTCATCATTTGCATTATCCATTTACATTTCAAACGTGAGAAATTCCTCTCCCAAAACCTCGCACCCGCCTCTTACCTTCCTGAGACAAGATCCCAACTAATTGACGACATCATGAATATCTACTAATTTTTTAGGGGACTTCTCGTTGAAAGGAATAATAGCCTTGTCCATTAATTTTTTAAACAATGGAAGAAACTCATCAATACTCTATGGATACTTGGAAGTATCATACTTTTTGAGACTATAAATCACACCATCAAGTTCTTCAAGAATTTCCTCATCTTGTTCCTCCATAATTTCCATCTTGTTCATAATGTGCTTTATAATATTCTTCCTAAATGATAAAATATGTTTCAGTTGTCTTCCTTATCTAATTGATCCTTGGTGCCATATTTTCTCCAACTAAACCATCATCTGATAATTCATTAATTTCTTCCAAACTCCACAATTGTGATTTAGAAATACCTCCTTCATTATAACCTTCTTTCTTGAGACCCTTCAATCAATCCATCTTCTCTTTATACTCAACAAATTTTACCAAAGTTTCCTTATAAAAATTTTAGTTGTATTAGTGATATCAGCCACACATTACTTTATAGCCTTGGATTTATGACTTTTCTCTTCCATAATAGTAATTACCTGTGGGTTTACTTATTCCTCCATAAGTACTAGTTGTGTGGGGTTCTTGGAAAACTTCATGATAATATTATAAATCTTAGATGATTTCTCTTTCAGCTTTGCAACTTTAACTTTTTCTTCATCTAACTTCTGGAAAAGGATATGTATCAATGTCTGTGTGTCATGCTTTAAACCTTTAGTGGTGACTTCTCGTAAAGGCACCTTTTTGATTGCCAAATCATATCTTATCAATTCTCCTTTTCTCTTCCCGAATGGTGGAGTAGATACCTTGGTAAATTTATGTCCTTAATAATCGATGATCAATCTTGAAGTAACCATGGCATTTTTTTTAATGTCTTCCTCTTCTTTTCAATTGTTATTAACAACCTGAAGATCAATTTCCTCCAAATTGATTACTTCCTTGTAAGTAGGAAAGATTTGCTTGGTTAATAAAAATTTAAATTCTGACCTAAAAGAGTTTGAGCTTCAGGATGAACAATTATTTCTTTACGATTTCCTTCGGGAAGGGAAGTACCACAATTTCAAGTTGTTTTTAGGTTCTTTAGTAATATATTCTTGCTGAAAAACCCCTCCAAATTCAACCATATTTTTCCTTATCAATTCCTTTTCGATCTCTTCTTCAATACCTATATCAATATCTTCAATGTTATTTTGTTATGTAGCATCTAGCAACTTTGAAGATATTTCCACCATTTGATCATGAACTTCATCACCAACTTCCTTTACAATCTCTCCTTCTTCCATCTCTTCACCTTTCACTGGGCCTCACTTTTTTCTCATGCTTGAGATGCCCCTTGAATAGTAACAACATCATGTATCTTCTATTGTTGTGTAGATAATGATTCATCTAGATATAAAGGAGGAGGTGAAGTTGTTGGTAGAGAATAAGGAGGTGGTCTAGGAAATATGGTTTCGGTGGTAGTTGAGGGAAATATGAAAGAGGATCGCTTAAAGATGTTAGCATCACAATGTTTTCTTTAGAATGATATTCTTGATTGGTAGGAGTAATAACTGATGATCTTAATACACTAGAAGTATTTTCTAGGACAACTCCTGAAATCAAGGGATTCTTTGTTCTTTCTCTCCGGATTGGCTTTAACTTCATAACCATGCCAATGTTTTCCCTGGAGATTCCTTTCTCTTCTTACTTTCATTAACATCTCCTTCCTTTGTAGTGATTATTTGAGGAATCTACTTGATTACTTATTACTCAAGGTAATATATTTGATTATTTAACCATTCAATAGTATATAATAATAGTTTATATGTTATCTCTATGATTGAATTTGAAGTATGATTAATTGGAAGAAAAGGAACACTATCACCTCCCTGATCATAATATGCACTAGAAATCATTTTTCCATCATCTGCAAGTCCTTCTGGAATCTTGGCCAAACCAAACTTTGAAATCTATTGTACATTCAATTGGCTATAATCTATTCTCCTGACTTCAAATTCATCTCTATAATCAGCCACAAAATCTTCCAATCCAGGAAAGTGTGCATAATTTAGTGAAACTAACTTCCTGGCTATATTTCTATAATCAAAATTCCTCCTTTCATGGAAGGAAATGTGATTATAATGGAGATACATATCTTTATGATATCTCTTACCTTATGAATATTTGTACAATGATATTTTCCAATCATAATAGGAAAATACACAACAAACCTATGGAGACCTTGTTACAAATTATAAAGTACAACTAACTGTCTACAAAACTCCAACAAAATCAATCTATCACTTGGATATCTAGGAAACCTTAATGGAGCATTTGAAAAACCAAAGACTCTTAAATATGTAAAGTGAAAAATTGAATAAAAATGCACCCATAAGGTTAGACTGAATTCCATTATTCATCAGTCACCCTTTTGGATCTTAAGTCAGGATCAAGTCTGCAAATGATCTCATACAAGGATAATTCATTAACTTGTTTATATTCATTGAAGTATCCTAAAAAGGTTAACTGTGGATAATATTCATAGATGGGTTTCTCATCCTTTGTTCCAACAATTTTTAATCTGGGAAAAATTCCTTGTGTTGTTATAACATAGACAAGATAAGAAGTCATTTTAAAATATAAGTCTGAATAACATTTCTCAACTGAAAATCAATATTATCACTGATGATTTCAGCCCAATTAATCAAAGTATCAGGCTTAGCATTTTCTATCATTCTTAGAAAATAATACATCCATTTATAAAAAAATTTTGCACTCTTCTCACCATTAATCCTGCAAATAAGTTGAGTAATATCATCAACTTCTGAATCAAATCAAATCTCACAACTAATTTGGGGAATCTAGAATCCTATTTTGATATCTTTAAATAATGTAAATTCATGATCTTTATGGCATCTTTCTTCTTTAGCAATTACTCAATCGATATTCCCATCCTAATAATCAAGGAATTTCGTGTAGTTGGAATCTTTAAGAAAAATTTGAAGAAATGAGCATCCAATCTTCCCACAAGGTCACCAACATCATTCTTGATTGTTCTAGTCTGGGAATCATAATGTTTGACACACTCTAGCACAAATTCTGGTAATAGACAAGTTCTTGGAAAGGAAGTTGCTTCAATCAATCCACTCCTAGTTAATTCCCTCATCAAAGGTGTTTGTTTTTTAGCTTTAGACCTCTCTATTAACTCAAACAATGATACATGACCCATGTCAGTATCACCTATTCCAACCAGACTTGGATGTAATGCGGTCTCCATAGGATATCCTTTATAATCATACTTCATTTCATCTTTCTTAGCTCTGGTTTTTCTTTTTCCTTTTCTAGCACTTGAAGCTTCTTCAATATCCAAATTTGGATCCTCTCTTATCACAATAGCTTCCTCTTCTCCTGCTGTAGTTCCTTCTTTTTCGATGACATGACACTTACTTAAATTGGCTCCTCTTTGGTTTTAGACATCTGCTCTTTCTTTTGTGTTTCCACCACTGAGAACTAGCAATTGTTTCTTCTCTTTAAATAATGATCATCAAATTAATGCACACATTCCTCAATTGTATGCATGTATTCAAGATTTAATTCTATCATATAATCATGTTAAAAACATCTTGGAAGTCAAGTTCTAAGTGATCGATTGAATCAGTTCAATATGTAGTTCATTGCGGGTTTCTAAGGTATAAATACTTAAGACTAGTAGTTAACAAGAATGACCAACTCAAATCACTGCAACACAAAAGAATCAATAACAATAAGCGAGTCATTTTAGCATAATAATTAGAAGAAGTAATGGCAACACAAATCAACGCAATGAACATAACTGGCGGTGAAGTCACATTAATCTACTTCTTTTATAAATAAAATGAATAAAGTAAATTGAAAATGATGAAATGAATAGTAAGTATGTTTTTGGATTTTATACATTACTTTACTTATTTTCAGACCAAGACAAGTAGTAAGCTATCGGATCGGTTGCAATGAATTGAGATAGATTCTTCTACATTTCACTCTTATTACTTTACTTCTTTGTAAGTAAAATAAGTAAATCATGTTCAATTAAACACAATGAGTAAGGCAAAAAAACATGTTCAATTCGATGCAATGGTTGAGATAAGCAAAGCATGTTAGAATCAATTGAACTATGAATATGACTAATAGTCTCTTCAACATACTTTACTCTTTTTGCAAAAGTAAGTAAAAGAAAATTGATTCGACACAATGAACTAGATGGGAACACATCTTGTGGTGATTTAGTATTACTCTAGTGCTATTACAAAATTAATTAAAGAACATCCGAATTGACACAAAAAAGGTTCTATCTTGTTACAAGAAGAAGCAAACGAAAATGACGCACAAATAGGGAAAAACATTTGTGGTGTATCCAATCATCTTTAATTATTTAAATATGAAGAAAGGTAAAAGAAAACCAGATCAACACATTGAATGGGGCACATTTTGCGTTAATTTCACCCTACTAAACTCATGTTTTAAATGAAATTAAAGAATTTTGAATTCAATGTAGAAAAAAGAAACACAAAGACTACTTGGGAAACGAAGAAGAAAATTTAATGAATACAAACCTAGGAAAAATCTAGGGTTAAAAATTTAATAAATTTCCCTTAGAGGTAACAAAAGATTTAATTATGGGAAAATGAAACCTAATCCTAATGAAATAACAAACCTAAACTTTGAATTTTAAACCCTAGAAAATAGGCACCAAAAGAAAACGAGATAAATCAAAACCTAAAACAACATACAAAAGAAAGGGAAACCAAAAATGAAAGAAGCAAAACAATCAACTAACCCTATCCATAAATGGTTGGAGTCAATTTTTGTAAATCCTTCCTGAATCGATAGTTAGAGTTGCTCGAGTGCGGAGGGTCAACAAGCTGCTATTTTCTTGACAATGCAAATGTGTGGATCCTAGGTGGAATTACTTAGGACTTTTATATTTTCCACCTCATTAAATGTTGACTGTACGAATGTCAACTCAACCTTCTTCCTTATGTGGCTTTTTGACATGTCTTTACTTCAAAAATTTAGAAAAGAAGTAAAGCAATCCTAATTCATTGATAGCTTGAATGATTAGTTGTGTAGCTTTTCGATATTACTTTACTCATTTGAAGATTAGACTAGTAGAGAAAGTTGGATTCAATGCAATGATTAGGTAAACAATGGAGTTGTAATTTGATGCGATGAATTAGCAAGCAATGAGGTTAAGATTCAACACAATGAATATATAAGCAAGGTTCATTTTAAGACACCCCTATAAAATTGAAGGTGGAAAATACCTGGCGAATATCCCGTAACCACTTTTAGCGAAAGGCGAATTTGACAGTATTCAAAAACAAAATTTTTGCCTGGTTTTTCAAGGCTAAATCAGTGACGTGCGACAACAGTAATCCGTAATGACACACGTCACTGGCGCGACAATAGATCTGATGACGCGCGACACTATAGCGACAATAGATCGTAATGACGCGCGTCAGTTGATTCTATTGGACGCGACACTGTTCTCTATTGATGCGCGACACAGTCACAAAATGACGCGTGACATTAAAGTCTATTGACGCGCGTGACACTATTCTCTATTGACGCGCGACACAGTCACAAAATGACGCGTGACATTACAGTCTATTGACACGCGACATTGTCCTCTATTGACGCGCGACGTTGTCCTCTATTGACGCGCGACATTGTCCTCAATTGACGCGCGACATTGTCTTCTATTGACGCGCGACATTGTCCTCTATTGACGCGCGACATTGTCCTCTATTGACGCGTGACATTGTCCTCTATTGACGCGCGACATTGTCATATATTGACGCGCGACATTGTTCTCAATTGACGCGTGACATTGTCCTCTATTGACGCGCGACATTGTAGTCTATTGACGCGTGACATTGTAATCTATTGACGCGCGACATTGTAAACAAATGACGCGCGACACAGCCTTCTATTGACGCACGACACTGCTTCCTATTGACGCGCGTCATTTGAAGCAAATGACGCACGTCAATAGGGGACAGTGACGCACATATTTAGGTTATAAATACCCTTATGCCGCTCATTTTCTCGTTTACGTTTTCCCGTTCTTGAATTTTTGCAGGTCTAAATCTTTGACAAAGACGCAATTACAGCTATAATGTCGACTTCACATGCCTCCCAATTGCAAGTTCAGCAAGAAAATGAAGAGAATCCAAGTCAATCGATTTCCAAGATAACCTACAGGAATCCCTTATGCCCTCACATCCATACGGCTTTAAGGATGTCTCCCGAATATCAAGGTATAATTGAAGAGTGTGGATTTACAGGGCTCGTTAATATGCCCCATTTCGAAACAGATCCGGATATTTTGAATTACCTTCTGTCATGCTACAATTCAGAGGACGGTATATTTTATGTGACTCTGAACGATGGCCAAATGTTCCAATTCACTATTGAACCGAATGACATACATCGGTTTACCGGCCTTCCTATCAGAAATTTACCAATTTATTCTGACAAACCAAGGCAACACTCGTGGAAGAAAACAAGAAATTTCTCGAATCAAAGTACGGTTTCCATGTTGATTGTAAGTATAATTCGTTTTAATTCAAAAAATTTATTCTGTTTTTTATTCTGATACAATTTGCTGTTATAAATTGATAGTAATTTTCATTGTTTCGCATTTGCAGCCCATGTCAATAAATCCAGGCGTGGTGTAGATACACAATCAATTGCACACCACTTTCTTGCTGCACTTATTGCATTTTTTCAAGCCAGAATTGTTATGCAGGGTCGCCAAACAGATATACCAAATTGGGCCATTGCATACATTTGTGCCACTATCTCAAAACAAAAATTCGATTGGTGCACATTTCTATCCAAAAAAATAAGAGCTGACATATCAAATTCGAAAATGTCAGAAAAACCTTTCATTTATTCAACAAACTATCTCCTCGGCTTCTACTATGAGGCACTTTTAAATTTAAAAGCTAAAGAAATTCCTACTTGCTCTGATGAGTCTTTGAAGAAATTCTCAATTCCATTTGCAGAACAACAGGTATAAACTATTTAGTTTGTAATTGTATTACAATTTTCTTCATTACAATTTTGCAGAGAAGATATCTTGAGGCCATTCCCAAAAAAAAAAAGATGTCGAGAGGAAGAGGCCAACTACACGCGGAGGCTTCGGGGGACTCCCATTCTGAAATGGAAGCTCACTCCTCTCCAGACCCTCAACAATTTGAACTCGTTAAACGCCAGAGAAGTAATACATTCTCATATATTAATTACAAATTCCAAAGTTGCAGATTTATTTTTCAATTTAAATTTTAGCAAAATGAATTGACAACATTTAATATTGATGAACAGCAGGGACTATGGAACCTTCTTCCCCAACTCACTCAATACAGTCGCATGCATTGATATCTTCTGAACAGCCACTGAGTACAACTCCTACAAGGCCACCCGTAGCACCGAAAAAAACAACCCCTCGACAACAAGGTACAACTTTTCTATAGAACGTTTAATTTCGTAGTTTTGACTTTATGAATTGTTTTAATATTTTTCATTTTTTCTTGTACTTTTCAGCACATGTCAGTCATGATCAAGCCACCGCATCGACACCCACCCAACCATTAATTTTTAAAATGCCAACCAGAGGAACAGTGAAAAAGAACATTGGTAAACGCATGAGTTTTGCTCCGGCCCCTAGTGGGACACTAAACCTTGACTCCTCGTTTCGAATTCCAACTCTCTCACTTGGTGGCTTGCCCAGCGCAACGGGCATATCTATTTTGAACAATATAAATTTAGATGAAGATTATTTGGGCATTGATAGCAATGACCCAACTAGGTTTTTCGATACCCGCGAGATGATTCAAGGCCAGCAGGTATACTTCAGTCTTCAAATTTCAATTTTAATATGCTTTACAATTTTTAATTACATTCTGATTTATCTAAATCTAAATCTTCAGTCTTCAAATTTATTTATCTAAATCTTGATTTATTTTTTCAAAAACAGGATCAGCCCACCCAAAGACAGAAACAAGGAGCAGTTGATCTTGTTCATGGTGAAAGCCCCCACACTTCTCCAGCAAGATCATCTGCATCAGATTCAGATAGTGAAGAGTTTACACCTTTTCCTTTGGAGAACTTAATTGGTAATGATTGTCAATCCCATGTCAGTGAGTTTATTATTCCTCAAATCCAACAGCTTATAGAATGGGAGAAAAGGGCTAAAATTCTTATCAATGAGATTATTAGTCGTTATGAAAATTATTGGCAAAGGGATAGTTTATACGCTGCAGTCCAGAATCAACCTGCGAAGATGGATTCCTTACTTACCCAAGTAAAATGTGGGACTGTCACGTTTAATAACGACTATAAAGATGGCATTTTAGATAAGGCACTAAACAAATTGGAAAATATTAGTGCCGAGGCCCAGGCATATTTTAACAAATGGTCAAAGGACAAGGATTTGGTATCAATCGCAAATGCCGAAAGAGACAGAGCGGTTGTAAGTAGTATTACATTCTAACAATCATTTTTGTTAATTTGAAATTTTGAATTTACATTAATATTTTGAATTGACGTTACTCTTTTTGTGCAGTTGAAATATGAAAATTTGAAGAGTCAGGCGAAGGTTTTGCAAGTTCACTTGGAAACTTGACAAAAAACGACTTATCTATGAAAAAAAATTTGAAGCTGAATATTGTTTTGGTTAACAAACAAAACAATACACTAAAGCGGATCATTAAAGAGCATGGTCTCGACCCTGACATCTTGTTCAAAGCCAAAGCAGTTGCTGATCCAAATTTGCTGTCGCATGGAGATGCAACAAATCAAGAAGAAAGAATTATAAAAATCGGGCAGTCTTTGCGAGAAGATCTTATAAGTTCAGGGGTTATTTGTGCTGTTGGGGAAAGAGGTGCAGCCAGAGTGGAAGAAGCCGTTGGGGAAGAGGGCAGAGCAGAATTTTCTAAAGAAAAAGAGGGTTGTGAAAATTAGAAACTTTTATTATTGACTAAACTTTTAATATTGAATTTGAAAACTTCAACTATTGAGTTTGTACTATGCTATTTGAATTTAATTATATGGTGATTAGATGGTGATTATCATGATCTATATGTATGTTTCTTGTTTACTTGCATTGTCATGAATAGTATGTAGACGTAGATGATGAATGATGACAATTGATAATCAATGATAGATGATGATGAAAGACGATGATCGATTTAATGTGTATAATGTAAAATTTAGTGCCTGAATATCTTGAGGGACTTTAATTATCTTGAAAATTATGTCGTGGGACTTTAATTGTATCTGTGGGGTTATACTGTCTATGAAAGTAGACTTAAGGTTGATAGGTTAAGAATCTGTGTTGTACTATGATTTTTCAACGTGTTGAGGACTTCAAAGTGTGTTTGGATTTTATGAATGACCTTTATCAGTCTAAAATAAAGATATCCAAGTCAATGATGCTAAGGTCTAGCAATCTGTCCTGTTATCTAGTTGGTAAAGCTCATCCTTGTTAAGGAATTCATGAATTGAATATTGGAGTGTCAAGTGCAAGTTACTCTGTCAGTGCTTCAAGCTGACTCAGTCCTAGTTGGTGATGAAAATTATCAGTGCTTCATGATGTACAAAGTGAAAGAATTTCATCAAGGAGATTTATAATTCTCTAAAAGTGGTATAAGACCATGTCAAGGTGTTGATTCATCAATGTCTTGTAGTTCTAAAAGGTGACATATTAAAAGGACCTTGTTTTATGCCTTTGAGAAAAGCTCAAGGTCTGTCAAGACCCAAATGTCATGTTATATGTCATTATGTGGTCTATCATGGTGCTGAGACAAGAATGTATTGCTACTACAAGAAGATGTATTGTGTAATAGAGGTTATACTTCTGATTCATGCTCAAAGTTGGGAAAAATGAGTATCTACAAATGTTATAAAGTTGAGAAATCTCATATTGATGTTACCTTGTCATAAGATTTGTGCATAGTAAGGAAGAGTATAACACATTGTTTCTATGTGTCATTATGTGGTCTATCATGGTGTTGAGACAAGAATGTATTGCTACTACAAGAAGATGTATTGTGTAATAGAGGTTATACTTCTGATTCATGCTCAAAGTAGGGAAAAATGAGTATCTACAAATGTTATAAAGTTGAGAAATCTCATATTGATGTTACCTTGTCATAAGATTTGTGCATAGTAAGGAAGAGTATAACACATTGTTTCTTAAAGGATTCTTAGAGGTCAATGCAAGGTTTGTGGTGGCTCGGGAATGCGTTGATTCAAATGCTCATCTATCTTTGCATCACAAGGTTATTGCCTATAAAGGTTGTGAGTTAATGAAAGTGTGAAAGATGATGTGATATGTGTAAGGTAATTGGAAACAGTACAAGAAGATTCATGGTGTATGGTCAGGTTATCTAAGATGAGCTTTGTAACTTTGTTTGACCTGATGAGTGCAGTGGAAAAGTTTAAACAAAAAAAAGATCTTAAGAAAACTGATGGAACCAAGAAGGGGAAATTAATTGATGTTCCCAAACTTGATGCAAATCAAGCAGGAGGGAAGAATTCTGATCAATGTACTTTAATATTAACGGAGGGTGACTCAGCCAAGGCTCTTGTGGTTTGAATCAGGGAAATGTGAATATTGAATTTGGTAGTATTGTGACATGTTTCGACATCACTTTCCAATTTGGTAGTATTGTGACATGTGGCAGGAATATCTATTTTTTGGGAAGCTACGACTCACCAACAAATGGAGAATAAAGAGATAGTAAATAGAAAAAAAATCCTTGGTCTACAGGAAGATAAAATATATTAAAAATAAATTAATATAATTCTAAGAAATCAAGAAAGAATCATCACTGGTAAGAAATTAAACATAATTGCAAATATGCTAGGGTTTAGCTTACCTCTTGCGTATTAGATTGCTGTGAAATCATCAAGGGTAACGTGCTAGATCTTTGTTTCCCATGACATTGTAGATGGAGGGGTGAGTTGCTTGACATTGTCAGTCCTGAGAAGTGCCAGCAACATCTTTAAATATCAAGTAAATATAAAGAATTAGACTTGTAATGTCTTTAATGATAACAAGAGCTGAAAAAATGTAAGGTAACAAACAATAAGATTATGTTGAAGAAGATACCTATTTAAAATTGAAATCATCACCGGTAATGTGCTAGATCTTTGTCTTAAAAAATTCAACACAAAAAATTGATTAGTAGATAGATGGGTGAGTTGCTGGCGTTGTCGACCCCAGAAGTAAAAGCTTCCTCGGAGGGATATCAACCACGTTTTCAAAAATAAAAATTTTGTATTTAAATAAATGTAAATACATACACTGTAACATCTTTAATTATAACTTGAGCTGAAAAAATGAATAGTAACAAAAACAATAAGATTAAGGGGAAAAAGATATAACCGCTTAAAGTTGAAATCATCTTTGCCACTTTGGTAATGATATAGATCTTTGTTTTAAAAAAATCCAACACGAGAAATGGATTAGTAGATAGATGGGTGAATTGCGACATTTTTAGTATATAGACTGTAACATCTTTAATGATAAAGATAAAAGATAGATAAAGAAGATACCTAATTAAAGTTGAAACATTCCATTATCAATAGCTTCATCAAAGTCGATGATGTCTTCTGTAGAATGTGACGAAGAGCCAATTACACTCTCAAGGTTGGGAATATTTGTACTTGTAGCTGTATTATTTACATCTCTTTTTGCAAAGGGAATTCCAGTGAGCAATTGCTCTGTCAAAAAATGAATAGTAACAAACAATAAGATTAAGGGGAAAAAGATACCTGCTTAAAGTTGAAATCATCACTGCCATTGGTAATGAGCTAGATCTGTGTTTTAAAAAAATCCAACACGAGAAATGGATTAGTAGATAGATGGGTGAATCACCTGACATTTTTAGTATATAGACCTGTAACATCTTTAATGATAAAGATAAAAGATAGATAAAGAAAATACCTACTTAAAGTTGAAACAATCCATTATCAATAGCTTCATCAAAGTCGATGTTGTCTTATGTAGAATGTGACGAAGAGCCAATTACACTCTCAAGGTTGGGAATATTTGTACTTGTATTTGTATTATTTACACCTCTTCTTTCGCAAAAGGAATTCGGTGTGCAATTTCTCTATCAAGCGGAAAGGTTTCGAGGGAGTATCGTGAAACGTAACACCTCATGCAACTTTCCAGATTTTTATCCAACCTGTTTCTCAGTTTTGATTTTATAAATGACAATGCACTGAAAACTCTTTCATCCTCCACAGACCCCAAAATCATTGTCTGGCATAATTCATATAGTCTGAAATACTCACTGATATCTTCTTGTAAGATAGAACTTTGATAGATTCCTCTCCACAGCCTTGTAATAGCACCACTTTCAGAAGGTTGATCTAAATTCTTATATTGGTTCCTCATTGTTGTTGCAAAATTGGTTGACTGAAACTTTAATAAATCGGCATTCAGTATACCTTTGATTTCCGTACCCTTGAGCTCTGACGTCTTTGTAAATTGTTCCATTATTGTACCCATTGATTTATGGAAATGCTTACTGACAAAGTCTGCACGGCCACCTTCTGTATTCCAAAAATTCGGATTCATCACACCCATGGCTTCCAGAATTTTATCTTTCTGAAAGCGTTCCTAATTTCGATGACAAGGTTTCTGAAATTGTTTTAAGCTTTATTCTGGTTTCAACTATCACAGAGACTCAAACAAATTACGTGTCACGGGAACATCTTCTCGTTAGATCTGTAATATCTTGGCGTCTTTGCAAAATGTGCATAGGTATTTCCTTCCCATTACTTGAGAGATGCATAGGTGATCGTGGATATTAAATCTCAAATAGGTGTTAGGATTTTTAAGATCTAATAAATCTCTCCAATTTTCAAAAAGCAGTGCATCAAAACTATCACGGGAACAATACAATATATCAAGACTTTGACATACCATTTTCCTCATCCGTATAAAATCCACAATATAGATCAATCTGCCCTGTGCATGCTTCATCATTGTATTGATCTCCTTTAACATTGGAAGAATACCAACCAATGTAAGAAAAGTCTCCAAATCGGTTAAGCGGAACAACGGGTCCCTGCCCTATCAACTTCATGGCGGTATTTGTGCATGAAACCAACCAATGAAGGATACTCCTCACGAACTCTGCATGCTGGTTCATACAAAGAGATCCATCTAGTCTCCACATCCTTCAGAAGTTTTTTTCCGTCTGTAATTCCAATTGCAAATTTTTGGAACTCGAGAAAATGCTTTGGGCTGCTTGACATATAGGCATGAAGTTCTCTTATAAGGTCTTCTAATTTAGCAACATTTTCGTGGTTGCTTACCATTTTATACGCTAAATTCATTATGTGAGCCATACAGTGAATTGGTAGCATATATGGGGCCCTTGTTGTTTGTAATCTAACACGTACTGTTCGGTGACCCTGCGTGACGGATGCACCATCTGCTCCAATGCATACCAACCGTAGCAATTTCATAATCAGTCATACCAGTGACATCTTTCGAATGAGAAACAACTATTTTATATAGGTTTTCAGCATTGCAGTTTTCAACCATTTTCATAACACCCAATGGATGAGGAGTCCTTATATGATTTTCTAAAGTATATATGTGGATACATACCCATGCGGTGTTGTCGACTGCTATCACTTCATCAATTGAAAGAGAGATAAAGTTTGCTTTTTTTACATTCTCTTTCAAATCTTCCTTCTCTATCATCGAGAGGCATTTTGCCATTTCCCATCCACTACTCTCAGACCAATGAGACTGAGGTACATTCAGCATTTCGTTAAATTGATACAAAACTTTGAAATCAAGGAAATCTGACATCGCCCTTCCTTTTTTAAGTATTTGAAAAAGAGTAGAGAATTGTATGAATTTTGCATGTAGATTTGTTTCTTTCATCTTACCAATATGCGATGTGATTGTTCCTCCCTTTTCCAACAGATGTCTATGTTTTTTCTACTCTGCCTCATATTCCATTGCGTATCTCGGCATGCATGCACTCCTTTTCATTTTTCCACCTATGTGTTTTGATTTTACGGCCATCCGCCTATTCTGATTAAATATTGTTTTCCACAATGTTTTTCTATTGTGTCGACTTGATTGCATTTTTGTTGTTTTCCCAATTTCCACGTACATATTGTACATGTACATTCACATGGGATTTCTTGAGAATTTGATGATTGTACGAGTTCAATAAATGGAAATTTAGCTACCCAATCAAACTTGTATGTCACGCCAATGGTCCACATATTCTTGTTTGTTTTGATGCTTTACTTTTTGAGTAGAATTTTGAGCAATATCGCAATCACCGGTTTCCTCTTTCTTGGACCGAGTTTGATATTGATTTACTGTCTTCCATTTCTTTGAGTGTTTTATATCTGTGATATCTAGCTGCACTTCTGGTTGCACCCCAACAGGAACAATATCTTCAAGATCTGGCATATTATCGTAGGTTTCATTTGTTTGACTGTGATACTGTGCAGAATGCATGTCCACCTCAATAATGCCTTCCACACAGTCAGTATTCTGATTCTTTTTGGTGGCATCTATATGATTGGTATTTACATTATCTGTATCCAGAGTTTCCAAAATACTTGAAGAGTGATTTCTGAGATTTCTTACTTACTTTTAGGTTATTCGTATTCTTTGAGCTGGCACCTTCCATTATTCTGAAAAGAGTCCTGCGTCAGCAAAAGAACCAAGAAGCGACTCTGTACAGTCTCTGAGGTCTTGTCGCGCGTGAACTATCTGATGTCGCGCGTCAACACTGCCCAAGTCGCGCGTCAACACTTCCTCTGTCGCGCGTCAAGCCTTCCTCTGTCGCGCGTCACTTCTTAGCCCAAGTCGCGCGTCAGTATAGCTCTTGTCGCGCGTCAATACAGCTCTTGTCGCGCGTCAGTACAGCTCTTGTCGTGCGTCAATATAGCTCTTGTCGCGCGTCAATATTGCCCTTGTCGCGCGTCAATACTGCATTTGTCGCGCGTCAACAATCACAGGATAACAGTAATATGAATCTCTGGTGCAAAGGGTATGCGAGTTCAAATTTCACAGTATTGGTAATTTGGTAAGCTACTTGAGGTATACTACCCGGCGAATCACATAGGTTTTTATAGGAGATGTTTTCAAATGAAGGCGAAGCCGACCCCCCAAAAAAAATATACTTTATATTTTAGGCGAACAGGACACCGACCCACTCCGAATAATTCACCTTTTCAAATTTTCCTAAAATGAAATTTTCGCCATATTACGAATATTCGCCGCTAAAATTATCCTGTATATAAGAAGTTTAGCGGAATTTAGGCATTGCTTTACTTGTCTTAAAATAAGATAAGTAAAGTAATATGAATTCAACATGAAAGGAAAGAGTAAAGTAATTTTAGTTTAGTGCACATTGAATAGGTAGTAAAGAAATTTGATTTTAGTGCATTATAAGAAAATGTAATCCAATTTATGTGGCTTTCTTGAACCACTTTACTTAATAAGCTAGAAGTACCTCAAAATAGTGGAAAGAAGCAAGTTTTTGATCTTATGAGGATTTACAGAGAATCTAACACATGATTACTTAATAAAACACCCAAACAACCTCCTACAACCTCTTAAATAATCATCATGAACTCCTATAACCCAAATGAGTTAAAGGCACAAACAACACACACACTAAACAAAATCTAGAGTTACAAACAAACATGAACACAACTCATCACAAAACTGAAAACAAAAAATTGAAAGGGGTACCCCATATTTCTGCAAGAAATCTTGGGGACACTAGATGGATCCATCTATGGACATCTTTATTTCATCCCAAAGGAAAGAAAAGAAGATGAGATCCCATCATCTTTGGTTTCAAGCCTTGTTCATTGGCTCAGAGTCACATAAAAAAAAAAAAAAAAAAAAAAAACTAACCTAAGGATTTATTTATATACATACAAGTTTTACCCTGAACCATCAATTCTTGTATATCTTTCATACTACCCATTATATGACAACGATAGTTCAACTCCATCATGATAAGAAAGGATGAAACTATCAGATCCAACAACCCTTACAATTATGAATGGCCCTTTCCATAATGAATCAAATTTTCCATGCATTCCTTTAGGCTCATTTTTCTTATCCCACAAGAGTACCCAATCTCCAACCTCAAATTTCCTTTCTTGAGCCTTTTTTCAAATATTATCTTGACTTTCTTCTAGTGTTTAGCCAACATGTCTGCTACTTGAACCTGTACTTCTCATAGTTCAGCCAAACACATTATTCTCTTATCAATGACATCTGTATAAGTAGTATCCTCCAATGATTTGGTGAGTTGCAATGTAGGAAATTCTAGAGTAATAGGAAATTATGCATCTCTCCCATACAACAACTGAAAAGGAGACATACCTATAGCTTTCTTTGGAGTAATCCTATCTACCCATAATGCATCAAACAACTTCTTGTGCCAAGTCCTCTGATTTTCTGTTATCAAATTTCGCATGATTGTTACCAGATTTTATTACTTGATTATGCCTAACCATTTCCTGAGGATAGTAATTGGAAGAATGTACCAACTAAATTCCATGTGTATAAAAATTCTATCAACTCCTCAAAAGATAGATTAGGAGCATTATCTATCACTATCTTACTAGGTACACCGAACCTTATGACAATATTTTCCTTGATGAAATTACACACCTCTTAGAAGTGGCATTCTTGATAGGTATAACTTCCACCCACTTACTAAAATAATTAGTAGTGAGAATGTAATGGTGACCAACACTAGAAGGCTTCAATGTTCAATGAAATCAATGCCCCATTGCTGGAATGGTTCTTCTATCACCACTAGCTTCAAGGGAAAAGATGGAAGCTTAACTTTTCCAAAAAATGCTGAACACACTTGACATTTTGAAACCCAATCAATTATATCTGAAATAAAGTAGGCTAGTAATACCTTGCTCGAAGTATCTTGTGTGCAGTAACTCTTACTAAGAAGTTTCCTCCACATGATTTATCATGAAATTGTTCAAGCAATCTCTCTTGCTGAGAATGATCCACACATCTGAGAAAAACACCATATATTCCCTTCTTGTACAAACTATTGTCCCAAAGAACAAAATCCTTGGACCTAAGTTTGATAGTCCATTTTTCTTTATGAGAAATTTGATCGAAAATTCCCCATATGTCAGAAAATAGACAATCTTACTATACCATTCATCTACCATATTTATAAAGAGAACCATAGGATAATTTCATCCTCCTCTTTGGCTCAAATGTCTTTGTCTCAGTCATTAATTCACAAAGGCCTCTTCCTCGAACCAACTTCATAGGCTTGATATCAAGTCATACTCTTGCACCTTTGTTACCCACGTGCCTCTCAACAGCCCCAACTCTTGTTGTGTTAGGATAGACTTTACTACAATATTTGGAACATAAACCATAGTGTGTGAAGAAAGAATGTAGTACTAAATGCTTTACATGCCTTCACAACTGCATATGCATGTTTCTCCATAGGAGTGTACTTCAATTCATAATCCTTCAAATGTGTACTCATGAAAGTGATTGGGGCTTCAATGTCTTCTTGATTCTTCTGCATCAAAATTGTTGACATTGTGTGTTCCAAGGAATAATAGTAAAGGATAAATTCTTTACTAAAATATGGTGATACTAGGACTGGTGCTTTAGACAAAGTTTCTTTAATATTTTTGAATGCTCTCTTTCCTTCTTCACTCCACTTGAAATCTTGTGTTTTCTTCATCATGTTTGAAATATGATGGGTTAACTCAGAAAAATTAGGATGAATCTTCTTAGAAAATTAACCTTACCAAAAAAGGAGTGAACTCCTTTCTTAGAAGTTGGAAATGGAAAACTGAATAGATTTCACCCGCTCAGGATCTATTTTGGTTCCTTCTTTTGAAACGATATGTCCAAGAATCTTACCTTCTATCACAGAAAAGATAGAATTTCTTGGGTTCAAATAAATCCCATGCTTATGAGCATTGAATGAAGAATTCCTATAGATCTGAAATGTGATTACCCCTTTCTTTAGAAAATAATATCAAATCATCAAGATAAACCACTATGCTCTTATCCTTGAGATGAGAAAATGCCAAATCCATAGCCCTCTGAAATGTTTCTCTAGCATTGATTAATCCAAAAGGCATCTTATGATAAGTGAAATTTCCCAAGGTGTGATGAATGTTGTTTTATATTGATCTTATTTCTACCTGAACCTAATTATAACTTGAGAAACCATCAAGCATAGACAAAATTTGGATCCCATAACAACCTGTAAGGTATGATCCATGATAGGAATGGGATAATTATATTTTAATGAGGCCTGATTAAGATTACAAAAGTCTACACACAATCTAATCTCACCATTCTTTTTCCTCATGGGAACTATGTTTTCTAACCACTCAAGAATGATGGATAGGATAGATTATCTTTGCATCCAACAAATTCTAAATTTTGTACAAAAATAGTACCTGAAATAGTGGATTGTGCCTTCAAATATTTTGTTTGAAAGGTTGTTTCCCTTGTTTCAATGGAATATAATGTTGGAATTTAGTAGGATGATATGTCTTTAAGTCTTGATAAGAACAAAAACATATATATTTCTTGAGAAGTCTTGTGAAATCTTCTTGCTCTACCTTAAACAACATTTTCCCAAATTCACCAACTTGGGTTCATCCTCTCCCCTAGATTTAATGGTTTACATCAGATGAAGAACTCTCTCCATATTCCTTATTCTTTTTAGAAATTAATCATGTTTATCAAACATCTCTTCAAGAGATACCAAGCCTTTAGGAATCTTGTTTCCTTTAAGATGAATAATCCCTTGGCTTCCTTTCAATTTCTAGGATTAGATTCACTAACTATAGTCTATCTGGAAGTGAATTATTCCTTCATAATAAATTTCTTCAAAATTTTCATGTTGATGAAGGAAACAAGAAACATTCTTATCATCATTGAATACTTTCCACTGTTCAACATTATTAGGTACCTTTGGACGAAAAACCATCTCCACTTTATAATCACCTTGTCTAAATATTGTGGGTGGCTAGTCTAGATTAAATAAAGTTGTGGTAATTTTAGGAATCTTCCCTGGAATTTTGATCCTCCAGAATATAAGAGACTGAGAAGGCTACAAATTCCATAGTAGTGGAATACACCGATCTCTATAATGCCTCAATATTATCTTTCTTTACCTAATAAATACCACTGTATCTTCTTAACAATAAGTTCAACATCTCCTCTTGCATGCAACAACTTAACTCCCATATTTTTAGCTTGTTCTATTCCCAACAGTAGCACTTCATACTCAGCTATGTTTTTAGTATTTTCAAACATCAATTTAAAGGAATGTGCATATACCTTTCCTTAGGAGAAATCAACACAACACCTGCACTAGATCCAAGTGAACAAAAACTACCATCAAACTCCAAAGTCAAAATTTATTATCTTTGATATGTGACTCATGAGATATAAACTGAGCTTCTTCATTATCCAACTCTAGGTAGTAAACTCCATGATCTGATTCTTGAAAAAGAATATGAGACCTAGGATCTTCATATTTTGAAACCATGTATTTGGACTTCTTTTCAAGCTCCAATTTTGATTAACTCCTTTGATTGGAATATGAGCACAAGACCAATCCATATTGACCTCACCTCCCAACTCTTTATATAATTTCCTACTTAGTAACATACCATAAGAAACTGGAATATCTACCACCAATATTGTCATCTTTAGTATTTTATTTGGGAAAGTAGCAAGAACAACTTGCACATCTTTGATCTGTCTAATGAGAGGTACTTGTCTCTCCATTGAATAACATATTCTAATTTTTTCATCAGTGTAAGCCCCAGAGCATCTACAACTTTGGCTGGCATGACATTATCAGAAGCTCTAAATCTAAAATGTAGTTACTCAATTTATAACCATTAATAAGAAAGGAAACATAAAATGGTTCAATCCTTTTAGAAGAAGTAGGAGAAAATTTGTAGCATTATTCAATGGAGGAGTACTTTTTGGATTAGACAAGATGCCTCATGAAGTATTATTAAGTAAATTATTTGGACCGTTACTCTGCACATACTTTACCAACATGTTCAACTACTCTGGAAAATCCCTCAAATATTCATCTTCGACATGTATCTTAGTCTTCTTAATGTGATCGATGATATCAAAATAAGGAATAAAGTACTTTGAATTAATTTATTTTCTTTTCCCATCGTCCTCTACTATTAAAGGTTAGGAGTGGTATTTACTTTCTTATCTCTTGGAGCCAAGGAAGAAGGAAGTGGGCCTCTTTTCATAATAGTAACATTTGGTCTAGGATCTTCTCTTTCTCTCCTTTTTCCACTTGAATAAGCTTCACCACCTTGTTATTCTTGAGACCTTGTAAACACCGTGAATGTGTGACCATCACTATCTTTAAAATATTTGTAATAGCCTTCATCAGATTCATAGTCTAGGTAGCCGATATTGGAGTCACTAGTGGGATCAACAAAGTCTTCTTCATCAAGTAATTCATTATCAATAGTAGCATGATCTTCTTTATTTATTTCCAAGTTGTTCCTTAGAACAACTTCAATTTCTAGCCTCTGTGGTGTAGCAGTGAGTTTTTTTGATTCTAATTTTGACCATTAAAATTTTGAGTGGGAGATCCTCTCTTGAAGGGGAAACATTTCCTCCTTGAGCCATTTGTTTCTTAATCTACAACATATCATTCACTAACTTCTGCAATAATGGATCAACAAACATTGGTTGAAGATGTTCCTTCAACTTTAGGGGTTGAATATTTGATTTTTCCATCCATAATCAAGTCATCCTCAACTTCAATTACTTACATTTTATTCCTTCCAAAAATTTTTTGGTCGTGCCCTTTCGCAACTGATATTCAACTTTAGGTAATAAAGTGTTTACAAGAAACATTTTATTTTTTTTATCAGTGTAGTAGAAGAAGGGATCTTATACAAAATCCTCTAAACTTAGCAATAAAGTCCCTCATATTCTCATGTGGTTCCTTCTTCAATTGCATTAATTGAGTAATGAGTGTGCTTGCATGTTTTCTATGGCTTGAACCTCTTCAATAATTATTCCCACATAGTTTTCCAATTTTTATAGTTCCAAGGGCCAATCGATAGAACCATTCTCTAATCCTCCAAGTCATGCAAAGTCTCGATGAATAATCTTATAGACACATCCTCGTGTTCACAACAAGTACTCCACAAGAAATGTAGAAAGATGCCAAGTGATCATCAAGATTCTACTTCCCATCTCCATATAATTTTGGGAAATTCTTCTGGAGCCCTTAGGTAATTCATGCAAGAGGAGGAGTTAAGTTTAAAGGACCAAAATCCCTACCCCATGGAAACAAAAATCTGTTGAGCCATTTTACATACAAGAATTAATAACTGAGGATTAACTGATTGAATAATACCATTAGCTGAGCTATGTTGTAAGTGATTTGGTGAGGTATGAACTCTCCTTATAGGTGATAAAATTTCTCTTTGGATTCGGGCTTGAGGTGGATAATTGAAATTAAATTTCTCTTGGAGATGAAAGAAATGATCAATCCTACCCTGAGCCCTACTTGCACGTGTAAATGGATGACTTTCTAGTATGAAAGCTTCTTAACACAATGAATTCAACAAGTAATAAAGCACAAAAAAACTTCTCCTATACCCATGGGATTTAGCACAAGTCTTTTGATTAAATTTTGATTCCCAATGGAGTCACCAAAAATGTTGGCTAGATTTTATGCTCGGCTAAAACATGCAACCTAGGAAGTCATGGGATAAATCCCCTTCATTTAATGGTGAAGCTCCCATATATTTTATTTGTTTATTCTAACACCTATCTAAATTTTTATGGGTATTACTTTAACTGTATAGCTCATGAACCACAACTAAATAGTTTGGAAGTAAGTAAGCAATTTTTGTAACTAGAATGTAAGTTGGAGAAAATAGAAATAGAAAGGATAAACTTGAAAGGATGTAAGAAATGTGGGAATTCTTTTGTAATAGGTAGATTTTAGAGTGAGTTACTCACACATAGAATAAACAAACATTATCTTATCTATATTACTTTGAAGCAAATTAAAATAAGCGTATACTTATGAAAGTTAAGACAACACAAAGTTTATCATAACAATCACAAATCACATATTAGACTTATGTAGACACAAAGTTCAAAAGTCTTTCTTCCTTCTTATTAAATGTTAACTACTTACAATAAGTGCCTCTAGTTATTTCAACACAAAATTCTAAAATAACCAATGCATGAGTTATAATGATTGTTTTCTCAAAACTTAGATTAGATTTTTTACATGTAAGCCTTTTCTTCTATTTATAATTTTCATGAGTAAAGAATATGGAAGAGATATCCATTATAATTTAATAAATGAACAACTAATAAACAATTAGGAGTTGAGAAATTTACTCCTCAAAATATTCATTTAATGCCACCTAGTTATTCTCAGAAAGTTGAACATTAAAACCATAAAAATTGCTTCATAACTACTTTTTGAGCATTTGAATTTATCAAACAACTTAAAGTAATGGTGATTATACACCACATTACTTAAGTCTTACAATGAATGTACTCAAAAAGTAAAGAAGAAAAAGAAAAAGGAAGTAGAAGAAATAGAAGAATCATTCCAAATCAACAACTACTGTCCCCACTTTATCTTTCCCTTTATTTTTATCCATCCTAGATTTATCCTTTATCTACTTCATCTTCATCCACTTCATATTTTTCATCCTTATGCTTCTCTTTATAGATAGAAAATTGATCCCTCATGTACTTGATAAAATTATTATCTCACATCAGTTATAGCCTCCATTTTTGTTTCAAACATGAGAAATTCCTCTCCCAAAACCTTTGCACCCCCTCTTACCTTCCCAAGACAAGATCCAAACTGATTGACAATATCTTGAATATCTACTAATTTTTCCAAGGAATTTTGGTTGAAAGGAATAATATCCTTGTCCATTAGTTATTAAAACAATGGAAGAAACTCATCAATACTCTATGGATACTTGGAAGTATCATACTTTGTTAGACCATAAATTACATCATCAAGTTCTTCTAGAATTTTCCTCAGCTTGTTCCTCCATCATTTCCATCTTGGTCATAATGTGCTTTATAATATTATTTTTAAATGATAAAATATGTTTTTGTTTTTCCCTTCCTAATTGACCCTTCAGGTGTAATATTTTCTCCAATTAAAACATCATCTAATAATTCATTAATTTCTTCCAGAATTTTAGAGTTGTAATTCAACAATACCACCTTCATTATCTACTTCTTTCTTGAGATCCTTCAATTTATCCAACTTCTCTTTATACTCAACAACTTTTACCAAAGTTTCTTTGTAAAATTCATAGTTGTATTAGTGATATCAGCCACCCATTCATCTATAGCCTTTGATCTATCACTTGTCTCTTCCACAATAGTAATTACCTATGGATTTACTTGTTCCTCCATAAGCACTGACTATGTGGGGTTCTTGGAAACCTTCATGATAATATTATAGAGCTTAGATGATTTTCTTTCAGCTTAACATTTTTACTTTTTCTTCATCTAAATTTTGGAAAAGGATATTTATCAATGTCTATGTGTCCTGCTTTAAACCTTTAGTGGTGACTTCTCCAGAGGAACCTTTGTGATTTCCAAATCCTCTCTAGTCAATTCTCCTTTTCTTTTCCCAGTTGGTGGAGTAGATACCTCAAAAAATTTATTTCTGAAGAATCGATGATCAATCTTGAAGTAACCTTGGCCATTTTTATCTTTTCCTCTTCTTTTCAATCCTTCTTAACAACTAAAGATCCATTTCTCCAAATTGATTACTTCCTTGGAAGTAGGAAAGGACTTCTTAGTCAACCAATTTGTAAATTCTCTGACCTGAAAGAGTTTGAGCTTCAGGATGCACAATTATTTCTTTACCACTTCCTTCGGGAAGGGAAGTGCCACAATTTCTAGTTATTTTTTAGGTTCTTCAGTAGTATAATTCTTCTGCAAAACCCCTCCTAACTCAACCATATTTTTCCTTATCAATTCCTCTTTTATCTCTTCTTCAGTCCCTATATCAATATCTTCAATGTTCTTCTATTCTACAACATATGGGACTGAAGAGATTTCAACCATTTGATCATGCATCTCATCACCAACTTCCTTTACAATATCTCCTTCTTCCACCTCTGCATCTTTCATCTGGGATTCACTTTTTCCTGATGTTTGAGATGCTCCTTGAAGAGAAGAAACATCATGTATCTTCTGTTGTGGTGCAGTTAATGATTCTCTAGATATGGAGGAGGGGATGGAGTAACTGGTGGAGAACAAGGAGGTGGTCTAGGTAATATGGTTTGGTGGAAGTGAGGGAAATATGAAAGAGGTTGGCTTAAGTATTGGCATCACAATGTCTTCTTTAGAAGGAGGTTCTTGAATGGTAGGAGTAATAACTGATGATGTTAATACACTAGAAGTATTTTATGGGACAATCTCCTGAAATCAAAGGATTCTTTGTTCTTGCTCTCCTAGATTGGCTTTAACTTCATAACCATGCCATTGCTTTCCCCTAGAGCTTCCTTTCTCTTTCTTACTTTCACTGACATATTCTTCTTTCTAGTGCTTATTTGAGTAATCTCTTTCATTATTGATTCCTCAAGGAAACAACCTTGACTAGTCAACCATTCAAAATGTATAATAATACTTTTGATGTTCTCTCCATAATTGAATTTGAAGTATGAGTAACTGGAAGAAAAGGAGCACTATCACCTCCTTGATCATAATATGCACTAGAAATCACTTTCCCATCATCTGCAAGTCCTTTTGGAATCTTGGCCAAACCAAACTCTAAATTATTTTAACATTCAATCACTATAATCTCTTCTCTTGACTTCAAATTCATCTCTACAATCAGCCCAAAAATCTTCCAATGCTGGAAAGTGTGCATAATTTAGTGAAACTGACTTCTTGGCTATATTTCTATAATCAAAATTCCTCCTTTCATTGAAGGAAATATGATTATAATAGAGATACATCTCTTTCTGAACATCTCTTGCCTTATGAATATTTATACAATGATATTGTCCAATCACAATAGGAAAATGCACACTAGACCTATGGAGACCTTGTTGCAAATCATGAAGTACTGCTAATTATCTACACAACTCTAGCAAAATCCATCTATCACTTGGATATCTAGGAAAATTTAATGGAACATTTGAGAAACCAAAGACTCTTAAATATGTAAAGTGAGAAAATTGAATAAAAATGCACCCATAAGGTTGGACTGCATTCCATGCTTCATCAGTCACCCTTTTGGCTCTTAAGTCAAGATCAAGTCTAAATGACCTCATACAAGAAGAAGTCATTAACTGTTTATATTCATTGAAGTATCCCATAAAAGGCTAACTGTGGATAATATTCATAGATGGTTTCTCATCCTTTTTCCAATAGTTCTTAATTGGGAAAATTTCCATGTTGTTATAACATAGACAAGATAAGAAGTCATTTTAAAATCCAGAGTTTGAATAACATTTCTCAACTGAAAATCAATATTATCACTGATGATTTCAGCCCAATTAATCAAAGTATCAGGTTTAGCATTCTCTATCATTCTCAAAAATAATACATCCATTTATAAAAAAATCACTCATCTCTCCATTAATCATGCAAATAAGTTGAGTAATATCATCGACTTCCTGAATCAAATCTGATCTCACAAATGATTTGGGGAATCTAAAAGCCTATTTGATATCCTTAAATAATTTAAATTCATGATGTTTATGGAATTTTCTTCTTTTTTTCCAAATAGTCATTGGATTTTTCCATACTAATACTCAAGGCATTTGGTGTAATTGGAATTTTAAAGAAAAAATTATAGAAATGAGCATCCATTTTTCCCACAAGATCACCAACACCATTCTTGATTGTTTTGGTTTGGGAATTGTAATGTTTGGGACACTCTATCACAAATTAGTAAGCTCGACAATTGATTGGAAATGTTCTTGCCTCAATCAATATTATTTGAAACAACGATACATGACCCATGTCGGTATCACCTATTCCAACCGGCTTGGATGTAATGTGGAGTCCTCCACTTGCTTTGCATATTTGCTTGGAATTTTCAATGACAAAAGGAGACCGCCTCGGAGGTTGACACATGATGCCTTCCATAGATATTTAAGCATTCAAACAACTCTCACGTAACAAGACACATGGTAAGCCCACGCTTGTTCAAGGTATCAAATTTTTGGGGCCACCTCAAGGTGCACCATTGTGACACATGGCAATTTGAAATGTTATAGGGGGTGGGGATGCGGACCATCGGAGGTAATTCAAACTTTTCACCTCTTTGCTTTATAAAGGTTAAAATAGCAAAAATGGCTGCGAGCCCAATGGGAAATAGTCAATGTTTTCCCGGTCAACGGCAAAGGTGCGAGGCTTTTAGAGGAAGATGAAAAATTTCCTTTGAGGGAAAAGGAGTTAAAGGCATAAAAGGACCCGGGGTTCCGTTGGGACCCACATTGGGACACGTGTCAAATGTATTTTTTAAAAGTGGAGTGTGGGGAAAACTTGGAAATTTTTCCTTTTTTCCCAAAGAGATTCAAACGCTAGAATTTCCCTATGTTTCTTTTGAGGCCCACCTCAAGACACGTGTCAGGCCCATTTTTTAGAAGTGGAGGTGCAAGGTAAAATGGGAATTTTTCAATTTTTTCAAAAGGACCGAGAAAAGGTCAAAGGAAACCCTCGATCTGTTTTGCATCTTCCACATGGACAACCCACATTTAAATCAAAGATAATTGGTACATTGAGCGTCTAAATCGATTTTCCCCAGTTTTCTATAAATCTCCTAGAAGTGTTTGTCTGCATGATTTCTTATTACTTTCTACATGCCAAATAGAGGAGCGAGTTAATTTTGATATCTAGAGTTTGGTGGAGGAGATCAAGACGCGTCTTTCGCCATTAAAGCAATTTGACTCTCGGGCCTAATCGGTTTTTCATTTTTCTTCCCCGATCATGCAAGGGGTAGATTTGATTGATATGGGGTACAAGTGGTTGGAGAATGGATGGAGGTAATTTTTTCCTAAAAAAGAGTTAAATGCGGGAGGAAATCAAAGAGATTTTCCCTCGAGCACCTGGAGACTTTTGCAGATCTAATTCTATGAATCACAAAAGAATCATGGAAAGCACTGGTACATTTAAAGTTTTTATCTTTTGGGAGGAAAGGGCTCTGTTGGAAATGTTATAAATGGCACAAATTCATCATGTATACGGTTGGAGGTTTGGATTTTTTTGAAAGAGCGGGACTGATTTTCTCCAGTAGAAAAAGCTTGACAGAGCCCATCCATTTTGAGAAGCCATCTAGAGAAGCTCTGTATATCTCTCTTTGTGTCAAATTTGATCATGTCAAGGTGGTTAAAAGTGTACATCCATTGAAAATCTTTGAGATTGTTCGGAAACATTCCCTTGCTGATAAATTTGATCAAAATTTGAGTTATTCTATGTCAATCTTGAGTAAAGTGTATTTATTTCATCTCTGAATGCATACAAGTAGTTTTTCTTGTTTCTATTGCAATCTTGTACCAAAATATAGTCCAATCACATAGGTTTCAGTCCTTGTGATAGTTTAGTTGCATCGTAATTTAATATCTCAAAAGAGCTTTCACCTAGGAGTGGGATAAATGGTTTAAAATCACTTCTCTTTCATTTTGTTGAAAGAGATTATATGTAAGCACTTGGGTGTACCTCGGGCGTTACTTGGTTTAAATCTTGGTTCCTTATTAGGTCCTCTAACTTGAGCCTTTGTGACAGTAATCCACGGGTTGTGTGAAAGAGTGCTGATCTGGGCCTCCATTGAAGTACATATTCTAGTTGAGGAAACTGTTTAACTTTTTGTGGCATTTTATTGATTGAATCTTTCCATTTTGCATAAGCTCTCAAGGATCTAGTGATTCAAGTTCATTCTTCCTCTACTCCCACCAAAAAATATATTTAAAACAACTAATCCCACCCATACTACCCCTGTTTTTCTCTATATACCCACCCAAGACCAAAATCCTTTTACTAAAGTATGCAAAATAGATCAGGGTCTCAAATTTCTTTAGTAACCTTTTCCTTGTTGTGAATATATCTCCATGATCTAGAAGTGAGAAATCATGAGAGTAATATCTAGTGTGTTTATCATATTTTCCCCAAGGCCTTCTCTATAAAATTTATGCAAAAGAAAGGTACCTACAATCTCCTTTCAAATAACAGAGGTTACAAAATAGGTTCTCTTACCTTGGTTGAAAGGCACAACCTAAAATAGTGAGGATCAGATCACATCCTTTTGCATGTGCTACCCACTCCCTTCAAATCTTGAGTGCTAACAAGTCAGATAGATTGCTTCCCTAGCTACAAAACGACATACATGATTGTCTATCTGCCTCTAAGTGTTCTGTCAAACCCATGATGTTGCTCAGTCTCTGAAGGAGGTTAAATTTGGGTACCAACAGTGGGCTTGGTACGCATCGTGAGACAAAAATTCATGCGTAGGATTTATATTTCACGTTCATCATTTGCCTCATATCCTTCTTCAAGATTTGAATGAATTTTATTTTCTTGGCGAGTGTATGCTAAAAAAAACCAATATAGTAGTCCCTAATGTAGAAGCTCCTCAAATTGTATATTTCTGATGTTACAGAGGGCATCGAGCACAACAAAATACAAAAAAATTATTTATAGAGCTTAATATCGACTTCTTAATGGTGATTCACCTCATAGATTTATCGCAATGCTACTTACAAGATATCAAAAATATGTGACATGTTCTCACCGTAGTCACAAAAACATGCACTTTAGACATTTATTTATCCCAATCTGATACTACTATTTAGAAGGTTCTTGAGTGAAGAAAGTACTAATTAACCCCCATCTCTTAGCCATCCTTTTTTATTTTATTGCATCACTACCGACCTCTTTCACCCATATGTCAAGTCATATTCTGTCATCCTACATTATTTTAGCCTCAATTGGGAGCACATTTTAGTATTGGGGCACCTATTGGTGTCTTGGTCCCACCATGGGCACCCTGGTCCTTCTAGAGCATTCCCACCTCTTTTAGGGCTCTTTCTAGCCATTTGAAATCTTTATCTTTCTTTTGGTCATCCTTTTCGGGGTTAATTACAAAATTAGACCAAGAGAACCCTATAAATATAAAGTTAGGAGACCATAATGAGGGACCTAACATCACTTAATATTATCACTCCATCTAAATTTGCATCCATCTATTACATTGGAAATAACATGCATCCACATAGCTCCATCATCAAAGCACAAGGATAGGACATCTGCATCACACTTCATAGGGGGACGGATTCTATTCTATTCCATTGATATATTCTATTACATTTTCTACATGTAGTTATTACTCCTACTTCACAAAGTGTGACTAGCACAAGAGAAACCTAGGGTATGTTCACACAAACTTGCACATAGAACTACATTGGGTCGAAGATGTAGTGTAGTGCTCAATTAGCAAGTCCACCAATATGGTAGCTAAGGTTAGTCTTTCCCCTTCATATAATTTTTTATTCTTTAGGGATTGATGCTTGTTTTGGGGTCTTGCAAGTCTTTCTTCCATCTTGAGTTATTGACAACATCTCGGCATGGGACAACGAAGTTGGTGTAGCAGACAGAAGGGTTTCAAATTACCTTTCGATATGTGAATATCATATTCAAAGGTTTTGCGTAGACCGGGAACCTGGATTACATACAGAGCATCCGGAGGTGCCCCAATGTTTTTCCAGTGCTCGAGTCTAGTTAGATCCTCCACTCGTCATCCTTTTCAACATGTCTTCATATTTGTTCTTGCTTTTGATTTTTCCAGTCTCCTTTGCGACACACGTCCCACGCGAGCATCTGTCGTTATCGACCAAGTTCTTTCCTCTTCCTTATTGCACATTAGGGTTTTTATTTTCATTAGTTTTTTTACTTATCTCATTTACATGTTGTCTTAGTGCATTTATTTACTTTATATGTCCTCCTAGATTATATTAACTATCCCTTACTACACTATTTATTTAATTTTAGTTAATCATTTTGGTGATCCCGACTCGATCATACATGCTTCTAGGTTCTTCCTTCTTAATTTACCATTCTAGGGTTTCTTTGCCTTTACCATGGATCACTATCATGAGTAATTCAATGAAGCTCACCTCAAATCCATCAACGTTCACCTTTTCGAGTATCACCAATATATAGATATACTTTTGCATGTTTCTTGTGAGGAAGCTTTGGAACTCACTACTTCTCTTGCAATGCCCATTTTTGTTGTCACTCAACCACCTACTACTACTCTTCCTCCTATTTCTACTACTCCCATTTCTATTCCTACTCCTACCAATCACTTTATGTCGCCCTTAGTTTCTAATGTATGGTAAGTCTCATCTGTTGGAAATCAAAATCTAACTTCTCTCTATCATAATCTTCAAGCTCAAATTTGTAAGTTGCAATAGGCCACCTTGCATGCATCACCATATTTAGATTTTACTTTGTTATTACATAATCCATTAGCACCTACCATCTCGTACTTATCAGCCTTCCTCCTAACTTTTTCACCCCTAAGCTTAAAATTTTCAATGGGCATGGTGATCTATAGGAATAACTTAGAGAATTCCATGTCACTTTTCTTGACTTCACCGATGATCATATCCTTTTAGCCAAACTATTTCCTCATAGTCTCCATGATTATGTGATGCGTTGGTTTTATGACTTACCTGTTCACTTAGTAACCTCCTTTACACATTTATTTGATGCATTTCTTACTCATTTTTCTATCAACATTGGCTCTAAGATTTCTTACGCCCATCTATCACAACTTAAACAAGGTTCAAATGAACACCGCACTAACTATGTTTTAAGGTATAAAAATAATATAGCTAAGATGAAAAATGTGCTTGCCGAATCTGAGCTTCGGGATATATTTATTTGAGTCTATTAAAACCTCTATAAGATATTTTTCTCTTCAATACCTCTCTATCATTCGATCAAATTTTTCATACTCTTAAGCTTCATGAGACCAAACTCCTATCCATAGGAAATCTTAAGTATCAAGAACATACTTCATCTTCCACTCATTTTCCTAGCAAGATGTCATTCAAACCATCTACAAATAAACCAACCAATGCCAAAGTCACTATCAACACTGTCACTCCTACTAAGGAGGTTCAAACACAATAACCTCGGCACACATTTAGCAACCTTCCCATGGCTCCACATATTATCTTGAAACAAATTCTTGAAATAAATCTTATTACATTCCCCTCCGATTGGAGTTAGACCCACCATGACCAAAAGGTATGAATTACAATGAGAAATTTCACTGTGATTATCATTGATGCATAGGACATTCTACAAACAAATTCCTAAAATTATGAAAAATCATCCAAGACTTAATCGATAACAAAAACTAGAGTTCCCAGAGTCTTCTAGCCCGACCCCAACCAATTATAACGGTAAACTCAAACTTTTTAATAATAAGTCTCAACAATGTGATAAGAAGACATCAAACTCTTCTTCTAATCATACGTATCAAGCAGTATCGCCTCCTGGATTAGGAGCTCTAGATTTCTTACTTGCTAACACTGAACCTTTGCCACCAATCATTTATTTTTCCAACGTCGATTATCATGCTAATTTTACATCTAGCCATGTACACATCCATGCATCTATTGGCTCGACCTCCATCAACAACATGAAGGTTGACCCATCATGGCCCATTATTGCTTTTTCTATATCACTCCTTAATGTTATCAGGTATTCCCTATCCCAATTCAAATACCCTTTCACAAAACCCTTTGGTGTTGTTACTTGATACATGTTAAAATTGTCCCTCTTACCATACTTGTAGCTTTCCTCGTTGGAAATACGGTTCAAATTAATTTACAACAATCAAAGTCATTTATATTTATGTCATCCCTCCATCTACTACATGGTTATTGTCTCCCCACACACTCGCTCATACACCACCTACTTATTCTACCACATCACACTCTCTGTTATTCAAAGCATGATCTACTCTTAGTTCACCTACTCAAGTATCATATCGATGACTATATCAGTCCACTAGCCCTATACAACGGTATAGGTCTATTCCTCAGATAATTACTTGCATCACGACATAGATCAACACCTCATTTTATTCCAAGCGGATCTTCCTCACCTTCGCATTTCATATCACGTAGATCTCCATCACCGACGCGTTTCATGATGCCACGACCTTCTTCATAGACTCATCCCTCGTATGTACACAAAATTCATTCACCACTACAAAATTTTTCTAACATACCCCCACTATTAGATCATGGTCATACACTTTCATCTCCTAAGTATCAAATGACGAACCTCCATCCTTCACCATCATTGGATAGTTCATTCATTCACATGCACTTGGGGGCATAGTACTTCACATTCCCCCACCTCATCTTAGCATAGTTACCATCATCATATTTTACATTCTTATACATTCATATCCTCATGTTAGGAATGTTCATCATACATTCTATCATCATTTCCCAATGACACACTCTTGTGCTTTGGTTCACACTTGAATGTTAAGGTCTTACTACACATGAACCCCACACACTACACTATATGAATTACACATTCCTTTTCATCACACATCAAATGTTATAAATTCTACATTTCATTTAATTTTTTTATCATTTGCGTCTTTACACCTCATACATTATAATAGTCATCATTAGTCATACATCATTGTCTACGCGTCGTACATCCTACACTTATCCTACATACTGAATTATTCGTTTGTCTACATACCATGCATATTAGGCTGCACATTTTCACACATATTCTACATATTAACCTAGTCTTCATTACATATGAGTCTATCATTACATCATCTTACATCTTACATTACTAACCTATGTATACACATACATTCTATAAATTACATTTTACACATTCTACACTTCTTACGTTGCATCTTACACATCATGTATAAAAAATTCCACTCATCAAATGGTCAGATTTTATCATTACATGCACTACATTGTCTTATACTCACTTCTCTCACTACCATATGATGCACTTTAGTTCCTCGGTCCATACTCGATTATCGAGGTTTTACAAATCAAATGGACCTTACACTCATCACACATTTACTATTTGACCTTTCTCTATGCAAAAATCCTAGGCTTGTGACATACACTTTAGGCTAAATCCTCACCTATTCTATCATTTTCTAGTGGTCTACACCTTAGGTTACATCACCGCTCCTTATTATTAATTTGATAGTGACATACACTTTAGGTTAAATCATCACCTATTCTATCATTTTCTATTGTTCTACACCTTAGGTTACATCACAACTCCCTACTATTCATCTAGTAGTGACACACAATTTAGGGTAAATCGTCGCCTATTATATCATTTTCTAGTGGTCTACACCTTAGGTTACATTACCACTCCCTTCTTACATTTTGTAGTGATATACGCTTAGTGTTAAATCATCACTCATCTGCTCATCTTATAGTGATATAAATTTAGGCTAAATCATCACTTATATGTTCATCTTGTCATGATATATGCTTTGGTTATAGGTTTTACGCACACACTGTCTCTAGGTTACATCTCGTCACTACACTTGCACATTCCTCACAACATGTTAGAAAAAACACACACTACTAAACCATTTCCCAATGACGCACTCTCATTTACAGTTTCATTTTGAATCTTTGAGGTGGAGAATAAAATGAACCTCACCGCATACACTTCCATTTACTTAGGGGCATGCAACCCATATCATTCCATCCATCCACAAAAAGTGCATATTATGGTTGCTTTAATTCTTTCTTAATTTTTCTTGTTCATGGTCTCTTTATTACACATGATAGTAAGCTTACTTGTATGTCATTTATCTATATCATACACACATGCACGTTGATGGATTTTTGTAGTTGTGTTTGTAGATACAAGTCTCTTACATGTAACATGGATGCTCACCTTCTACCCTTCCTACTCGGTCACCTGGGGGAATCCACATTCATCTCTTCCAGTGTGTTATTGTTTCATTTATACTTATCACTTTACATTACACACTTATACATGATATTTATCTTTCTAACATGCTAACGGGTGCTTCATGTGCAACATTTGTTATGCAGGGATATTTGTTTCCATACTTGTTTGTTACATTGTCTGCTATTGTTTTCTATTGTTTGTGGGCCTTGCCCTATGTTTGGTGTGCACACTTGTTTGTTGTTTGTGGCCATGATGGCCTTGTGTGTCTTGTGACATCATGAGTGATGTACCATGTTTGAAGCTTGATTTATGATCCTTACTTGTCTTCTTGCATGTTTACACTTGTTTTTTTCTATCCTTTTTGTTTATGTGCGCCTTGGTTTCTACCAAGCACTTTTCAGGGTTACAATGTACATGTGGTTGGTCTTCTTTTGGGGCCACATTTCTCCTATCAAGGATGTCCATGCATCCCCAAAGAGGGGGAATAATTAAGGGGTTTTATATACTAACACAAATATTCTACACCGATTCGGTTCTATTCTATTCAATGAGTGGGTTCAGACCTATCTCTCGACCCCCATACACAATGTATTTTATAGGACATGGTGTCCTTAGTATTATGGGAAGCAATTAAATGCTTAGAAGTTACAGTGGGTGTTCCTATCTACACTTTGCTTTGGCGGTGGCGATGTATTTCACAAAAAACCAAGATGATATAGAGATCTCTAAACACAATTCAGGGGAAGCAAGTTAGATCTTCGAGGACATAGGTAATTTCCTCCCCAAAATTATTTAGCCTATGGCACAAGATCACCCAAAAACTCATAGTACATGATATCATTCTACACTCTCCTTCTTCACATAGATCTAGTTCGACCGTATGAGAAGCAAACATTCAAATGGGGGTAACAACAAGTGACAAAAACAACTACAATAACAACACTCGATGACATCACACATACTTTACTAACCATGCAGGTACACTACACACCATAACAAATACAAATGTGCTCCTCCCTAGGTTCACTCTCATCACTTTTTTTCTACATATTTTTCATCTTTAGTTTCCATCCTTTGTCTAGTCCTTTTGCAAGCCTTCTTCATCACTCTATATAAGTATTAGGTACGCATATCTATTTACTTTATGTTACCAATATTTTCACTCACCAACATAAAGTGGGGGAAAAATATAGTCACAAAATCATGCACTTTAGACATTTATTTATCCCAGTCTTATACTACTATTTAGAAGGTTCTTGAGTGAAGAAAGTACTAATTAACCCCCATCTTTTGGCCATCTTGTTTTATTTTATTATGTTATTACCAACCTCTTGTACCCAAATTCCCAGTATTATTTTTTCATCCCATGCTATTTTATCCAGAATGGGGTGCCCAGATTAGTATTGGGGCATTTTTTGGTGCCCAAGTCCCACCATGGGTGCCCCGATCCTTCTAGAGATTTCTCGCCTCTTTTTTGGATCTTTCAGCTAATTGACATATTTATCTTTTTTGTGGTCAGACTTTTTAGGGTTGATTATGAAATTAGACTAAGAGAACACTATAAATATAAAGTTATGATACCATAATGAGGGACCTAACATCACTTACTATTATCACTCCATCTAGAGTTACATCCATCTATTGCATTGGAAATCACATGCATCCACATAGCTCCATCATCAAGGAAAAAGGCTAAGACATCTACATTACACTTCATAGGGGGAGGTATTCTATTTTATTCCATGCACACATTTAATTACGGTTTCTACATGTAGTTATTTATCACTACTTCACAATGTGCAATCGACACAAGAGAAACCTAGGGAATGTTCACACACAGTTGCACATAGAACTACATTGAGTATGAGATGTAGTGCAACACTCGATTAGGAAGTCCACCATGTGGCAGGTGTGTGGTCAATCGACCCCTTCATATGCATTTTTATTTTTTAGGGTTTGATGCTTGTTTTGGGGTCTTGCAGATCTTTCTTCCATCTTGAGTTATTGGTAACATCCGACACGGGAAAAATAAGTTGATATGATAGAAAACAAGGGTTTCAAATTACCTTTCAACCCTGTGAAGACTAGATTCAGTGATTTTTTCACAAACCGGGGTGCTCATTGCAAACAGAGCATCCATAGGCACTCCACTCCGATCGGCGCTCCAGTCTAGTTAGATTCTCGAGTCCATCCTTTTCGGCACTTCTTAACAGTCATTCCTACTTCTGATTTTTCCAGCCTCCTCTACGACATAGTCCTGTGAGCATCTGTTATCAGCTGAGTTCTTTCCTCTTCCTTCTTACACATTAGGGTTTTTTCTATTTTCATTTTTATTATTTATCTCATTTACATGTTGTCTTAGTGCATTTATTTTATGCGTTTATATGTCCTCCTACATCAACTTAACTATCCCTTATTGCACTAGTTAGTTAATTTCAGTTAATCACTCACGTGGTCACACTTTCTCCTCCACGTTTTTAACAACATCCTTCAAAATTAAAAGAGTGTAGACTTCAAAACCTAATGGTTTTTAGTCTTTATACTCATGAATTTTCTATATCCTCCACGTCGGTTCCTCATATCTACATCAAATAAAAATGCAACACTTCTATGCCAAGTTCCTTTGGTTTGTTAGAAACTACCTTAGTTGCTTCCTTGCTTCCTCTGAATGCATCCAAAATGTATAAAAATTCATTGTTGAGTCACTGCTACATGTAAAAAAAAGGTTGTTGGGAATATCAACTATCAAAAAGCATCTTCAAAATGAAAAACTTCAACCAAAATTTCTCTGATGTTTGAAGGTTGTTACTTTTACCTTGCATTCCCTATGCCAACTGCTACACACAGGGTCTTCTACGTAGGTTCTACAAACTATCATGTTTTACAGGTCTCTTAAGCGCCACGACTTTGCGGGTTTGAGATCCAATGCAAATTCTCATTTTCCACGCTCCGATACCAATGATGGTTTTGTAAAATAATGAAGTTGATTTATTCAAGACAAAACATGTGAATTTATATACCCGTGAAATAGTTTACAGATTTGAGGAATGGTTATAAAACTTCCACCTACTACGATGTCAGAATCGACTAGTGTAACAATGTATTAGTTTATGCTAAGAGTGTTAGGGGATTCGTCTACAATTAGACATTCATTATCTTCAATATAAACTATGTATCATTTTTGTACTAATTTTAAAGTTTACTCATAAGATTTTTATTCAAACCTGCAACATAGTAAACATCATGCATATTTTTCTCCCCCTTTTTAGTTAGAATGTTAACTTTTTCATTTCCTTTTCTGAAGCGTATTGTTATTCCCAAGAGTAACATCACTCTTCACTGACTCATCCAAAATGGAAAATAAATCTAAGTTACCTGACATGTGATTATTGCAACCAAAATCTAAATACCATACATCATAGGGACTCTCTTGTGATAGATTACATTCAATAAGCGATAAAGAAGGTATTTCTTCAAAATCCTTGTGCATGCAATAAAAATGGAACTTGGAATAGAGCTTCCAACTTGAATTTTATTATGCTTATTCTCGATGATATTTCCTTTTCTTGCAATCATAAGCATAGTAGTCATACTTCTTGCAACATGACATTGCACATGAGACTTATAATGTCTCTCATTGTGAATGTGTTCTTGACTATGTCCTCTTCCACTTGAGTTTGATGAATTGTTGTTGCGTCCTCTAGATGAACTTATTTCTCTTCCTCTAACACTTGAATCTTCCTCTTCCTCTTCCATGAATTCTTGATGTTTGAGATACAAAATCTTGGAATACAACTACATGTGATCTATTCAACCTCTATTCATTTTTTATTAGTGATGCATATAAATCATAAATTAAAAACTAACTTAGATCCTTAGTTTCTTCAATAGAAACTACCAAAGGATAAACTTTTGCAGAGTAAACGACTAAGTAATTTTTCAATAATCCTTCTATCTTCAATAGTTTCACCATGGGATTTAATTTGATAATTGATTGATTAGGCCAATAGGTTAATTATTAATTAACCATATATTAATTATGCATTTCATATTTCATTATTTAGTTAATGTTATTAATTAAATAATGTTGTTATTTGGTTTTATTAACCATATTTGTTTTATGTAAACATTAGGGATGTTGTTATATTGATGATTTAACAATATTATTGTTGTGCTTCCCGGATGTAATATTTGGAAGCTAATGTAATTTAAATTTTTTGTTGCACTTTGTTGCAACTTCTCTGTTTAGTTTATTTCACAATAATATATTTTACAAGCTTCTGTCCCTATTTTGTGAAACTAAATTTGGTACTAGAGCGAATTGAAGCTCTTGGAAAGGTTGGAGAAGGTTGCAGAGGAAGGAGAATTCGTGGAGAAGAAATCTGCTTCACCGGAGAGACAATGTTGCCTCTGCAGACTTCCCAGACCTCCCTACAAACTCACAACCACATGTACGATCTTAGGGTAAACAGAAAGAATTTTTTTTTTATCTTGGTGCTCTCTACACCAGAAAAAATTTTTTGCAGCTTATACATATACATGAATTTTATTTTTACAAAAAATCAATTTTTCCCCATTAGGGGTTTTGTCACTAAATTTGAGTGATAATTTATAGTTAGTTGTAACCAACACCGATTAGTTTGATTTGCTTTGCCAAGCCTAGAGGACTCACTGTGATATATTTATCCTAGCTCGCATTTGGAGGAAAATTTGTAGGTCAAGCTTACATCGACCATAGGTCTTTTGCATTAGATCGGGATTTTTTTGCCTCTCACCAAGTCCAAAGCCGTTATATCCTCCTCTGGCTGAGTTATCTTCTATTGGTGGGTTGTGTACCTATTTCAATACAAAAAAAATTATGATCAAGCTTTGTTTGAATTACCACCGATTAGCCTCTCTTCATGAGGTTACTCTTGCATGTTGGTTTTTGCAAAGGACCGCAAAATCTTTGGATTGGCATTATCTTGGATCAAGCAAAGGTGTGTTGAACCGGGCTCCACCCCCATGTCCAAGCAACAACTTGCAAGCATACAAGGATCAATGACTGTCACAGAAAAAATCGTGAAAAAAACAACACAACATAATAAAAATCGGCAATCAACCTCTTAACAAAAATGGTGGAGAGGAATCGGTTTTTAGAAAATAAAAAAAAAAAGAGATAGCAAAAGCTATAAAGCGATGGAGGAAAGTTTTTAGATCCATTTTTTATGCCAATGGAACCATAAATCCATCTCAAACCTCAGCCACGTGGATCTTGCATGCACCATGCCACCATTTTGCAAGGTTAGTTGTTTTTCACTTGTTTAAATAAAATATGTTGCGTTTTATATTCAAACAAGTCTAAGCACCTTGGTGGATAGTGCATTAGCTTTAGAAGGGAGGTTTGGGGTTCAAACCCCACCCCCAACACAAGATTTTGGATTTTTAAATTTGGTGGAAAATTTGGAGAAACCGTCATATTTAGAGGTAGATTTAGCTGAAAAATCGTCTCTAAACTGCTAGTTATAGCTAAACAGGCCTCCAAATTTTAGTGAGAAAATCCCTAATTTAGGGTAAAAACATTTTTCTCCACTAGGCCTATTTTTCCATTCCCATAATTTTTTACTAAAGGAGGCCTATCCAAAAATTGCATTTTCAGCTTTTTTTTGCAATTTTTTGACGTAGTGGGTCATTTTGGGCTCCGGAGGCCACCAGAGCCCGTAAAACAAAAAAAAAAATTGCCTGCCATTCAATTTTTTTCCATATTTTTGAATGTAATTACATGTTGCAATATATTGTACTAATTTGTAGGTTTCCATAATTCAACTACAAATTTGTAATCGATCAAAAACTAGTAGAAAATTGTAATAAAAAACAACAAAAATTGGTTTTGTAACACTCACGAGATCCTAGATCTCATTCGCAGCATTTGGTATATATGGTGCCTCTGGGAAGCACTTACAGGTAAATCTGTCATGACTACTACTCCACTTAATGCCTAATATAGCTGCAACAACGTTGTTTGGGCATCGACCCTTTAAATCGACGGGAGTAATAAGGTCACAGTGCACACACTATGAGCCATCCCATCCATCTGTGAACGATTGCATGACATAAATCCAGACTGAGAAATTATCCAAGTACATAGTGACATTATGCACACATATGAGGATATTTCTTTGAGCCAATGTCAATAATCACACATACCCCTTTCAATACTATCTTGGTACCACATATTGAATTCTTTCACATACATTAACGCCTCTTTCATGTACCGCTAGGTATATAGAAAGGGTGATATTCTTCCACGTACCATTAGGTATATCACAAGGGCACGTATATAGAAAGGTTTGGTATATGGACCGACGGTATATAGATTGGGAGACCTTATACCTAGAGTGATAAGAGCCAAACCCTGTCAATGATCTCTACAAAATGGGCACCAATGCCCCCAAATTTTTTTCTTCGGATTCACAACTACTCAGAGGAAACAACTATGCTACATGGAAGACAAAAATCAAGACACAACTTGAGTTTGAAGAGATCTAGCTTGTTGTGAATGGTACTCGACTGAGATCAACTACTGATACAACACAACAAACGGTAGTTTGATAAAGCAGATCAAAAGGCCAAACTCATCATCTTGTTTGGAGTGTCCGACGATGTGCAACCCCACATTCGAGATGCCAAAACAACCAAAGAAGCATGGGATAAGTTGAGCACAATAGTATATGAGGCCAAGAACAAGAATGTTATACTAAATTTGTAGAGTCAGTTACACACATTGAAGTTCAAGCAAAATGAAAAATAGAAGCTTTCTTAAGAAGAGTTACAGAATTGAGGGCTTCACTTCTAGCCCTGGGAGAAGTGGTCTCAGATGATGCTCTCATTCCCATTATTTTGAGAGCACTCCCCTCTTCTTACCGCATTTTTGTAACAACACTAAATGTGTCAGATACGACAGTTAGTTTTGAAAAATTGGTAAACTTACTGCAACAAGAGGAAGCCATACATAATAAGGATGATGAAGAGGAGCAGACACTTTCTTCACATCAAAAATGGAAAGGAAAAGGTAAAGGAAAACCTAATTCCTATCAAAAGTCCCAAAATCAAAATCAATATCAAGGGGATAGACAACAAAAGAAGCAATGTCCAATCTGTAAAAGAGGACATGACCTAAAAGATTATTGGTATAATACTTACAAGAAAGGTTCATCAAGAAACTCTAGACCTCCACAACAATCTCACAAGGGACATTCTAACTACAATCAAGGGAAAAAAAGGGGAACTGGAAAAGAAGACCCCATCAGCAAGGAAATATTGTTTGAGAAATAAGAACAATCAGATAATGAAGACTACTTGTTCACTACTCGATCAAGTGAACCATCCACGTCATCTAGTGATGTTTGGTATGTTGATTCGGGGCCACTCAACACATGACCAACCACAAGAGATTGGTTTATTTCAATGAGGGACACACCATCGAAAAATCATGTTTCGTTGGGAGATGATTCTTCATATATAGTTCAAGGGATTGGGAACATTTCTCTACCCCTTGGTTCATGCAACTGTAGACTTTCAGATGTCTTATATGTCCCTGGGTTGACAAAGAATCTACTTTTAGTCAGTCAACTCCTTGATCACAATCTAAAAATTGAATTTGATAGTCATTCGGAAAGAAAACATGTTTGATTCGAGATAAATCATGAGGCTCGAAAATAGTTGCAAAAGCCTCTAATGTGGGATGCATGTTCCAACTTGATTTTGTTCACAGAGATGATCAAGCACTTGTGGCTAAGAACTCCACCTCAGCACAGTTGTGGCATCGGAGACTTGGTCATGTAAGTTTCAAGTATCTCGAGACACTTCACCGGTGTAATATGGTACATGGGCTACCATCTCTTCAGAAGGATACAAACAAGTGTCCTCACTGCCTAGTAGGAAAACAACACACAAATTTCATTCCTAGAAGAGTACATTTCGAGCTCATGGAAAATTGATTTAGTTCATACCATCTTTGTGGTCCGATGCAACCAAGTCATTCTAGGTTCCAATAATTCATGCTTTGTGTTGATGACTATTCAAGAAAATGTGGATTTTTTTCTTCGCAAGAAAAGTGAAGCTTTTGAAACTTTCAAGAAGTTCAAAGTAGTAGTTGAGAATGAAACTGGTCGTCACATCAGAACTCTCCGCTCAGATCGAGGGGGAATTCACTAGTAATGAGTTCAAAGACTACCTACAAACTCACAAGATTCATCAACAAATGCCTCCTCCACACACACCACAAAGAGAATGGTGTTGTTGAGAGAAGAAATCATACTATCATGGAAATGGTGTGATGCATGATCGATGACTCTGGACTTGCAAAGACATTCTAGGAAGAAGCAACAAAGACAACAGTGTATTTTTTGAACAGAGTGCCCATAGTTTGCTCTTGATGGAGTAACACCACAAGAAGCATGGTCAAAATGGAAACCATCTATTGCACACCTTAGAGTATTTGGGTGTAAAGAAAGCATGCACATACCCAAGAAGAATAGAAATAAATTGGACATGAAGTCACAAAAATCATCTTCATTGGGTACAGTGAAGAGACTCTTGGGTATAGATTAATGGATCCTAAGACTAGAAAAGTCTACACTAGCAGAGATGTTGAGTTTTTTGAGAAGAAGGAAGAAAGAGTCTCCTCCTCCAGACTCACCAGATGTAGATTTTTCACCAATTTGTAAAAATTAAAGTGATGTTCCCTCAGAAGATGAAAGTGAGGATGGGGATGATGGTGTTGATCAGATAGAACCATGACCCACAAGAACAGTTCAACATATGCCTAAATGGTGTACTAGCACATTACGAGATGCAAGAATGGATGCTCCACCGGATACATCCACCCCTGGACCATGGACTCACAAAGTAAAGCAAGAGAAGAAGTTAACTTTTCTTTGATGAGTAGAGTTATTGAATCTGATGAGCCCTCTATAGTCTAGAAGCCCTATAGTCAAAATCTTGGAAAGATGCCATGGATTTGAATATCAATCAGTGATGAAAATAACACTTGGCAGCTTGTCGATCTTCCACCAGGAAGAAACCCATTGGATGCAAGATGGATATTTAAAACAAAGTACAAAGTAGATGGGACAAGTAGATAAGTATAAATCAAGACTTGTAGCAAAGGGTATGCACAAAAAGAAGGCATTGACTATGAGGAGACATTTTCTCCCATAGCTAAGATCAAAATGATCAAGATGATCTTTGCTCTAGCTGCATAGTTTGGATGGAAATTCCATCAGATGGACGTAAAAAGTTCTTCCTAAATGGAGATTTACAAGAAGAAGTCTACATGACTCAACCTGAGGGATATGTAGTACCTGGTCAAGAAGCAAAGGTATGCAGACTCAAGAAATCTTGTATGGCCTTAAACAGCACCTCGGGCATGGTACATCAAGATTGATGAGCATCTCATACAACATGGATTTGTTAGAAATCCATACGATCCCAATCTTTACCTCAAAAAATAAAGGGGGAGATTGTGATTTTTGTTTTCTATGTCGATGATCTAGTCATCACTGGCAGTTCAGTGAGGATGATCGATGCAACGAAGAAAGATCTTAATCGATCATTCGACATGACCGATCTCGGCTGATGCACTATTGTCTTGGATTAGAAGTATGGCAGAAAGAGAATCATATTTTTGTTTCTTAGATGAAATATACCAAGACAACGCTTGAGAAATTAGGATGATGGATTGCACACCAATTGCTACACCATGGAGAACAGATTACAAGTTATCTCATTTAGATCCATCTCCTGAGGTAAGTGCCACTCTCTATCGGCAGTTGATTGGGAGTCTCATTTACTTGACCTACACTAGACTAGATATTATCTTTTACAAGTGAGCTATCTATCCAAGTTCATGCAGAACCCAAAGTTTTTCATTGGAAAGCAACAAGGTGCATTTTGAGATATCTCAAAGGATCAGTGGATCTTGGTCTAGAATACAAGAAGAATGAAAACTTCTTCTTGATCTGGATATTCAGATTTAGATCATGCAGAAATATTGATGACAGAAAATCCACTTCAGGATTTGTATTATTTATGGATCTGGACCAATATCATGGGGAAGCAAGAAACAACACTTCATTTCTCACTCTTCCACAGAAGTCAAGTATTGTTCTGCAAGAGAAGCTATATGTGAAGTGATTTGGCTACATCGCATACTAGAAGGACTTAGAATACCACAGACAAACCAACCACCATGTATGTTGATAATGAAGGTGTTCTCAAACTTGTTTGCAATCCAAGTGTTTCATGAAAGAACAAAGCACATTGAGGTACAAGTTCATTTCATACATGAACATGTGTTGAAGCACAACATCCAGCTTCAATTTTTTCCAACAGCTGAACAACGAGTAGATATCTTCACAAAGTCACTTGCTCGTGACAAGTTCGAGTTGTTCAGAGAATTCCTCTCCTCATCCCTTGAAACAATGCACAATTAAGGGGGGGAATGTTAGGTTAATTATTAATTAACCATATATTAATTATGCATTTCATATTTCATTATTTAATTAATTTTATTAATTAAATAATGTTGTTATTTGGTTTTATTAACCATATTTGTTTTATGTAAACATTAGGGATGTTGTTATATTGTTTTAACAATATTATTTATTGATGTAATAGTTCCGGATGTAATATTATTTGAAGCTAAGATATATTTTGCTATGTATTTTAAATACATTGTATTGTTATTGATGTATATTATCTTTATATATATATATATATATATATATATATATATATATATATATATATATATATATATATATATATTGCATCGCTTCATGTATTTTAGTTGATTTCACAATAATATATTTTACAGGCTTTCCGTCCCTATTTTGTGAAACTACAATTATGCCTTCATGGATGATTACTAATACGTGTAATTCTTTCCATTAAATTGAGGTGTCTCAAGAATTGATAAAGACACACTTGGACATAGAATCCTATAGACACAAAATCTATGCACTTGGGTATATTTCTAGGTCCTAGAGCATACTAATATATAAATGATTCCTAAGAAAGAAAACTAGTAATTGACAATGTATTTTGGGCCTTTTTGCTTTGTCTATTGTACTTTTATTTACTTTTCACACCTTACATCCCTGTACATATTTGATCGATTTATATTTTATGGCCTAGGACACTAACGCCCATTTAGGACGAAGTTAAGCACCTAGGTGCTCATGTCCTTCTCGAGAACTCTTGACCCTCTCTACCCTTTTCTCACTCTTTTGGGTCTCTTTTACTTCTTGGGCATCTTTTACACTTTTATGTTGACCTTCCAATTGTCAATTACAAAATTCAAATAAGGGGATAATATATATACTCAGTTATTTCTCTCGAATAAAGTGCCAAGAATTAAGAATTACCTATCATCACCTAAGTTTACATTCAAAATAAAAACAATTCAAAGGAACTCATCTAGCACACTCATACAAGGGACAAAGGTTACATCACTCTACATACACATCATAGGAGGATAATTTAATTCTATTCCACCTCACACATTCTATACATTTGTTATATTCTAGATCTATCCCGCTATCATTGTGTAACTTACACAAGGTCATCCTAGGGCATCATTTCACACACATTCACATAAAAATTCATGGAATATGAGATGTAGTGTAGTGCATGATTGTAAGACCACTCTTCAGTGACCTCTAGGGTCGATCGACTCCCCATTCTATATATTATTTATTAGTTTTTATGTGGCTTGTGGGTGTGTGCAGCTAGGTATCTATTTTTCAAGTTATAGGTGTGAACAACGACGTTAGAAAAAATAAAAAGCAAAAAACAGGATCAACAACAAAGATCCTCTTACATAGAAAAGACCGAACTTGAGCATTTAGGTGGACACTAGCACCCATATCAGCCACTATCAATCAAGGCTTTCCCATCGTCTTGTGGGCACTTTTATCTGCACATTTCGATGCAGAACCTTTAGTGAGCATTAATGAAATTCTTCTCATTATGTTCCAACAATTCCCCTCCCTAGATCATTCAAAAATAAGATAAGTCACCCTCTCTCTCTCTCTTGCTTAGGGTTTCATATTATTACTTGTTTGTTTCTTGTCCATTTATTGTATTTTATCACTTGTATATTATTCATTACAGTAGTTACTCTAAAATTAAGATTTAATTCAATTTATATTAAATCATTTGGTGAACCCGATCGCTCGAATCCTACCTTCCTTCAAATTCTTATTTTTATTCCCATCACCCATAGTGGTTGTTTTGGTCCCTTTGAGTACATTGAGCTTCCTCCATCTGTCCATAAGTTCTCTAAATCAATGGTTGAATCTTCTAATCCTTTTCTTAAATCAAACAACGTCCCTCTTAAAAACAGTGAATCTTATGAAAGTGAACAATCATATGATGACGACACTAACGTTGATCAAGAACAATTAGAAAATATCACTTAATTTTAGTTCTACTTTATGTGACCATCCTACGCATATTCCACATGTATTAAAAGATGTAATCACTACAAAACATGCTCGAGATATTATCTCTCACCATCTTGTGAGTTCCTCCTCAGCTCCCATGGCCTCCACACCACCCTCCAATATTCCTATTTTTATAGCTATAACTAGCGCTCTTGTACCTCTTCCCAATAATTCCCGTAAAAACTTGGTTCCTCTTTATGAATTTAAGACCCAACTTCTTTCTATCACGATATACAAATGCAAATCCACCAACTACAACAAGATACTTCACATTCCTCTCCATCTCTAGATTCCTCATTACTCCTTCATATCCCTTTCACACCTGTCATATCCTCTTATCCATTCCCTCCCAAATTCATTACACCTAAGCTTCCCACCTTCAATGGCCATGGTGACCCTTAGGAGCATATTTGATCTTTTCATGCCAAATTCTCGACTATGTAGATGACCTCACATTATTGGATAAATGTTTCCTAGAGGTTTACAATATTATGTTATGCAATGGTTTTAAAATCTACTTGTTCATTTGGTAACATCCTTCAACTCATAAGCCAATGCTTTCCTTGCTAAAGTTTCTATGATTATCGACACCAAGATATATTATGCATAACTTGGTCAACTCAAACAAGGATCAAATGAGCACCTAGTTGACTATGTTTTACACTATAAGAAATATCTTGCTAAGATGACCAATGTACTAGTTGATTCTAAATCATAAGGTCTCTTTACTCAAAGTTTATTACCTCCACTTGAAGAGAGTGTTATCTTTAAGACTTCTCCCAAATTTGATCAATTATGCCATACACTCAAACTGTGTGAAGGAAAAAATTATCCATGGGAAAATTAAAATACTATGATGGTGCTTCATCCTCATCCTTCCATAGATTTCAAGCTAAATCGACCTTCAAATCATCTCCTAGGACCACTAAAGCTAGAACCACTATTAACATTGTTTCCACACTAGCCAAGATTCAATTCAACCCACGAGGCATACTTTTACTAAACTACCTAACACAGCTCGAATCCTATTACCACATCTTATCAAAAGAAATCTTAACGCTCTTCCACCACCACTCAACCTTGATCCTTCTCTCGCATATGGAAACAAATATCATGAAAATTAATGCATGATGTTATGACTAACACCAATGCATTTGGAATTCTACTTATTTTTTCTTTTAACTTAAACATCTTATTGATAACAATTCAATCGAGCTCCATGATCCATGTAATTCTAAACTATTCGGTGATAGTCAAAAGCTCAAAATATTTAATGACCCATTTCCCAAACATGATAAACAACCTAATGAATATTCTGAAAAACATATATATCATGTTATGCCTCCTCCTTTCTAAAGGCCTCTTGATGTTCTTGTTGTTAATGTTTACGTACAACCACCAATCATCACATTCTCATATCATGATTATCACTCTACATTTTCTTTTGAATCATTATATATGAATGCTTCTATTATTACTTATACCATCAACAATAGTATGGTCTATCCATCGACACTTACCAATACATGCTTCGTGGCACTTCTTTTAGTTATCAAATGTCCCACTTCTCTAATCACATTTCCAATTCCTAATTCTTATGGTCGTGTCATTCTTCCCATCACAGTTGGGTATCTTATTATCTTTACACCATTCTTGGTTACCTCTAAAATTGTAGGTTGTGACATGCTCTTAGGTCTTCCTTAGCTTCACGCCACGGGAAAAATCCCTTCCATGCATCACTTGTGTCTTAAGTACATCCATAACAAACAAGTTATCACCATTAAAGGTATTCCACCACGTACACCATTACCTTGGCCCACTCTTTCCAATGTCTTTGTACCAGTCATGACATTTAGGCCTCCTTCTTCTCTCAATTCTAAATCTACTTCTACACCTAGCTCTTCTATTCACACACGACCTACATCACGACCTTTTCATCCTAATTGGTCCATTAGTCCACTCCGTTGGCATAAGTCCCCTACTAGGGAAGCCCTCTCTATGAGATGTTCTCCACCTTCTTCTCCACATTTCCCTCATTCATGTACACATAGTTATTCTCCTACACCACTGATCCTAGATCATGGTCACATTCCTTTATCTATTTAGATATCGGGTGAGGGGCCCTAACCCTTCATTTTCATTAGATATCCTTCTATCCATCACACACTTGGGGTATCTCAATTCCCCCTTCCATCAATATCGTTATTTCTAGTGTCTACTACTTCACTTCATACTCCGTGCTTCATCTCTAATATTTCTCAACACTCCTACACCTTTGGTACATACATTGTTCCATCATTACACGATGACACACTCTCATGTTACAGTTCACACTTGACTACCGAGGGCATACTTCATTAATGAACCTCCCATCATATACTCACTGGCTACACTTCATGCTCAATTTTTCATGATACATCTTTCCTAACATCTCCTACTTGCTCTCTCTCTCTCTCTCCACACTTCATGATTAGATTTTTAGCATTACCACATCATTAGTTCACATCCTCCTTCATTTCCCGATGACATACTCTTGTTATATGGTTCACTCTTGATTATTGAGGTGCATTTCTAAATGAAACTCATCTCATACACATCCATTGGGAGGAAAATTTTCTCCTACTATCTTCACACCTTGCATATCACACTATCAAACTCACACAACATTTGCATATCTTGGTTACATTTAATCTTGTCAACTTATTCTACTTACATGTTGCACTTTTCTTACTATGCTACACGAATTCTTAGTATGTAATTATAATTTTAAATATACACATGCGCGTTCACTTGGTATCTTGAGGTGAATGTAGGACCTTCCATTGATTCATACACCATGCATGATGCTCAACATCTCTCTTTACTAGTACCGTTGAGGCTCCCGGGGAACCTACCTTTGTTACTTTCATCCTTTCTACATCAAAATTCTATTGTTACCTCATTTAATTCACTATCAATTACTTCTTGTTGCTATATACATGTAATGACATACAACTTATCTTTCTCTCATGTTAATAATGTTTCATGTCTAACATTTTCTTTGTAGGATCAATACAACCATGGCTATTTGTCACTTCTTGCTTCATATTGTTTACTATTGTTTGTGGGCTATGACTTGTGTCTTACTTAATCATTTTATGATTTTGAGCACTTCATCGCTGATTGTATTGTGACATTGTGAGTGATGTCCATTGTATGAAACCCACTTTTTGAGGTCCATCTTGGCTTCCTAGTTTCTGTTACATTGTGTTCTATTACATGCTAGCTCATTTTTACTAACACTTGTTACTAGTATATCTTTTTTGTATGTTCTGGTTTATACCATGCACATCCCCTAACTTTGCAGTATCCACTTCATATATGCATATCAATATCATGTACTCTCCTTTAGACCGCAGTCTCCTACAATTTTTGCAAATGAGGGGGCATCTAATGGGTGAACAAATCACCCCTACAACAACTCGAGCTCCATTAAAATACAAAAATGGAACAGGAACATAGTTACAAATTGGCCCAGAATCAAACTTGAGTCCAAAAAATAGATCGAACACTAGTGCCCAGTCTTGGATAGTAGTGGCGGGCCCTTGTGTACCCTTTGGGTGCTTGTGTCTTTGGGGAAATACAGTCAATTTCTCAATTCAACACAATTTACAATTTTTTTCATATCAGTTCTCTAGTATTAGGAACTTTACTCTAGTTACAAAATATAGTCTATCAACTTTACATTTCAAAAAAATCAAAACAATCATAACAAAATGAACAACATGAAGAAACTAGGGATGTACCATGTATAGTGGCGCTTATTTGGGAAACATCATGGAAGGAGAGAAAAAATAGAACTCTCTCCCAAACACTCTTCTTTTGGGAAAAGATCACCCAAATAAATCCCTCTTTGCGTGAAATCGCCTAAGAACTCGTCCTTGGTGTGAGATCTCCTAAAAAACTTAGCATCGCAATTCAAATCCAACAACTCTAAGAAAACATGAAAAATTTCTATCCTTTACTCTCTTATACATTAGGTGCACACTTTCCTTTTACCTTTACACACTTTTACTCACTTGTACATATATTACTTTAATTTTTATATATGAAACTTTGACCACTTTCTTGCTTTTCTTTTTCTGAGTCCGTCTTTATATGCAACAAGAAGCAACTCACATCAACAAAGCATAAGATCATAATAATAGGTACACATGATGCATACACTTCACCCCTAGGTTCGACATTCCCTTCTTATTTTCCATGCTTTACATTATCATCACTTCAAGCTTCATTTGTCCACTTGGCACACTATCGATACATTTTTCTCACGGGATTACAAGGTGCACATCTTTTATCTAATTTTGCTACCAAGAATTCACTAAACAACATAAAGTGGGGGATAATGTAGACATAAAATGTATGTACTTGACTAAATTTCTAGGTCCTAGAGAATAATAATGTATACATGATTGCAAAGAAATAAAACTAGTTATTGAAAATGTCTTTTGGGCCATTTTTATTTTTCTCTTATACTTTTATTGACCTTACACACCTTACACCCCCATTGGTATTTAAATGATTTATCTTTTATGGCCTTAAGAACTACTGATCATTTAGGATAGAAGCACCCAAGTGCTCCTGTCCCTTATGGGAACTCTTGACCCTCTTTACTCTTTTCTCGCTCTTTTGGGTCTCTTTCACTTTTTGGCATTTGTTACACTTTTGGGTCAGCCTTCCAATTATCAATTGCATAATTCAAACAAGGGAATCATATATATACTTAATTACTAATTTCAAATAAAGGGCCAAGAATTAAGCATTACCTATCATCACCTAAGCTTGCATTCAAAGGCACAAGAGCACTTCAAAGGCATCCATATAGAAAAATCATACAAGGGACAAGGGCTGCATCACTCTACATACATAACATAGGGGGAAGTTCATTCTATTCCATCTCACACATTTTATACATTTTCTATATTTTAGATCTATCCTTCTATCATTGTGTAACTTGCACAAGGGCATCCTAGGGAATCATTACACACACCTTCAAAATGAACTACATGGATTCTAAGATGTAGTGAAACACTCACTTGTAAGATCACTCTTCAAGTGACCACTGAGGTCAATATGACTCTCCATTCTTCGTCTTATTTATTAGGTTTGATGTGGTGTGTGGCTATGTGTATCTAGGTATCTATTTTGTAGGTTAGAAGTGTGAATAAAAACATTGGAAAAAATATGGAGTGACAAACAGGATAAAAATGAAGCTCCTCTTACACAAAAAATACCAAAACCTGAACATTTGGATGGACACTAGTAGTTCCCATCCTCCCATGGGAACTTCTGTCCTACACATTTTTGAGTCTCTGAACCTCTAGTGAACATTAAAGACACTATTCTCAGTCTGTTTTGACAGTTCCCTTGCCTGGATCACTTTTAGATCACTCAGAAATTAGCTAAGTCACCCTCACCCTCTCTCTCTCTCTCTCTTTCTTAGGGTTTAATATTATTTTGTCTTCGTTACTTTCCCATTTACTATATTTAATCACTTGTATATTATTCATTACGTAGTTAGTTTGAAATTAAGACTCAATCCAATTTATATTAAATTAAAGCCATAGTGACTATAAATTAGAAAAACTTGCTAAAAGCAATGCTCGGTCCCAATTTATAGAAATTAGCATTCTTAAAGAGCGAACAAAAACACATAATAAAAATAATTCGTAAATAGAAAAAAATTATTTAATTAAATCAACATTAATGTGCATAAATTATTATCCATTCATTTCTTCAAATAGAGCTTCAAATATTTACATTCATCTATGCGGGTAAAACACTCTATCTACATATCTATATGTGTCTAGCCTCTATTATTCATCTACATTCATCTATAACAATTACAATTTCTTCACACTTTGTGTAAAAATACTTTCGCTAAAAATAACAAAAAACAAATCTAAACAGACCTTCCTAAAATAAAATTGCAGTCCTCTAATTCCAATGCATGTTGTGCATGCTTACAAATAGAATTAATTTGTTTTATTTGATTTATCTAATTCCTAAAGATATTATCTATTTAAAACTAAACTATTGTGCATGTTAAAGATAAAATTATATTTTCTAAGAAAAGAAATTACATACACATTCCACTAAATACGGGTTTCTTCAAAGATTATGTAATATAAAAATTTAGTTGATCAACCACTAATAATGCACAAAAAAAGAGATACACCAAAAGTGGTGTTGCTTTACCATATCATGTTAATACATTTCTCTACAATGTTGCTTAGTTTTCTTACCATATAAAATATTTATCTTCGACTTTACATTGTAGCAATATTTTTCGGTTGACTTAATAATATTGTAAAACTAATTGCTATAAGAATATTTCAATTATTTTGTCATCAACCCTAGTTTTTATGACGACATGGATGTTTGAAATAAGAATTAAGGGTTGTTAGTATTAACGTGAGATCTATCAATGAAAAATTAGATAGATGTATTTCATTGAGTGCAAATCAAATAATGAAGCATGAAACATCATCATGCTACCTTGATTCCATGCTACCGGTTCAACTAGCGCATTGTCGTCTAAGTAAACTCCCTCCCGCATGCCTTCCCAACCGGAGTTCACAAACTCGTTTCCTCATGAGAAAATTATTTTTGTCATACCTAACACAAATAGTTATAAATTAAATAATTATTTACACGTTTACGAATTTAATCTTAGCGAATGGAGCGCTCTCTTGGCAATATTCAAACCCATATACATAATGTTGTTGACGATGGCGCGGCGTCTCACAAAGTGACAAGAGGGTGCACGGTAGCACATGGCTCTAAGTCGGGCGTTGTAAAAATGGAGATAGCTTTCTATAGATCACAACATGACTGGACTTGGTTTCACATCCCCTACCTATGCCCTATTCCATTGGTGATGGTTACGGAGGACATGGTAGAGTTATTACAGGGAAGATTTTTCTAGGCGGTTATACTTTTCGATGGTCATGGTAGGCCTTGATGAAGTAGATCCCCTTTGGTGGCAATGCATGTTATGACTATGGCTCATACTGAGACTGATTCGAGGTTGAAAGGGGTTTAAACCTAATGGTCATGTAACGCCGGAAAAGACGACGCCACGCTCACGAACATACAATCCAAAAATGTGACTAAATTTTATTTTATTTTTTTAAATTTTGGTATAAAGGATCTAATTTGAAGTTCAGATCTAAAAATGAAATATATATTGATCAAAAGTTACATTAAGTAAAATTTATATATACTTAAACATAAAATTGAATCTTGAACAAAAGGGGCGAGTATTAAGGTGGGAAAGCACTTAAATTTTGAGTTTGAAAACGTAGCTGAGGTGGGTGGCTTTAATGGCCACCTGCCATAGTAATTCTACTCCTCTCCTTGCGTGCCGAATTCCACCTGCTGAGCCGCCCAACTCCAATTAATTCCACTAGATTTGCAAATCTATTAACTACAAGATGGCCTGCTGTGCATGTCATGTCTCTAACTCACACCCACGTCCTCTTCATTCCCACTAGACATGCCTACCAACTGGTCTGCGCACAGGAGAATACATAATGATCCATCTGTGTTATGTTGACTTGCGTCGAAAAAAGAAACCACAGGCCAGAAGGAGAGGCGTTTAACAGGCTGTCTGGCCAACTATGTTGTTACCTGATCAGTATCGAATACATCCTCAAATTCGGGATTCACCTCGTGATATTTTTTTTTTTCAAAAAATCGATTGAAGGGCAGTGAAAGTGCCTCAATGTCTATTGGTTGCTTTGCTGTCCCAGGGCACGTGAGGAGGAAAAACGTGGAAGGGGAGGAGCCTCGGCGCGGGTGACAGGCGAGAAGGGGGCGGGGTTTCAATCACGGCCTGCCACAGCAGGTCGGCTAGGCAACCGCATCAAACAAGTTTCATTTTTTTATTTTTCTGAGCGCAAAACAAAACAAGCAGGTTGACCATTCATGTTGTTATCTGTTCAGTATTGAATGCATCTTCAAATTCAGGACACGTCTTCAAGAAACTTCCATCAAAATCGATTAAAGGACGGTGAGAGTGTTTCAAATTCGATTGGGGGACAGAAAGAGTGTTTAATGGCGACCTGAACCAGTGTTTCACCACGGTTTTTACTACTGAAAACATGCTCAGTCACGGTTTAGGCGAGGATCTCACAGAGGTGGATCTGTTTCATATCATACCATGTATATGTTTTTGTAGTAGTATAATAGTCTATGTATATTTTTATAGTATTTTGAAATATCTTTACAGAAATTGCTTGCTTATTTGAAGAGCAAAATCAATAAATAATGTAAACTGTTCCGATCTCCATGCCTTGCTGAGTGCTTCCTTACGCTGCATCAATCAATCAAAGAAAAAGGTATCTAGACCATGACTCCAACAATAGCGGGTCTTCATTTACCTTTCAAATCAATATGCCATTACCGAGTTCTTAGATCAGAGATTTTATGCTCTTATAGTTCATGAAATAAGATAAAACTTTTGTATAGTATTGTGTGAATTTTTCTATTTAATAGTTTGGATCATGTTTTATGATCTGTCATCAAAATGATCAGGATGTTAAAAAAAACAGTTTGCTTCGGCTTTTAGAAACCCAAAGAACAATCCATTTATTTATATGTTTACTATTGTTTCCTTACTGCAGTTCGAGTTTGTGTACCTAGTTAATGCAATTAGATATTGATGGTATATTGTTATGAGTAGGATCTAAAAATAATAAGTCCATTAGTGGTAATATTTCATAGATATGGGTTATATTGAAAATATTAATTCCTTATTATGTATTAGGGAACATTGGGTATTAAACTTAATAAGTTTATAGCCTATGCATTAGAATTTCTTCTACATAATTTAATCAACATAGCATGGGTTTTCAAAAGGATTCGGTTTCATTTCCCTTTTACAATATGAAATGGATATATAAGAAATTCATAAATGAGAATACACATAATAGAGTTAGGACACAATTTACTTCATTTGCATATTGGAAGCCATTTAAAATTTGAGTCTTTTCTCCATAATACAAGAAGAGAATATGCATTAATGTTCTCACTTTTCAATACCCCCTTTTTTTTGCAACAAAATGAAATCTAGTATGTATATTTTCTTGTAATTTTTCCTAACATTCCACTAAAGAGACCTACAATATTTCCATTAAGTTTTAAACAAGATCTACCAAAAATTTCAACAAGATCAACACCTTTATAAGAGGTTCCAAGCCAAGTTAAAGGAGAATGAATGGATTGTCTTTCTTGCAACTTTAAATTCCATCCCCATTACAAGCTTACAAATGAAGTTCAAAAACAACTTTCCTTCAACATTTTGTTACAACATTTTCTACTTCATGTGGAAACAAATTTACAATAATGGAAGCTAAAGAAAACAAAGCAATATTACATTTTTCCTCCACTCAAGGTGGGTAAATACATGGTGGTTTTTTTACATTGTCAACAACAAGGTTCCAATGCTCCAAATATCAACAAGGTGGCTCCTCCATAGTTTGCTTGATTCACAACAAAATAAGGGGAGAGGCAACGCTCTCCTCCCAACCAAATACCCAATGGAGATGAGAAGCCATCCTCTCCATTGGCCCCGAGCCCCAACCACATCACAATGGGAGAGAATCCAACTCATGGCAACTACAAGCTTCCACATAACTAAACATAATATTTCACATGCATTCCATATTCCTTCAAAACAAGAAAATCAACCATCACAACAAGAGGGAAAACAATCACAACAATAAGTCACAAGGCTTACCAAGAAAGCCACAAGAGTAAGACATATGGGGAAGCCACTTATGCCTCCCAATGGGAATGGGTGCCACCTAAAAGCCTCCAATGCAAACACAATACCCCTAACAACTCTTATGCCTCCCTCAAGTACCCCTTATCCCTCCATTCACTCTTATGCCTCCCTCAACTCTTATGGCTCCCTCAAAGTAAAACAAGAAGAAATGCAAGCATTTCTCTTACAAGGTGGACACCCAACCCAAGCTCCCTCCTCAAGCACATGATCTCTTATGCCTCCCTCAATTAAGCTCCCCATAGTCTCCTCTCACTCCCAACTTAGGCATTCTACCCATTCCCAACAAGCATTCCAAACAACAACATTCAACACAACATAAAAATACATTCATATGACAAAAGAAACATAATGAAACAAAGGGGAAGCTCCTACCTTTCCATGGTAGATTTTGCTCCAAATATGAAATCTCAAATCCCTCCAAGGATCAAGCAAGCATCCACAAGCTCCAACAAAGTTCTCACAAGTATCCACAAGCTCCAAAAATTCACAAGCTCCTTCCAAATCCTCTCCTCTCCAAAATACAAAAAGACTAAAACATGAAAACTTCCAACCCCCAAAACAAACAAGAGGCTCAAATAAATAGAGAAAAGAGAGGGAGGGATGATGTGGCTCCAAGTAGGATGCCACCTCCTTTTCCCTCCACTCCACATCATTTGGTCAACATCAAATTCCAATGCACCATTAATAAGTGGTTGAAAGAAAGGCAAGCAACTTGCACACTCCAACTAAGCCCACTCCCTCAAAGGACAAAATTAAATTTGAAAGAAAGTGCAATTAATATTTTTACCCTTTTATCCCCCCAAAACACCTAAAAGACCCTAAATTTGGCCTTCCAACCCATAGGTAGGGTTGGCATGGGGTTTTAAGAGGTGTGGGACAAGTTTGACTTGTCCCACAAGCTTTGAAATTTGGCCTCAAAGGCCAAATTCGAGTTTCCCATGTGGGGTAGAGTGTGCTACACTCAAACTCAAACACACATCAATCCACACAAAATCCAAAGTAAATCAAGGTTAATAAATGAACTCTCTTAGGTCACATCTTTTAATTAGTTTAGGACAATTTTCAATTTAACTTAATTAACCCACTACAACCCATGGCTAACAAGGGGTAACACCAATCCAAGAAATATGAATAATAACATAAGTAAAAATTTCACTTACTAAGAGCAACACATACTAACATAGTAAAAAGGGAAAAATTTAAACAAAACAACACATGATCCCTAGGTCACAATTTTCCCTTTACCAGATAGTTCTAACACACACACAATTACTTGTTGCCATGGTGACCCTAGCTAGATTCTTCTCAAATTCCGATGTGGTTAGTCTCCACTCCCCAATTTGCTGTGAATATAATATACTGCAGACAGAGAAAATACCTCCTTCGGACTGTTGGCGCATTAAAATTGTCATGCCAAATATACAATATAATCTAAAATAATCAACACCTGATTCACTATCATCTATGCAAGTACGATATCACTTAACACTTTCTAGCACATTCTTATTCCACATTTCATTTATATCAAAACGATCATCACATTAGTCAAATTATCAAGTTCTACTCAATATGATTAAATATATCCCATGTCAGAATTAAGATAAATATCCCTGTCAAAAGTATACAAATATCATCATCAAATGTCCACCAGTAAACCATATGCATCATATAAAGATCAAATCAATAACAGTCCCATGTCAATGATATCTACTAGCATGCTAAAACAAGAGGTCATAATAATCCATAGTGAAGTAATCAGTCTCGAAAACAACAAAACAAAACGAAGTCGAAGGGAAGTGGGCACTACAGTCAAATCAAAGGTAGTTTTGGTAAAGAGCTTTTGGAATCGGCTAAATCCTCTAGTAGACCTCCTTCCAAGCCTATGGATTATGCCAAGACCTCACCGTATGTTTCCTTTGGAGCAGAGGTTATCCAGTCTAAAGCATATTTTAATAATAATGGGCTCATTTGCAGATTTAACAATCTATGTTGGGGCTCCTGCTCTTCATGATTGGATCTTGACTCATTGGAAGCCTCTTATGGAAGGTAAACTAGATATTTACCCCACATCTAGAGGTTTTTTCATTATTATTTTTGACAAAACTTCTGATAAAGATTTGATATTTGGTAAAGTTTGGGATTTTAAATGTCATTTCCTTCTCATGAAATCGTGGTTCCCCTTGTTTAACCTGATGACTGATACTTTTCATATCAAATCAGTTTGGATTCTTTGCCATACTTGTCTCTCTAATTTTAGATTAAAATTTTTTTAACTTTTAATATGGGGAACCTTGGGTAAATGTTTGGCTATCGACCTAAAGACGTTTTTATATGATTTTACTACATATGCTCACATTTTGGTAGTTAGGGATGTGTTCTTTGAGAAAAAATTTCAGGTGGACAAAATTGTGGATTTATTTCAACGCGCTGCGGGAATATAAGTCCCTCTACTTAACAGTGTACTTTTCGTATATGCATGCGCGAGAAAATGTGGATTTATGTGGTGGACTTTGACTAGGGATCCAACATGATTCTGAAGAGAATTCACCATCTCAAAACAATGTTAAGAGATTCTTCATCAATGAACAATCATCGAAGTAGGATTTTTTCGCAAAGATCCCTACCAAGGAGTATTGAAGAAGAACAAAGGATGGCCATTGAACTTGATGATGATCTCATCCTCTCTCGAGAAGATCAAAAATACATCAAAGGAAAAGGCCCAACATCTCGGAGATGAGAGAACCAATCCATCGCTGCAAAAGTTAGCAAATGAGATGGCCTCTTTGAAGAGGGAATTATTTGAATGAGTTTCTTCTCAAAGAAGCAACATAAATCAGATTGCAGAGAGCACCCCAAAGGCTCGCCTTGGAGGCCCCACCCATGAACATAAATTGCAGATTTTAAGAATGTGAAGAAGATCTTGAACAAGATAGTGAAGGTGGTCATTTCTTAGAAAATGATGAATTTGAGAATGATACACAAATCAGATTCTATGAGTATTCTAGATGTGTTGAAGAAGATGAATAAGATACACCCAGTTTCTCATGTGCGTTATTCACTTGTTATCGATGTCGAGAAAGGAAAATATCCTTCCAATGTGTAAAGAAAAAAAGATCGAAGATCCTCCCGTGGAGACTCTACAAAACAAAATAACCATTCAATGATCCCCACTTCCATCTTCCATGAAGTCGAATTATTTCATCTGGACCGTAGCATGTAAGAAGATGCCCACAATCCCAAGTAAGTCTTCGATGTCTCTTCCGAAAGGAGCGATAACCAAATCGTACTCAAACCAAGAACATAGATGCTAATCAAACACCACGATCAATAAGATAAAAGTAATTTTAGAATAACTTTACATAAAACCTTTGCAAACAAATGAGTAGTAATATCATATATTATTATGGAACTCAATGCAATACATTGAGAATGGGCCTTGCTTAAATAGGCAAGGAATAACAATCTAAGAACCAGTCAAGGTCGTAGATCAAGCGATAAATCAAGGAAATAACTAGTGATCAAAGAACTAGTCAAAACCATAGATTTAGGAGAGAACTAGACATCAAGGATCTAGTCAATACCATAGATAAAGAAAAGAACTATACCTAACAACTAGATAATATCTCCTAATATCTAAATAAGATAGAATAAATATCCACACACATAAGTGGGTGAGGATAAATACAATAAAGGTAAATAAAGTACTAGGTGAACATGAGTTAAGGTAAATACCTACTCTAAGCACCCCCTCAAGTGAAGATAGGGGCCAAAATAGAAGTGGCATGTCCACGTGTATGAGTCAAGAAACTAGGCCGATGAGGTACTCGTGTACAATAAGCGGGAAAAAGAGACACCACAAGGTACCCAAAACTAGTAACAACAAAGTAAAGAGAGTAAAGACTCGCCCAAGGCATCCCAAGAAGCTCGACTCAAAAACTCATATAATGCTAAAGAATTTTGGTGTGCACTATGGTGAATCCACTACTCGATCACAAAACTCAAAAACAACTGACACTGGGTTTCACAAAAATAGCTCAACACAAGGAGACTCATCAACAGAGTGATGTCAAAATGTAAAAAAACACATAACATAATTCAATCAATTGCTGCAAATAGGTGTGGCACGATCTAAGAATAAAAACCAAAGCAACAAGGCAAGGACACAAAATACAGAGTGTCATGATCCAAGAAAAGCAAAGGTAACAAGGCAAGGACACGAAACCCGAAGAAGCAGGATCAGCACCACACCCTCCCATACTATTGAATGGGTGGAGTGATGCTAAAAATCTGTATGAGTTGCCCAATATCAACTACTCGAAAACTGACAAAATAATACTGGACTTCACCAGAATAGATCCCCCACAAGAGATACTATCAACATGCCAAAAGTGTTGAAAATACAAATACAAAATATCTCAACAAATAAGAGAGATACACTACACCTGCTAAAGAAAAATGCTCAAAACAAGAAGCATCACAATGCAAAAGGTATAGAAAGTGGAGCAAGAGGCCGAATGGTGGAGGATCCATGCCTGTAGAGTCCTCTCAACGAATGCCTATGGTACCACCATGAGTGATCCAGATATCCACCCCAAATCAACATAGAAGGATGAATAAGATGCTGCATATGACTTGGTGCAAAATGCACAATGGGTGCATGCAAAGTAAGATCAGAATGTGTGTCAAGTTGATCATATCTCGGCCTGAAATCTCGGGGTTCTCAAGCCCGAGTGAAGGTGTAAAACTCATGTGTTTCTCATGATCCTTAGAAAGAGTTGAGTGAACAAAAAAAGGAGCTCTGTCAATGTGTGATCCCAATGAAGTATCTACTCGAAAACCAATTTCATGACGAGAATTCCACTTAACATGTGGAATAAAGGAAACAATACCCGTGAATGTTTGTCAATAACTCCGCTAGTGAGACCACACGTAAGCGTAGCATGCGAGAATTGAATGCAGTAGTACGCTTCTTAAAAATCCATGCAGGCGAAAGTAGAATACACAACATGTGGTACTTGTAATAGGCACAAATGTGGAAGAGCATGCGAGAACAAGCCTCATAGGTTTAGAAGCATCAAAATTAGGTTCGGAGCTCAAAGATCGGCGAGATAAATGTCAGTGGGTACAAGAGCAACAACTGCAAGTGGACTAGGATCATGGATATGGTTTTCCACAATATGATGGTGATGTTGTAGGCTAGCAAGTTTTTGTTGCAAGGAGTGTATTATTGTATCCTTATCGTGAATGAGTGATTGTAGAAGAGAATTTTTCTTCTTGAGTGATCTATTTTCTTCCACAAATTTTACAATATCCTCTTGAAGTCCACATACTTCAAAGAAAAGCATATCATTCTCACAATCCACGATAGGTACAAACTACAACTCCAAAAAAATTAGGACGTTGGGCTCAGCCGAAATTGCATCCACAATTGATTACAACACTCCTCCATATTTGGCACTTTATAATTATAGTGCAAGTCTCAAAATAAATAACTCCAATGGAAAGATCACGAAAAATCAAGCACTTTTGCAAAAATGGGCACTCAAAACCAAGTTACCGATCAAAAGATACAAGCTTTTTAATAATTTACTTTGTTATTTATTTTAGTTGCCACATGAAACAAAATAAATTGTTGATAAAGAGAGGATAAAATATGTGGAATAATAAGCCCCTATGACCAAGGGCTAAGGATTTTAATGGGTGTGGAGCAATGAATTTATTTGTAAAATAAAACTTACAGACGGATAAAAACTATGATACCATTGTTAGGAAATAAGGGATAAAAATGTGGATTATAAAAACTAATATGCAGAAATTATTACAGATCTCAAATAAAATTGCAGAATAAAATAATACAACACAAAGAGATAGTATTTAACGTGGTTCACCCAATTTGGACTACGTCCACCAAGAATCACTTGCTCAAATTTTATTACAAGCCACCACTCTCTCAATACAATACCCAGATCCATTTGGAGCTATGCTCAACAAACTCTACAAAATTCACAACTCGAATTCAAAGCACATCTACAATGTTTTTTCATATCTCTATCATATGCATAAAACCATATAAATAGACAACTACTTAAGCAGTTTTACAAAACCGTGGGTATCAAAACAATGGCCAAAAATAAAACCGTCCCATAAACCTATGGGTAGCCGAAGAGGCGGTTTTACAAAACAATGGGTACCGAAAAACCATGGGCCCAAAAATAGCCCATAATGGTTACCCATTACCCATGGGTTAATAAACCACCCATGAAAATTTACTTCGGGGGCTTCACCCCGAACCCCCTTGACCCGCTCACCGGTGAGCGGGACCACCATAAAAATACCCGAGTGTAACACATAGAAGGTGTACCAAAATCTAACATGAAAACAGGCTCCACAAACATAACAATCTCCCACTTGGAGACTAATTTCCACTGAGAAAGCTTCTCAACCCTTCACTGTCATCCGTGAAGGCCAACCAAAGCTGAACATAGCTTTAGTTTATCCCTTGTGACCACCTTGGTCATCATGTCTGCAGGATTCTGACTGGTATGAATCTTCTCCAACTTCAACTTATCTTCCTCTAAAGTTGTCTTGATGAAGTAATATCTCAACTATATATGCTTCGCCCTAGCATGTAAAGCGAGTTTAGCTAGGTGTATAGCACTCGACTATCACTATGTAGCTTACATTCCTCCCGCTATGCCCCAACTCCTCAAGAAATTGTTGTAACCAAATCATCTCTTTACTTGCATCCGTGGCAGTGAACATACTTAGCCTCTCGTGGTTGACAAAGCTACCAAGTTCGTAGTCGTGAAATCCAGCTCACCGTTGTCGCACCTACATTGTAAATATACCTTGTCGTGCTCCTCCTACTGTCTACATCTCCACCATGTCTCGATCTACATAACCACGTAAAGTGGTGTCTGCTCCACTATAGCACAAAAATTGTCCACATGGTCCCTCTCAAATACCGAAGGATCCACTTTACTACTTGCCAATGCTCTTTACATGGATCACTCATAAATCTACTCACAATTCCCACTGCATGGGAAATATCAGGCCTAGTGCACACCATAGCATACATCAAACTGCCAACCACTGATGAGTAAGGTACTATGGACATATGGTTTCTTTCCTGCTCTGTCTTGGGACACTGCTCCTTTGATAACTTAAAATGGTCTGCCAAAGGAGTCCCAACCGGTTTAGCATCCTGCATGTTAAACCTATCCAATACCTTCTTAATGTACTCTTCCTGAGATAAAGTCAGCTTTCGTTCCTTCCTATCCCGAGTTATCCTCATACCAAGGATTTGTCTGGCTACCCCCAAATCCTTCATATCAAAGGATTCACTTAGCTGTTTCTTGAGTACTTTTATTTCCTACATGTTTTTACCTGCAACCAACATGTCATCAACATACAAACACAGGATAATATAACTTCCATCCTCAAATTTATTTGTATACACACAATGGTCAAAATGACATCTAATATAACCTTGCTCCATCATGAAGCTATCAAACTTCTTATACCATTGACGTGGAGCTTGTTTCAGGCCATACAAGCTCTTCTTCAGTTTGCACACCATCTCCTCTTTACCTTTGACTTCATATCCTTCTGGCTGCTACATATATAGCTCCTCCTCTAAATCACCATGGAGAAATGTAGTCTTTACATCTAACTGTTCTAAGTGCAAGTCTTCTGCTGCCACTATTCCAAGAACAGTTCTGATAGAAGTCATTTTTACTACAAGAGAAAAAATCTCATCAAAATCTATACCTTGTTTATGTGCAAACCCCTTGAACACCAACCAGGTCTTATATCTTTTTTTTCTTCCTTCTTCATCTTTAACTATATACACCCACTTGTTCGCAATGCTCTTTTGCCTTCTGGTAGCTTCACCAAATCCCAAGTCTAGTTCTCCATGAGAGACTTATGCTCCTCATCCATGGCTTGCTCCCACTTCTTCCTAGCTTCACCTACATTACTTCATCAAAGCTCTCGGCTCTCCACTATCGGTGAGAAATAAATAATAAAGAGAAGGAGAAAATGTTCGTGTTCTCTTCATTACCTAGAAGACCTCCTCAATATAGGATTTTTGAGTTCCTATTGAGGGGTTTCTAAATTGATTCATGTGTCACTTTCCCATCCGGAAGATCCTCTACCGCTACATATTCTTTCTTGGATTCTTCCCTGTTTTCCTGCAACTGCTGCTTATACATGACTTTCTCATTAAAGACCACATCCCTAGATTGAATGATTTTCTTGTCCTTAATACTCCAACATTTATATCCAAATTCATCACCACCATAACCAATGAAGGTACATTTTTCTGATTTAGCCTCTAGCTTGGTCCTATCATCCTTGTCTATATGAACAAACACCTCACATACAAAGACTCTAAGAAATGAATAATCAACTTTCTTACCATACCAAGCCTCCTCAGGTATGCCTCCATCCAAGGCACTTGAGGGTCCTCTGTTTATCAAGTACACAGTGTGCTCACCGCTTCGAAAGAGGTCATCCCGCATGTATTCTCATGCTCCTAGCACATTCCATTATTGTTCTATTCATCCTTTTTGATACCCCATTCTGCTAGGAGTTCCTAGAACCATCTTTTGCCTGCAGATTCCATTCTTAGAACATTAATCATCAAATTCATTGTTGCAATACTCCCCTCCATTATCTCGACTGAGACATTTTAGCTTAATACATGTTTCAATCTCTACAAGGGTTTCCATTTAACAAAAGTGTTAAATACATCAGATTTGTTTCTAATACAATAAACCCAAACTTTCCTTGTTGCATCATCAATAAAAGAAACATAATAACTTGAACCCCCAAGAGATGATACCTGAGCCGCCCCCCACACATCAGAATGCACCAGCTCTAACTTACTCTCTTTCTTTGTAGGTCTGTTGTCCACTCAAAATTCCCCTGCTTTTAAGAAGGTGAAAATTTAAAATTTTGAGGTTAAGTGCCTTTTCTGTTGTGCTGATAATGTGAAAAGCCAAAGAAGTTGAGAAAATATGCGTTTTTCGGTCATTGTGTGTTTTTCGGGCCTATCAGACATTTTTGTCCCGTGTGTCCCAAGTTCAAGTGGGCCCTCTATTCCCTGATCGGCCGGTTTACCCGAAGTCTGTTCTTTTCAAGCCCGTCGGAACTTTTTGTCTAGAATGTCCCAAGATCACCCAGACTAGTCGTCCCTACTTCGCCCGAATCGCTAAGTGCAGACTTCATGCTTTCGCATCCCTCATGTCCCAAATGAACCAAGTGCCATTTGTGCTAATTTTTCCCGCTCTACCCGAATTTCTTTCTTTTTCAAATTCGGTAGGTATGTATTCAATGCAAATTTATTGCCTCTCTCTCCTAAACGGCTATATAACGAGTGGCCCCCCTATGCGTTTTGCGCTTTCATGTTATCTTTGCACCCTGCAATCTAATTTCTTTGCTTTCTCCGCATTCCATGTTATCTATTGCTCGAACCATGAAGATCTTGCAAGAAATCTAATTTCGAGTTTCATTGACGCGTATCCATTTCCTCTGCATTCCATCCCAAGTCTAGCTTGCAAGCTTTGCTCTCTGAGTTACTATCAACATGAAGATCAAATTCGCCAATTAACAAACAAATTTCACCACTCGAGATTTTGAAATGGATAATGCCCGATATCAATCACGGGGGGGGACTAGCAGTGAAGTTCGCCACCTTGATTTTGGTGATTTTTGGTAGGTTAGGATGAGCCAAAGGAAAGGGAGGTTTGATATAAAACTAAAACATTTGAACCCTCACCAATGGCACATATGATTCATGATAGTCTAGTAACCGGCTTTTGTTGGCGGTTTCAACACCTATATTTGGTGCACTATGATAAATGATTAAAGCTTAACATATATAAGGTGACGTAATAGGTCTTCGCATGCGAGGCTCATTTAAAAACATTGATGAAAAATATATTAACAAACATACATAGGGGGAGCTCATCGCCAAATAAAATTGTAATCGAAAAATGGGCTGCCGCCATGGAAAAAATAGGCACCGCATTCCGAGGATTCAATTGAAATGGATAATGCCATAGTTAGGGTATTATTTAATACCCTCCCACGTGAATCAAGCACAGGCCCTTTTCAATCAAGACAGTGATAACTATAAGGCGCGGGTGGCGAAGTCCTGGCTTAAAAACCCTAAGAAGGGGGCATCTCGTCTATCCAAGACTCTTTTCCGTGCAGACTTTAATGAAGAATTGTCGGATTTCATAATCCTACTGGCTCGGGTTATGGGCTTACCCTCTACTAATGAGTTCCATTTCTGGATGTGCCCGCTCATCAATATGGTGTGCGAGGGAACTCAAAATATCAACTGGGTAGAAATCATCAGTATGAACCTAGCGGAGCAGCTGTCCAATGTACAGCAAATGAAGAAATTCTATATGACTTCGTACCTGATGTATACTCTGGTGGCATCAAGGCAATGGTTTGGCTTTTCTTACATTGATGCCCACAAGGATGATCCTGTGTATGCCTACTGCCCGCAGTTCACCCTAGAGACCAGCAATCACAATTTCCGAAGGGTGAATGATGCTTTCACCATGTACATGGTCAGACTTCTTGAGGGTGACACTGCTAGAAGATTTTCTGACGAAGCCATGAGTCTGATATCGCACTACGGTGCTTATTTTATCCAATTCAAAAAAATTTCCTATATCAGGCTTGCTGGCTACGAGAGCACTCCTCTTAGGCTTCCTATGTTCTGCAGTGACAAGATGGCCTTGATAGAAGTATGCAGGCAATTGGAAAAATTGCATAGAACCTGCAGAGACAAGAAAATTACTGGTTTGCACTTCCCCATCTCTTTGGGAAACTACACTTGCAAAACAGCCCTGGACGCACAGAATATAGAAAGAGCCCTGGCTCCCATTACTGTCCATTTCTTCAAGCCCAGAACTTGCTTCGACTTGAAAAAGTTTATTGAGAAGAATATCAAGATAACCTATCATCATAGGGTAGACACAGAAGACTATTGGGCTGACTGTGCTGATGATTTTGAAGCCAGAAGGAGGCATTACGGCAGGTTTTCTCTGCAATTAATCCAAGAACTCGGCTTGTACCAAGTTCCTGAAGGACTCAAGGATGACAACTCTGATCTATACTCATATGAGTATGACAATGTGGTCAAGCACACTCCCTTGGAGGACTTGGATTGGTTTAAAAAGGAGAAAGATGATTTGGCTGAGATCCTGGCTCCAGTCTTAGTCAGGACTAAGATCTGGTTTGATAGAAAAGTCTGAGAGCTTAGGAGGCACTCAGGGGAATCCTCCTCCAAGGATGCTTCAACACCTAGGAGGGAAGCATCAACTCCCAGATCAGAAACACTTGTGTAAACCCCTCCTTCCTCATCAACTCAAGGACCTGCAGCCTCTACTCCTTCCTCATCCACCCAGGTATATCAGAAGAAATTCAAAGAAGTTAAGAAGGAGCCTGTGGAAGAAGATCCCCTGAGGAAGCATGCAGAATTTCCTTCAGGACCAGAGAACATTATTGTTCTCAGTGAAAGTGAAGAGAGTGAAGTACCATCTCCTACAGTCCCCTGAAGCCCCAATAGATAAGGACAAAGAGGCCCAGAGCACTGAACTTCTAAGTACTATTGATTCCTCTGCACCAGTTATCTCAAGCGCCCCACTCATGTCTCAACTCGAGACAACAAGCAGACAAACCTTGGGTGCCATGAGTTCTCTGTCTCTTGGTCCTCTTGCCCCACCTGCTTCTTCCTCCTCCTCTTTTGCATGGGTGCAGCCTCTCATCGACAGTAGGAAGAGAAAGTCTTCCTCCAGAGCTCAGGACCAAATTTTGATGTTGTGGCAGCCTTGTTAGGCACTACTCCTCCTTCTCGCGCCAAAAATCCAGGATTACCTCCAGGATAGTATCTGATGCTCAGGGCCAGCAATTCCTGGAGATAGCTAAGCCTACGGTAGATAAACCAGAGCAGGATTTGCAGGCATCTGACCTGGAACTCTCAAGAATTCCCATGGGAGAGTCTACCCCTGAAGGTGAGATCCATAACCTTCAGGAAACAGTCACCAGAGTCATTGGGAGGGTAGAGAAAGGGCAGCAAACCATAGAACAGTTGGAAGAACAAGCCCAAATTCTTACAGGTTTCATCAAATCTCTTTTGTCCAAGGACAAAGTTTTGGACCCTACCCCATTGACTACTCTTCCACCACCTGTGATTTTGAGCCAAGATGAGGTACAGAGTATCAAAGATATGCACAAGTATTCCGTCTATGGCAGAGCTATGGAGGCCATGGTGGAAGATATGCTTGTTGCAGGATTGAACTTCATCGATGAAGCTTTCAAACTCCACGGAAAGGTGAACAACTTGCAACAGAATCTCTCCTCCACTATTGGGATCATAGATAAAGAGCTTAAACTTTGGAGCAGTTGCATAGTAGACCTCCGCCTCATGGGACAAACAGATGAAAACATTTTATTGGCGAGTAAGGTTTTTGATGATGCAAAGGATAATTTGTCAAAGTCCTGGGTCTACAGCGTGGAATGGAAGATCAAGGTCCTGGAGGAGGCTTTGGGAGAATTGAAGAATAGCTGGCAGAAGGGTGAGGCTTTCAAAACACTAGTTGTATCTACTTTCAAAGATATACATTGTCATCTTCAGGATGAGACTTCTGGTGTGCCTCTCTCCTTACAAGAAATCAAAGCTCAAGTTCGAGCTTTTGTCAAAGGTAATCTGTTCAAGGAAAGCTCCATTTCCAAAGAAAAATGAAGGAGATCTGCTCTCTTCAATCTGCCATTGAAGAAGCAAATAAGGATTATCATACTCATGTCGAGTTTGATAAGGAAATGGAGAAGTGCCTCGGATTTTGGACCCAGTCTACAGCCAACACGTCAGTCCCTCGTGGCAGAGACATAGCCGAGGCATTGAAGAGATTCAGACAGCAAATTTTAAAGTCAGTGGGTCCCTCCCAGTCATAAGCACCTGTCTTCTTCTCCTAATTCTTCTCTTCTCTTCCCATTCTTTCTCTCGAATTTATTGTAATAATTAGTTGGGGTATTGCGATTGGAAACCCTTTAACTAATCATTAGTTAAAAGAAGTAGTTACCGAGAGTAACTGATTTGTAAACTATATAATGACCTCTCCTCGCCATTTTGAAGGGGGAAGAACTTGGCTTATTTTCTGAAAGTGTAAATAAATCATAAAGAAATCAATACAGAAGGACTTTTCATTCTTTGTCTATCTGATTTCCTTTTATCCCTAAAGTTATTCATTTAATCTTGCTAAGATCATTTGTCTGTATTATGTTAAGAAGCTTTGTATTCTTGCAGATGTTATTTACAGAACTTTGTGTCTTTCAAATTTCATCTTACTAATATGATACAAATGATCTTGTTTCAATTCACTGTACCTTCGCATACATAAAGAATTACTCTGTCATCTATAATTCTGAATGGTGCCTTTCTACTCATTTTCACATTCTCATTCCTCAGTCCTTTTGTAATTGATGATCCTTATAGAAAACACTTTCATAATATCCAAGTTCCACAAGAAAATCATGTTTTGTGTATGTGTAAATAGGTTCATTTCTGAATAAGGGAACCTCTCCCATTAAAGAGGAGGGACTTCTTGTCCCCTGACTGTTGCTCTTCGTGAAGTCCTTTTTGACAACCAACAAGGTCCAACCTTGAGAAACCTTACTCACTTTTGTTTCCCATATATGCAAAGTGCTCACAAAACTGAAACCTATTTCGTATATCCAGGAAAATCCTTCTTTATGATCTCCATGCCCTTATGGCTCATATTACCGAGCCGATAGTGCCACAATGTTGTATCTACTTCTAAAGCCACAAGATTACAAACATTAGTGCTATAAGTGGTTTGCCACACCATAAGAGCACCCTTGGTAACCTTCCAAGAGTCCGCTATAAATATCACAGTACAACTATCACTTCCCAACCGCCCCGCCGATATAAATTTTTGTCTTAATGTAGGCACAAAGATACAACCATTCACCAGATCTTTTTCTTCACATTTCCTCTCTTAGAATCACCCCTAAAACATCCTCAAACTTCAACTTTGAGTTAGCTGGAACCGAGTTGCTTACCACCATTACCAAGCTATTTATACTCTCGTAAAGAGCAAAAACTAATAAAGCCCTAACTTATTCATCAAATTCTATTATAACTGAAGCTAGCATAGTTACAACCATATTAAAATCATTTAGATGATCTCACATCTTGAACCATTCTCGACATCTTCATATTAAACAATTTTTTCATTAAAAATATCTTATTAGATGCAGAGGGTTTTTCATAAAACTTCCCTAATGGATCCATCAGCTCTTTTGTAGTCTTTTCCTTTGAAACATTAAATAATACCGAAGATGCAAGACACAGCTGGATTGTCCCAAGTGCCTTCCTATCCAACAAATCCCATTCCACATCTGTCATGCTCGAGGGTTTGTTCACCTTCTCAGACAACGGAGTATAAAGATCCTTCTCATAAAGGTAATCTTCCATCTGAATCTTCCAAAGATTAAAATTCTGCACTGTTGAATTTATCAACCCTAGATCTTCCATCATCTGCCATAGCTCCCACTCAATATAAAAATTTCCCTACAATTCAACACTTCAGCAAACCAAACCAGGATCTGATACCAATTGTTAGGAAATAAGGGATAAAATATGCAGAATAATCCCTCATAGAATCGCAATAGTAGAAACTAATATGCAGAAATTATTACGAGATCTCAAATAAAATTGCGAGAATAAAATAACACAACACAAAAAGACAAAGATTTAACATGGTTCACCCAATTTGGGCTACATCCACCAAGAATCACTTGCTCAAATTTTATTACAAGCCACCGCTCTCTCAATACAATACCTAGATCTGTTTGGAGCTATGCTCAACAAACTCTACAGAATTCACAGCCGAATTCAAAGCACATCTGCAATGTTTTTCATATCTCTATCATATGCATAAAACCATATAAATAGACAATTGCTTAAGCAGTTTTACAAAACCGTGGGTATCAAAACAATGGGCAAAAAACAAAACCGTCCCATAAACCTATGGGTAGCCGAAGAGGCGGTTTTACAAAACAATGGGTACCGAAAAACCATGGGCCCAAAAATAGCCCATAACGGTTACCCATTACCCATGGGTTAATAAACCACCCATGAAAATTTGCTTCGGGGGCTTCACCCTGAATCCCCATGACCCGCTCACTGGCGAGAAAGACCGCCGTAAAAATACCCGAGTGTAACACATAGAAGGTGTACCAAAATCTAACATGAAAATAGGCTCCACAAACATAACAACCATGAAAGGAACGATAACTAGATCGTACCAAGCCAAGAACACAGATGTTAATCAAACACAACGATCAATAAGATGAAATTAATTCACCAGAATAACTTTACATAAAACCTTTGCAAAAAAATGAGTAGTAATATCATATGTTATTATGGAACTCAATGTAATACATTGAGAATGGGCCTTGCTTAAATAGGCAAGGAATAACAATCTAAGAACCAATCAAGGTTGTAGATCAAGCGATAAATCAAGGAAATAACTAGTAATCAAAGAACTATTCAAGACCATAGATTTATGAGAGAACTAGACATCAAGGATCTAGTCAATACCATAGATCAAGGAAAGAACTAATCAATACCATAGATCAAAGAAAGAACTATATCTAACAACTAGATAATATCTCCTAATATCTAAATAAGATAAAAGAAATATCCACACACATAAGTGGGTGAGGATAAATATAATAAAGGTAAATAAAGTACCTATGTGAACATGAGCTAAGGTAAATACCTACTCTAACACTTCCAAGTCTAAATCTAAATATTCTCCTACAAAATCTAATACCTTGAAAGCTCATAGTGTGTCGTTCAAAATACCGTCCATTCCTCAAACATCAAATCCTACTCCTAAGCCTATCTAGAATCCAAAATCAGTCCCTTCACCCCCTTTTCCGCATCTTCTCCCTTTGACTTCATAGAATATGCAAATAAGGCCAAAGTGAAAATTATGAAATCGAATATTTGCGGACTAATCCTAAAAAATTTGAGAGTTTCGTTCGATATATAATGAGTGGTAGTCTAATACCCAATGTTGTAACATGTAGTTCAAAAGGTATGCTACCAAACTCACCTACACCTCCCTCACGTAACATGATTTCTCCGAGTGCATCAAAGACTAATAAAGTGGAACCTTTCCATGTCTCCCTTCTTGTTAGAGAATATGTACTAAATAATTGCATAATAGATTCTGGTTCTTCGACAACGTGATGCCTTTGAAGGTTGTCAAGGCTCTCAAACTTACCATGATTCCACCTAGTGGCTCTTGTTAATCTTTGGAATTAAAAAGGTCTCATTTATAGGAAAGGTCAAAGATGAGAGATGGCTCTCGCCAAATTTTGAGACAAGAAAGTTTCAACGATGATTTTGGTAGTAGATATCCCAACCTCATTCGGAATGTTGCTAAGTAGAAATTTCTGCCGAGAATTGGGAGGGAAAATTCAGATGAATTGGTCTTCTACAACCATACCAGTGAAGGGAGACATGGAGAAATTGCTTCCCGAGAAGAAGATGATGTACACGATACGAAATTCCAGAAGCCCGGAAGCTAACATCTTGTATCAAGATAGCAGGAAGATGAATCACTTGGTGGAAAATGAGGAGGAATATGATATTCCCATCTTGATAGGTCCAAAATTACCTTCCCAAAAGGATAATTGGAGCAAACACAGAAGGAGAAGCATAGAGAAAACTTCATAGCCATGAAACGAATAAGAGAAGAATTCTCCCAAATGGATGCGTGAAACAAAAATTTATATTTTTTGTTCATTCCTCTACCCAAGGCCATCAAGAAGACACCTTCAAACTCTCCTCTTGTGCACCGTGAGCATCCGCAGCAAAGAAATCCCACTTCCAACTCAACAAAGAAAGAAGTGGGATTTCTGTCAAACCGGTTGCCAGATTGAAGTAAGATCGCACATGAAATACCGAAGAAAAAACCCACATCAAAAGTATAATTTTCTTCACAAACAGAGGAGAAAACCAGACCTGTAATTTTGAGGTCCATTAATGGTTGTCGTACGTCTAGAAGCATTGTCAAGTCTGAAAATTAAAAATTTAAAATCTCCTGGACTATTAAGCAAGTGGGACCGAAATTCCAGAGGGGTGATATTGGGAAAAAAACCCATATCAAAAAAAAAAATTCACTTCAATTCGAATCCAGAGCCAACTTTCGAAAATAACAAGTCTACTACATAGAGCGCTATTTCGAAAAGTCATCGGCGAGAAAAAAATGTGAAGGAGATGGAGTCATTGGGAGTGCACTACGGTGAGAATTCACTAGAATGGACATTTTTGGAAATTACTAAAAATATTAAGTGGGCCCTGAGTACTGCTTAAAAATAGAAATTTGATCTAGAAGGAATGAGGAACGTAGGGAGAAAGATGAAAACTAAGCCACAACATCCAATTGAAGAGCGGGGATTTGATTTTTCACACTTACTAAAAATAGTAAGTTGATTTTTCTAAGGGAGACATGAAGCCGAAATGAATAGGTCAGAAGCCGACACAACCCTTCGCCTATGAGTATGATGTGGAAGACAACGATGTCTCATACATGGACCTGAATGACCCTAAGACTCGCATGGCCTTCAAGGACCGAAGGAGGATCAAAACCAAATATTCACAAGTGGCTTGTTCACCATTGCAGGACACCCAGTGTCTATGCAGAGTCTCAAGCTAGTCCTATCCCGCTCTTTCTACTATGAGACCAAGACACAAACCATCAAATCTTACAATGATACCACAATTGCGATCATCAAAGTAATAGTTCACTCAAACCGGAGAGTGATTCATGAGACAATTTGAAATAGTTTCAAAGTGTGAAAGGAATTTCAAGATTCGAGTTCCACTACATTTAGAGCTTTCCATCACCGAGGATCAACGAACTTCATCGGGAAGGACATCTCCTCTTCTTCTTCTCTCTCTCTCTCTCTTTCTCTCCTCTTCTCCCCAACTTTATCTCACTTTCCAATATTCTAATTTTTCATTGGGTTGCAATTTTTCACATGTCCTAATGTTCCTAATGTAATAAGTCACCTTTATGTTATAAAAAGGGACTTAAAAGTTTCCTAGGAAGTTGAAAAGTTTTAAGTTGTGCGAGGACATATGAAAAGGAATTAGGGGGTAAATGAAGAGGCATATTCTAATCTATAAATTGTAATGTCATTCCCATTTTAAAGGGTTTCGATTTATCTTGTAAACTCAAGAGTGCATTGTACCTAGAGAAAGCAAAGGAGATAGCCATTTTCTTCTACTATCCTCTACTCTCAAATTTCCTCCATTCCCACATTATGTACAACTTTGATTTGAGCAATCAATACAAGAAGAAGGAGTTTCTAGCTTTCTTTGACTAAGGGGTTTCACGATACATGATCAATGAATTCTATTTTGTCTTGTTGCTATTCGCAGAGTTGTTTCTTCCCATAAATACGTGTGTTGAAGTTTCTAACTAGTGTGTGTGCAGGAATCTAATTTTCTACCTGCAACGTTAGTTCTCCTACCTCTTTTCTCATTCCCTTTCCAATTATTCGACATAAATTCCTCTCTTGCAGGTATCTGCAAGCTTTGTCGCAGGGTTAGTGGAGTGCCCCTGTTGGATCCCCGGTTGAAAGGCCACCAAAAAAATCCACCTTTTCATGTGCATGCATATACGAAAGTGCACCGATTAAGTAGAGGGACTTAGATTCCCAGAGCGTTGGCAAGAAATCCATAAGTTTGTCCACTTGACAAATTTTCTTGCCAATAGGATACTTCTTTTGATTCTTTTGCTACTATTGATCTCATAGTGGATGTCTGAGGACCTAATCTAGACTCAAAATGTAGATTATGAAGGATTTCCTTTCATATGCAGGACTTATTTTTCTCTTGGTCACTTAGCTTCAGATTGTTTGATGCAGAAAAAAGGTAAAAGTATATCTTCGTGGTGGAAAAATTCAGATCCTAGTCATCGAGTTGTTGATAGTCAGTAAGATAATGATTTAGAGGAAGATTCTGATAACTAAGGTGATCTTGATCGACGATTCGAGAGGTCAATCCTTCCCCTACTCCTCATGTAGGGAAGGCTACACCCTGTTCTAATGTGGAGGATACCAATTCCCTTCCTCTTGTGACTCAAACTCATAATGACATGGAGAACTTGAAATCATCATTCTGGTTCACACTCAAGAAAATGTAAATCCAAACAATGATGCAAGTTATAATATTTTGGGGAAAAATAAGAAAGGGAAAAATTTTAAAGATCCCCTTAAAATGCAAATTTAAGATCCCATGGTAAAGAACCTCAACGATGAGCTGAAAGCTTGTTGTATTTATGTTTTTGTTTTGTTGTTTGTTTGGCGGTGCTTTTGTGGTTTCTCTATGCCACGGTAGAGGAAATTTATCTTGATCCTCATTGTTTTATCTTTATTTCCGTTGGTAAAATCTTCTTTACAGGTGGTTTGGGTCCACTCAACCCACCTTTGCAATAGTAAAATAATGTTATATCAGAAAAATTTGCAAAATATTGATATTACCACCTCTTCTAACTTATAAATGTAAAATAAAATTGTCATTTATATATACTTATATTGATATTAAAATTGTCTTTTTATTTTTATCATACAAGATACATTTTAACATTTATTGTTCGTAATCTATGCTAAAAACTATTTTACATGCATTGGTGACTACCAAATATAAATCCTATTTAGTTGCATTTGACATGAACATTCGAAAATGATGTATTTTGGTAACCAAGTTTGAAAACATAGAAAATTGAAAAGGAAAAACTACAATAGTATTTTTGTTTGATCGGTACATCAAAAGAAAAATTTCAAAATAGTAATTAAAAGAAAGTTTGGATTGTCAAATGAGTCAGTAGGAAAACGTTTATAAGAAAAGTTATAATTTGGTTGGAAGGAAATTTTAGTACAAAACTTTCAAAATAAAAACCAAAATTTGGATATCAATGTTTCTCAAAGCCAATATTAACACAAGGTGGTGTGAAGCTTGTGATAAAGGGATCTCGAGAGAATATATACATAATATATAATATTATCAATAACTGTAAATATATATGTTAATATTTAGGAGATAATTACGCTGAAGGAATTCTCCCTATGGGAAAGGGATTTCGTGGACATTCACGTCACTATGTTAAATTTGACGGTTGAAATGATGGCTTTTTATTTTTGGCTTTAAATGGAGTTGGAGTTTGGTAACTTAGTGAAGTTACATGCACTCAAAAATTTTATCTAGTTTTTCCAACTGCCTTCTCTCGTAAACCTTACTGATTTGGAGAACCCACAACCGTTCGCAGTTGCTTAAATAATTTAAAGTGGGTGTTTGGCCCCAAAATCGAAAAATCGTTGTCAAAAGAAGGTTTTGTTGTATCGAAGCAAGCGGGAACCCATGGAATAATATGCCTGCTAATTAAATGTTAATTCATGTATATTAATAATGGTTATTTGTAGTAATTAAGTTGCTTAGGAAAAGGAGATAAAATCAAAGCTTGCGGAGAGGCCTCACTGGTAGGGCAACAAGTTAAGTAGATTCGACCGAGCAAGGTAATAAAAGTTAAAATTTACCAATTTGAGGATTTCGTTACTTTCTTATGGAATTTCTTATGTTGCATCACTTGGACTTGGTGCCATTCAAGTTTACTTAATTTCTCAAATCCTTCATGATTTCTTAATTCGATGATGAATGTTTTTTTAGGGTTTTTCTCTCGTAAGTTTTAGCCTCAAGTTAATTATGGATAATGGATGACACTATAAGTGATCATGATCGGGTTTACTCTATGGCTAATGGAAAATTCAGACAACTTCTCCTCTTTATGGTGATAAATTTTACAGTTACATGGAAAACTTAGGTGAAAACACATTTGGAATTTAAGGAAATATGGCATGCTTTTTTATGGCTCATACACTCAACATGCTCTTGATGCTAACCAATTATTTTGGCAAATCCAACTAAAAGGGAGATTCAATAATCATATTTGGGGTATCGAAAGAGGTATATCCATATACCTATGAAGTTAAAACAATTAAGGAAGCTTACACCAAGAAATATGCACCTCCCTCAAACCCCTTCTTGCAAGGAACATAACAATCATCAATGAATTGATAATAGAGAACCAGTGGATCTGATCATCTGTCATTAAAAGGTATGTATCCCATCGAGATGCTCATTTTACAGTGATTTCTACATGAAGAGCATATTTTTTGTTTATTTTTACCCCTGTTTTGTTGTTCATTTTTCTTGAGCCTGTTTCAGTCATCCCTGCTTAGGATTCAACAATTCTTTCTTGTTTTTGGTTGAACTCTTTATCCTTTCATTAAATATTCATCCCTTAAAACAAAGTTCTAGGAAGAAATAGGAAATCTGGCCTCTATTATGCCTCAACTAAAAAAATTGTTACAAAATCAATCACACCCCTTATCAACATCAACTACAAAAGTAATAACTATCCCTCTAAATCAAATAACATATATTTTTCGGCATTCACATTGCATTATACACATGCGATTATTAGTCTTAAATTTATTTTATAGATTTATTATGTTGAAAGACGTTCCCCTATGAGAAAGGCCCTGTAGTGCCCATTTGTCACATGTAAAAATACTTTAATTAGAGTGATTAATAAACATAAATAAGAGCACACTAATTAACAATAATAAAGTGAAATGCAATTCAATAATAAATCTCATGCTCCACAAGTAAAAGAAAAAAATTAAAAAAAAAGAAAAAGGAAAATATTCAAAGCCCATGGTCACATTTTGAGGTTAACCCCCAATGGGAACCTCCTAAAAACCTATCAACACACAACAATATAACATAACAAAAAGATGCCATGGTGACCTTCGTTGCATCCATCCAATATTCTTCTATGGTTAGTCTCCTAACCCCCTCTTGTTTGTTGTGATATAGTTTCCTGCAAAAATCAAACAATACCTCTTCGGCCTCGTGGCCGCATCAAATACTTCAAAATAAAATACATGAATATTCATCAATAAAAATCATCATATCACGTAAATATATCATCATCAAATCTAAGCAATGTTATCAATCATTTACATTTTTCTAACATTTCAATTATACCATTTCTACCAACATTAATGAGATCACAAGACTAGTCCAAACATCAAAACATAATCAATACGTCAAGAATCTTGAGTGTCAGTACATATATGAAATAACAACACCTCATCATCGTCAATACAAAAATATATATATCCATGACTTTAAGAGTTCATAAAACCATAAAATGAGTCACAACATCCATAGTCTCTAATAGTAGTCTATCAAAATATCAAATGAGATCCAAGTCTCAAATCAACAGTGCTTAAATCATAGTAAAATAAGTGTCGAAGAGGAGTGGGCATTACATCCCCCTCCCTTAGACTTGACTTCCTCCTGGAAGTCACGAAAAGAGGTAGGGAAATGAGGCATACAAACTTTAAGAATAACCTCTACAAGGTTAACCATAATACAACACAAAACATTTAAACATGAAAAAGGTTGACGGAATCCCAATGAATGATAACTAAGGTCCAAGAAGAATAGTAAATTTTGTGTACATATGGTATCCTCGTAGCCACACATGGATATGAAACACAATAACAAGGAAGGATAGGACTTCCGCTTAGTTTTAATTACACTTCAATGTTCATTATTTTAGATGAGATTGGCAATTTCAAACCACACACGAGGCTTAACAACAAGGAAAACACCTAATTTTTAACAAAATCATTTCCAAGGATGCAAATTATTTATTGGAAGTACTTCATATAATTTGGATGAACTCACTTGAATTTCAAGGTAACACTAAGCATACCCTTGGCCACAAGGTTTCCATAACTAGAATTTGTACTTGAATATGGAACACATAAACACTAACCCTTATCCAAACAATTTGGCAAATTTTCCATTTTTGTTTGTATATGCAATATTAACCCATACTATCATATCAACACAAGAGATACCATTCAATCCATGAAACAAAAGGAAATTATTAATTTTAAACCCATCCCGACTCAAGGAATCTTAAAATGAACACAATCTTAATATTGTAACACGTAGAAACACTCAAGTAAGCTAGGAGAAAATAGGCAATATGAGAGGTCCAACTAACAATTTACGAGAGCAACACACAAAACATTCATGTAGAATATTATGAAAACATTTTGCACCATTCTTGTTGCCAAAGGAAAAGGGGTACAACATCATGGTTCTCGAAAAGGAAGGAGGATTCCAACATTTCTCTACATCCTTAACATATATTGTCTAATATTGTCAGTAAACCTTGGTCACTAATGACCTATTCCAACACAAGGAGGGTGTCTCTCATGAAACTGGAGATATTGACTCACTCCTAAAGACCAAAATCATACACCTGTCGATTCTAAGAGGAAAAAGGGGTACGACGGTTTGAAAGGCCCCACCAAGGAGGATTACACACATTTGAGTTCAAAGGAGTAATCACAGATAGATCACATCACAATCAACAAGGTACTCCATTGTTCAAGGTAGACAAATAACTTTAAAGTTTTTTTTTTTTTAATTTAAAAAAGTTGCCATTATTGGCAAGATGGACGCAAGGCCCGCTAACATGAACATAACAATTATTCCCTTCTAACATGGTGATATAGTCCTTATACATACTTCAAAAAAAAAATTCATACTAACCAATGAGAAGTCCAAAATGACCTAGTATATACTTGTGTTATAAATATCATACATATGTTTTGTTTTTCTTATATGCCAAACGAGGTATAATAAATTTATTATCTTGGCTTCAACATAGGTGTTCGTTACTTAGATTTTCACTATTTATTTTTATACTTTTCTAGCATTGAAATGAATTATTCTTTCATGATTCATAAGGTTTCAATTATTAAGTGCGAACTAATTAAATAAATTAAAATATCATAACATAAGGTGTTAATCAAATAAGCAAGAAAACTTAATTACTAAATAAGGTTAACATAGGAAATGTATTTTAGATTAGATTTATTTAAAGATTATTGTTAACCTTAATGTGAAAATAAATGAATTTGATTTAAGGATTGATTGTAAAAAAAAATCATTCATAATGTTTCTAGGTTAAATAATGGTGTTTGGACATAGTTTGGAGCGTAAACATAAATGGGCATTACAGGCCCTTCTGATCATTTCAGACACTGTGTTAAATTTGATGGCCTAAACGATCATTTTGATGGGTGTGGTGATAGGCATTATAATGTTTTTTACTTTTGTTTTTAGCATTTTTACCGTTTTAACTTTTTTGCATACTAAATCCGTATATATATATATAGTCTTTAAATATGTAAATCTACACAACTTATTGCTCGATCCATGCTTGAGTGATTCGTTAAGTTGATATCCTGCTGCACGAATTCTCTGTTTTTAGTGGGACGTTGAGATGAGACATTATACATATCTATTATGTTTGCTAATACTGGGCGTGAAGTGTTTTTAGGGTTTGATATATAGACAACAAAGACGAATAATTACTCTATATCGTTGAATGCGGATATGATCGCACTAAATGAACATCTAAGGGACTGAGTTGTTCGGAATACCGCATTGTCTCCTTGACAAATACGTATTTCCTGCCTCCATGCGTGTATGCATTTGAAGATATTTCATCTTAATTTCCATTTACCTTTTTAATAGTAGTTTTTTGTATTGTTGTTTTTATGAATAGTTTTTAAGCGTTCCACAGTTTTCCATGATAAAGGTCTTTTTGTTTTTTAGGTGCGAGGTTTTGGGTTATTATTTTATGTTTTGCATTATAGATTATAGGTTTGGAAAGTAGGTATATTGTAATACGTGGTTTGGTGAATACATATGGCTTGAATAATAGGTAATTTGTAATAAGCTATGGTTCCGTATGTTAATTTGAAATGAGAATTTTAAGAATGGTTAATACAGTTATGAAAATTAGAGGAAAAATTAACCTCCTGAAATTTCAATTTGTATTATTTCTTTTGTTTATGTATAAATATCGGATCTGTCGAAGAGTTTTTTTATTGGCAATTTGAGGGGAAGTTAGGTGTTGGGTATATGTCAGATGACTTGAATGGCTATCGGAAATCAAGATAATAAAGCTGAATATTTCAAATTAAACATATTAGACTCTACTTTAGGTTCAAATTAGACTAAAAATTAGGTTCAAATTAAAAACCCAATTTTAATAGACTTTACTTTTATTGGGATGGATGCTAGATATCTTCAATAAAAAAATTGTTGGCTTAGTAAAACTCAATAGACTTTTTTGGTTGGCTTAGGAACCACACTTGTATCATGAGTATGTTAGATCATTATATATATGTAATCAAATCTTTTATTGGCATAAAGCACCTTGAAAATGCTATTATTTTTTGATCTTTTAACTCCACGATCATCAAATTTTGTTTAGGTCCGTAGAGTGTCTTTAAGATTTTTTATGGACGGATTCAATTGCTTCAAACATGTTTTTGAGAAGGTTGGACCAATCCTATATGACTATCTACAGAAAAATAGCTATCACCCATTTCCTTGTTGGATTATGAACCACACTTGTATCGTGAGTATTTTAGATCATTATATATATTTCCTAAATATCATCAAATCTTCTATTGGCATAAAGCACCTTGAAAATGCAATTATTTTTTCATCTTTGAAAGTTAATCTTATTTTATTCACCACATAGTTTCTATCTCGAGTATAGGTCTATGTTAAAAGTCATTATGGCAATGATTTAACAAAAATGTGCATTTGGTAATATTTGATTATAGTTCTATGTTAGATGATACATTGGTTGATAATCTGGGTTGCAGTGTAGGAAAAATTATATTGTCCTATTGGGTCACCCAGGTTTGAGTCACACAAAGTGATTCTTCAACAATTCAAAGTAAGGAGGATACCCAGGGTAGATGCATAGAACTGTACCTTGATAATGTCAATGGGTATAATCCTCCCTTGCCTAGAGAATTTGTTAATGTAACCGTAAATATTTGTCCATGGCACCCTTACCTTTTAGATGGGTGTAAACGCCAAGAATATAGGATTATGCCTTTCTAAATTCTATCCAAATTGAAACCTGCAACATTCTTTCAAATAGATAGACATTTCACATTTCAAAATTGTCTCAATAAGGGGAGAACTAACTATCCTTTCTAATTGTTTACAAAGTTTTCATATGTTTGGTTCCATGTCTAAGGATTTTTGTGATAAAATGATTACATTTGCATTGCTTCTAGTAGCAACTAGCTTTGTTGTTTCCTCAGGGAGTATTATCTTCTCAAGTTCTAGGAATATTGTATCTATACTTGGTGAGGTCAAAGTGCATAAATAAGATGTTTAGCTTCCTTTATTGTTAATCATATCGTAAACATTAATAAGACAATTGTTTTGCTAAACCGTCCAAAGAACTCTTTTACTCAGTAAACCCTTGAAGACACACACTAACATCATTAAGTCAAGTGAATGAAGTCTAATTTAAATGAGATGTTCTTTAATGCTCTACATCTAGAATAAAGTTCGCCTTACTTTTAATTTTTTTAAATATATTATTGCATTTCAATCATCAACATCTATTATACATTAATGAATTATGTATAGGATTGTTCACAAATATTTATATCTCAATATGTTGAATGGATCACTTGGACATCATCCCACCCGTGTTTATTTTAGGTTTAGGTGCAAATTTATATGTACAAGTCTCAGTAATAAATTTGAAATGTAGAGATAAAACCTTTAAATATAATGCCTCATATATATTCTTACACTTACAAAATCAATCACACCCCTTATCAATATCAACTACAAAAGCAATAACTATCTCTTTAAATCAAATAACATGTATGGCATTCACATTGCATTGTACACATGCAATTGCTAGTTTATTGAAAAGATTGAGATTGATTTTCTTTATAAATTTTTTATTAATTAGTCAAAAACAATTTCAATCTTTCTATAATAGGTTTAAAAAAATATTTTAGAAAAAATATTTGGCTATAAACTCCATCATATATCCAAAATATCATATTATTCAATTGTGTTCTCTAAACACAAAAATACCTTTAAAGTCATTATTTTTTCATCACCTTACAAAATCACACGTCCTCTCACCTTGCTTGTCTATAGTAATTACACACCGATCAACATAATTTTAAAAAAGTAATGGTAAAATTGATTTCTATTATAACTAATTGTCTTAATAATTTTTTTTTAAAAGCTCCATTTTTGTAAGATCAATAATAAGGGGACCTATAATAGAACTATTAGAAAGTATGAATACATTTTTGGATTTAGTTCTTAAAAATATAAATATCAACATTATCTTGAAGTTCTTTCATGTAGGTCATTCATGGCTAGAGAACGCTTGAGTTAATAAAAGCTCCTTTCTCCATCTTAATTGCCGATAGGCTTATTAGAGACAACTTTCTTTATAACTGAATTTTTTTGGTAGTTGTCCTTTATTTATTTTAAAAAAAAAACCATGTTGTCATAATGAAATATTTCTCATTCCTTTTGATTTTTTAATATTCAGATCTTTCATGACAGGTGGGTCAAGCCATTCAGATTAGACATGCTATGATCAATGAAATATATTTAATAATTTTCAATAATAAATTGAGGAATGTCAACCGAAAAAATAGGCATGGTAAATTTGATTTCTATATAATTTTTGAGGGGCTGTAGGTCACACGATATGCAGGGCCACTGTTATAGAAGCAAGCAGTATGCTTAGGAGGAGAAATTTCTATTTTCATGGTAATCCTTTAATATTATTATATAATCGTTTGTCTCTTGCTCTTCCACCATGGTGGCTTCATTTTGTTTCAAGAAGTAAGTCTCGTCCTCTCCCCTGCCTCTCTCGATTATTGCAGATGTCGATCTCTATAAATTTGTCCCCTTTTCGATAAGGATTTTCAGGTGAGTGCCCCTTTTCAATGATTTGTATGTTTTTTGCGAAAGAATTGCTTAAAAGCTTTTTGATTTTCAGGAATGGCAAGGTTCAAGGAGCAGGAGTGGTATTTCTTCAGCCCCATGGAGCACAAGTACCGTTGATGGTGAATCACAAAGACTTCGAATGTCTGCAAATCGATGGGTTGAGACTCTCAGTGTGATTGCATAACATGGAGCTTTTCCCAAGTGTGGGACCTTGCGAATTGGGAAAGCTCTCCGGATGAAGGCCGGTTCCTATTCCTCTGTTCAGTGCACACAAATAATTTGCAGAGGATTTACTCAAAACCTAATCTAACTTTCTAAGGAGACAGGGTTGAGAAGATGCAAGAAAATAAACCTAATCTAACCAAGGTGATGCACCAAAGGAATGATGAACACTTACTTTTCCAATAAACACAAACCATAAAAATGCAATACAATAAACATGCACAAGTAACCAAAATTGTAATGAGAGATCACTTGAATGCAATGAATACAAGAGAGGGTTGAAATCATCCACTAGACTTGGTTTTTATTGCTCCAAAGATTGATACAGTCCATTACAATGGCCAAGAGGCACAAACATGTATTACAGTTTGAATGGGAGGTTTGGAACTCCACAAATCCACTTGCTGATAAGAGAAGAAGGGAGGGGAAAAAAAGAATGTCCAACCTTTAGAAAGAAGCCCCTCCTTACAATTTATAGGAAGAAAAAGAGAGGGAGAAGAGAGGAATTTGAAATCTACCCCAACCACCTCCGATTGCATTTAATTCATCTCATTATGGCGGTAGGTGAGAACCCTAGCAAACCCAAAAATGGTGAACTATATTTTGAATTTTTGAAGAAATTTTTCTCACCCAAATAAATATATCCAGTCATAGTTGGACAGAGGACCCTGTAAGATTTCGAAAAGTCCAACCTTGCATGAATCCGAGCTCCTTGTGAAAAGTTATGGCCATTTGAATATTTCCCACATCAGAGTGGTCTGCTTCCTATCGGGTTCGGGGTTCTCCTTTGCATTTGCATCAGGTTTGGAGGGTGCCTCAACATGTGTTTGATGCTTATGTTTTCTTAAAACCCGCTTCCGCTCGGTGTTGCCAAGATTTCCTTTGTTTCGGGTTCGAAGTTGGACTTGCATATGCATTGGGTTTTGAAGGTGGCTCGACATGTTTTCACCCCATGCTTTCCCGACTTGTTTCCCGACTCCAAAACCCAATTTTCCTAGGTAGTGTTTCAGGTTTTCGGAACTCCCAAGCATCGGGACATGCCTTGCGATTTGCATGCTTCATGTCTCGTGTTTCCCAAACCCGAAACCCAAAATCCTTTGTGTCGGGTTTTGGACTGCGCAACATATTTTCTTTGTGTCGGGTTTTCAACCATGCAATGCATCCCCCAAAACCTGAAATGAAGGATTTCGGGACTGGGGACCTGTTTGGCAACCTCTAAAACCCAAAATGAAGGATTCAGAATTCCAGACTTGTTTTGCATGCATGAAAACCCGAAATGACCTTGGTGGGAGTAGAGGCATGCAATGCACCCTCCAAAACCCAAAATGAAGGATTTCAATTTTCCTTGATTTCCATATTCTGTTGTTGTCTATATTTACCCAGGGGGTAGATATATATATATATATATATATATATATATATATATATATATATATATATATATATATATATATATATATATATAATAAGTATTCTAACTATGCCTTCCCAAATGGAACATTGGTGTTCGATTCTTAGAAGGCCACCGGCATTGAAAAGCATGTGGTGATATCAGGAGGTTCTCATAAAGTAGGAGTGAAGAAAGGGCTAGTTTTGCACACGAAGACCTCCCAAGGGTGTTAAAATGGATTGGATCATGGACTACTACCGATCCCATCTCGAGCGGGGCTCTCTTGCCGCACTAGGAGAAAACAATCCATGCGGGTGAGTAAAAATATATTATAGTTTTATATCTGTTCTTATGTAATACCGAATTTGTATGGATGTTTCAATTGTTTTCTTCGCAATTATTATAACTGTTTCCATTGGAAATTTCCCTTCACTGCAAATATCAAAGCACTCGTGTCCATATTCACATTATACAGTGTATTGCATTCATAATTTTCTTGATAACAACAGTTTCCTCCTCTTCGGCATCATATTATTATTAGTATTATTTTTTATTTTTCTCGTTTCTTATTAACTGTTGTCAGGGTTGTGCATAAATTTTTAATTAAATTTTTTTTTTTGTATAGTATTCAGCAGAGACCATAGATTTGGCAGAGATTACATTTATTTTTACATAGCCACGCAATGCTTGATAGGAATTTTGAATCCTGTCTTTCTTTGCGCTTATGATTTCATAGGAGTTCTAGAAAGGATGAGAAAATTTTTGACAATAATTCCAACAAACCGTGACGAGTACAATGCACTCGAAGATTGTACTAATGGATATGATAGTGTAATTCTAAATGCAGCTCAATTATTGGTCCGAAAAAGTATACATCAATTTTATTCAATATATATATGATCAAATGAGTTTACTATATAATTAGGCACAATTGACATTCTAAACGTTTTGTATCTGATTTTTGGTCTCAAATTGCAAAGGCATACTACCACAAAAACATACAGGAAAGGGAAGGCTTAAAAACAATTTATTGTTGAATATATATGTAGACTTCCACCACATTTTTGTTGTAGAGTAGAAGACCTCACAAAAGGAAAAATTAGATAAAGAACTTAAATAAACACGAAGATTGAATCAAAGATTAAACTATGAGAAATGATGGATGTTTTCCCCCTTTCGTATATTACTCTACTATATTGTGGTCCACTTGTCATTGCATGGTTAATGCTTGGGTTATTTAGAGGGACCCAATAGTTTGAAATGAACCTCTGGAATTCATTCCAAAGCGTTTCTTTGAAATTGATATAGATTTTTAAACAACATACAAATCCGAGAGAAGGAATTGGAGATGATTTCGTTTAGAGGAAGAAGAGTACTCCTTGGTGCGACCCTGCAATGTGTAGGTCAATATTAACCTTCCAAGGTTGTTTTAGACACTAAAATTAGGTCACACTCCCCTTTGTCCCTCGACATATAAGCACCCTTTTTACATTTACCCAAAGTCATGACTCCCTTCATCCCACTAATATTAATTTAATTAATTTAATTAAATTAATGCATTATTCTCACTATATTTATTATTTAAATAATATCTACATATATAGTTCACTTAGACACCTCACCAAGTTAACTCAACCTAAGAGCTATTCTTAGCGAAGATTACCATAACTAACTAAGACTTACCCAAACCCTAAAAATTAATGCCTACACTCCCTCTAACCATATTCCCGCATGCTCACAAGAAGCTCCGAGTCTAACGTGGGATAGTGACACAAGATCTAATAAAATCAAGAGGATCTCCTAAGTTTGGTAAACCTAGGAAATCTCACCTTGACCGACGCGTCGGTTACCCCTAACCATCACTAGTTAAGTGGACATTGCATCGGTTACCCTTTTAACCCCTAAACTACCTTATTCTCAAGGTTGGAAAATAGTGGGAAGTTGGAAATAAAAAAGTTGACAAGAAAGAATGAAATCTCATAGAGATAATGCATCTTTAGAGAGCCAATTCCAACAAGAATTGACATCTAAGGAAGGAGATTGAGGATCTTCTCTCTGCATGACCATCCCACCACATTCTCGATCTATCCAAGCAAAAGAGGAGTGTTCATGTAGGCCATGCGAAGCTCTTCTTCGGTTGGTGATTACTTTCAGCCTTCAAACCCATCATCGCACCTCCACCTTTCACACATAGACCTTTAGGAACGAAATCTAAGTACAACATCATACCTTCCCGGTTGTTTCATTTAATCATCATTTCATCATCCATCATTCATATTTCTCCCTATTGACCATCTCTAACATTTTGTATCTCCATAAACCCATCAAACCTCGTAAAACCTATTCCGGTCACCCAATACCTCGTCCCGACCAACTAAATCCTTTGTGCAGCCACAAAGGAGACCAAAACCCCGCCTTCGTGAGATTTTCAAATCTCACAATAACCGGCGCCGATTTTACCTAATCATGTCAGTCACCCCTAACTGACGCCAGTCTCTATGTTTTCCCACATAGTCTTAAACAAAGACCTATCCACCCAATTTTACCTCACCCTAACTTATCTGTGACGTACCCAAGACCTTTATCAGACCTGCAGAGACCCTGAACCAATCATTTGACCTTCAGATTCTATTCTAGCTTAGCCTGTTAGATTAGATCTATCTCTTATTGTGTTTTTAAGTGAGATACCTAAATCATTTTAAAATAACAATAGGATTTACTTTGTTTACAACATTAATTTCTTTAAAACAGGTGGGTGACACCATCTAGGAAGTATCACGCTTCCGGATCTAGCTCACTCTAGGCAGTTCACTACCCATATTGTTTAATTCTTTCTGGTGGTCTTGCTTTCATTACTGGTAGTTCCTCCAAGCCAAAAGGAATATATCACGGTCATCTATGGATTCGGAAGTCATACACGTGCAACAACCCATCAACCGACATTTTAACGGTATTCCTCCTATGCACGTTACCCTATATGTTTCGTCAACAATTCAAAGAAACAATCGAGAAAAAGGTGAAACATTTTGGCACGCCCGGTGGGACCCATCCGAGGTTCCTTACATTTCATTCATTCCTAGGTAAAAATTGCGTTTGTTTTTTCCTTCTAAAAGCATACACACTAATTTTCTTCCTTGGTAATCCACTCCTTCTTTCTATTTTCTCTAAAGGAAACTTTTCTTTTGGTGTATTTAAAAAGAATCATTTCTTCATGTTTTCTGCATTTTAGTGAAAGAGCATCCCTCTTCCTCTTCATCTTATTATGTCATCTAACTTCACATTTTCAATCTAGGTTTTAAAATCATTGCATTTCATTCTCGATTTCTTGCATTAGCTCACATTAATTGAGGGAAACCTATATGCTAGAAGTCATTACCGGTGATGATTGACAAAATGATCGTAGAAAAGCACTTCTATCCTTTTCTCTTTCTCTGAGTCTTACCAAACCACACAAAAATTCAAAATACATACATTCTTAAACAACATCTTACCTGGAAGAAGTTGTAGGTGATCACACGATCACGGCACAATGGGCACCCAGCTCGCTGCTCTTTTGAGTCATACTTGAGCGAAGCCTGCCCCCACCATCACAAACCTAAAACTCACCCTTTAGATCTCCTTCTTCGTAGGAAGCCTTCCTCACCAAGAAATTCTATTGTTCTGTTCATAACAATCAGTCCACACAAATAGCATAAGCTGAACAAACGTAATAGAATAGGCACTCTAGGAACGTTCTTTCTTAGTGTTCTACTTAATTTGCATTTTGAGGTGAGAGCTTTCTATCATTATTTTTGTCTTTCCTCACACCACACCCTTACCCATAACCAGACCTATGCCTAAACCCATACCCATACCCACAATATTTACCTCCACTAAACCTATTACCACTTTAGGGGTCACCCCGACCACTAGCCTTACTCATCCACCTATTAAACTGGATTTAGCTACATCCTCCAACGTTAAAACCACACCTACTCCTACACCCAAACTAAATAAACAAACTCATCAACCTCATACCCCTACCACACCAATCACACCCACACTTGTCCCATCTTCCTTAAGACCTCAGCTGCCCAACATGGTCAAGCACCCTTCACCCATCCATAAACCAATAACACAACCACCCATTCCTACCTCACAAATATCTAACCTACCAAGGCACACGATATGACTCATACCCGCACTATAATATCGTACCACCAATACCTCCGATACCTTCATCCATTTCTTCACTACCCATTACACTTCAGTCATTGTCCTTCACACCTCAAGCACGATACGTGTCATCTACCTTCATAGCACCCTCGTTATCCCCGTGGGTAACTCGCCCTCTTCCTCCATCTGCTTTCCCTCATAGACCTCATACACCCACATCACCTTTACCCAAGAAAGTGTAACCCAAAACCAAAACCTCACTACCCCACAACAACTTATTTGAAACAAAACCACACCCTCCTACCCGTCCATCTACTACAACCCTACCTAAACAAACCCGACCAACACCTCAAACCACACCGGTGCCTAAACCCATAGCTCAACCTATTCCTACTCCTCCAAGAATAATTCCCAGACAACCAACCACACCTACACCCAAACCCACATTCACTTCCCATTGTGATCCACTAGTAGGGTCCTATGCCAAAATTTTAACCAACCTCCTCGAGACTTCTATTATCACATTACGCCACTCCAACCTTACGACCCCCTCAAACCCAAGCCAAAGGGGTTTGATGATACCAAAATTTGTGCATACCATCGTGTGCCAGGGCATGATGTGGAGAACTACAAGGCCTTGAAAATCGTCCTTATCTAATTGTGTCCACTGAAACCAACTTTGATGACGATGACCTTCTTGATGAGGACCCTGCTTCACCTACACCCATTCCCACATTACCCACTCAACAACCACAACCTCCACCCTCACAGCTCCCAGAACCACACACAAAGTTTGAAATTAATATGGTTCGCATTAGAGAACTTGCCACGCCACCACCCAAATGTCATTGTGCCCAACTAACCTCACAGGGATTTTCTCCTCCAGTGGGTTTTTTCCCTTCATGTCGTTATACCACTTACCCTACACCTTCTCCATTTGAAAAATTCCCTCAAATCAACATGGTACACGTCACTACGCGTGCGCAAAAGGGTAAAGAAAAGGTAGCTGACCCACCAACCAATCCTATACCCAACATACCATCTGCACCCATACCTAAGATAACTATCTGTGGCCCCACATACCCCATTTCTAATGGCATCACACATCGCACCATGCTCAAACAACTACACCAATCTCCCTCAAAATGTCCTTATATGACCTCATCCAAACCTCGAAATCCCATCATCAAGCCCTCATGGAGGTTCTTCAATCTATCGAGGTTTTACCCAATGACCCTACACCCATAGCCTCCATTATCACACCCCGTCATGTAGCTTCCCTCACAAAATTACCACCTTCATCCTCACCTCCCCTTGTTCACCAAGTGGCTTCCCTTAGCTTCTTAGAGGTATAGATCGCGCCATACCAAAACGATGACCCCGACCCAACCCTCTTCATCTCTGTCCACGTTGATGACATACGGGTGCATCGTGTGATGATTGATGGAGGCGCTAGCATTAACATCATTTCATCCCATGCATTTTCTCAAATGCACATACATGAAAATTACATGCGTAAACATCCAATCATGTTGCATTCATTCAACGACACTATCACCTCCACACTAGGTGCTATCATCCTTCACGTTTGCATGGGCCCCAAAAGACTGCTTTGTTCGAGAATTGTTTTATGTTTTGTAGGGGAATTCCAATATAACTTGTTACTTGGTAGACCTTGGATCCGTGTCATAGTTTGCATTCCCTCCACTTTGCATCGTTGTGTAAAGTTTGAACATGAAGGACATACTTATATCATTCCAATTTGACCCATCACCTTTCAAAACATGCAACATGATTTAACAACCCAACGATGTACTTGTCTTGGTCAATCCGTCCACTTCGCAACCAACACCACTTCACCTACACCTACACCCACACCTACATGTACCGCCGCTACTTTTACCGTACATACCTCCTCCATGCCTACCACTATTATAACCTCCACGGCTGACCATTAGCTTCCCAATCTGTTAACACCACCTCCACATCGACCTCTAACACATCATCCATACTAGCTACCCACATACCAACCACTGATCCCTTGGAAGGTGTTTTTCAATGCCTCACTCTGGGGGAGTACCACCTATATAGTGTCAACACCTTCCTTACTCCACATGAGTATGGAAGCCTTCACCAACACCCTCACTATGATCACCATATAGGAGAATGCCTCCTTTATGGTCCTCCTCATCTTCATACTAGTCTCACCTATGGGGACTTGATACTACTACTTACACACCTGAACCACCATCACAACCCCGCCCATTTTCCACTAACTTCCAATCACTTACCAATCGCCATTTCACCCACACCTTCCTGCACCATTTTACGTGGAAGGGTTTTGGTTTTGGCTTTTACAAGCAAGGCCACCATACTGTTATTCCATGTACCACCCACAAACATAATGACCGTAGTGGTATCGGCTTCCCTGAACCTCCTACCAAAAAGGCCCACATTAAACTCATTGAATACCTTAGCCCTCCTCCACCTTCATCTTCATCACTACCTTCAACCACTCCACCTTCATCACCACCCTCACCGACGGAGTCGATGGATCCTGAATCTATCCCTCGTAGCTTCTTTTTTTTATAAACACCATTTCCTTGGGACCTTTGACTTATCAACGCGAAGGCGAGGCCCCTTCCACTCTCCCATTCTTGTATCCTGAGATGATCGACGATGACACACCGACCATTAATGTCATTCAATGTCAAGATGATGAATCCATACTCACCTACCTTGGTGCAGAAGAATCATATATTCATCGGTCATTACCTTTTGAGATGCAAACCATGTTGAATGAATCGACTATCGAGATCAACATTCATACTCAGGATGACCTGCACATCCTAAAGATCGGACAATATTTAGATGTTGTTGAACAGGAAGCCATCACTTCCTTTCTCCGAGATCATAACCATGCTTTCGCTTGGTCTTACGCAGACATGCCCAGTATTGACCCCACCATAGTGGTCCACAATATCGTAACCATTCCCAATGCCAAACCTATCAAACAAAAGTTGAGGAAAATGCACCCTCGCATTGCTCTTCTCATCAAATAAGAACTTCAGCGCCTTCTTTCTATTTCCTTCATCTTACCCATTGATTATCCTCATTGGATTTCTAACATTATCCCTGTTACTAAAGCAACAGGGGGACTCTGCATTTGTACGGACTTCGAGACCTCAACCTCGCTTGCCCGAAAGATGACTTTCCCTTGCTGGTATTGATCAACTGGTAGACCTTACCGTGGGTCACGAGATGCTCTCACTCATGGATGGTTTCTCGGGTTATAACCAAATTTTTCTTGCCCCAAAAGATCAGCACAAGACTACATTCATTACCCCTTAGGGAACCTTTTTCTATCGAGTCATGCCATTTGGCCATAAAAATGCTTTGGTGTTGCATATCAGCGTCTTACGACTTACATCTTCCATGATATCATGCATCGCATATTGGAAGATTACGTGGATGATCTCTTGGCTAAATCTAAATGCCGCGCCGAGCACCTCGTTGTCCTCAAAACCATTTTTGATCGCCTCATTAAATATTACGTCCACCTTCAACCTAAAAAGTGCATCTTCGCGGTTCTCTCAGGAAAACTCCTGGGATTTATTGTTTCCCTCCGTGGTATAGAAGTTGACCCTGCTAAAGTCAAGGCCATTCTGGAAATGCCTCCACCCATGAACCTCAAACAACTTCGTATCCTGCAAGGTAAATTGTAATCCATTCACCATTTCATTTCACAATTATCGGATCGGTGTCAACCATTTCATCATCTACTTCGGAAGGATGTTTCCTTTAAATGGGATGATGTCTATCACAAAGCTTTTGAGGCCCTCAAACAATACCTTCTCCAAACACCCGTACTCATTCCACCAAAAGATGATCAACCTTTTTACCTATACATATCAGCTACCGATCATTCCTTGGGAGCCATGCTCGCTCATTGCGATGAACAACATAAGGATCAAGTGGTTTATTACATAAGTTGTACTCTTTTGGATTATGAAACCCGATACAACCACCCATAAAATATTTTCTTAGCCTTAGTTTTTGTTGCCACCAAACTCCGTCATTACCTACTCAACCACAAAACCTATGTTGTGACCAACTCCGACCCTTTACACTTCATGTACGCCAAACCATATCAAAATCAGCACACCACGCGATGGCTTATGCTTTTAGTTGATCTTGACCTCGAATTCATTAATCAAAAGTACATTAAGGGCCAAGCTATTCTTGACTAAGCCTGAGGTGACGCACCTATTGCCGGGACCCGACCCTCTAATTTTGACTTTCCGATGAATCCATTCTTTACCCTTTCCTAGATGGACCCCCTTACCAAATGACATTGTTCTTCAACGATTCCAAGTGTCGGCGTGGGGGTGGAGCTGGTGTTATCCTCGTCCCTACGGATATAGAACCCATGCCTTTGTCTTTCAAACTAGACTTTGAATGCACCAATAATATTTACGAGTACAAAGCACTCGTCTGAGGTCTCAGGACCGCTTTATGCCCTCAATGTCAAATCAATCCAAATCTTTGGTGATTCAAAATTGGTCATAAACCAAGTCAATGGTATGTACCAATGTCGTAACGAGATACTTCAAAAGTATAAACATCATGTAGACATACTTTTGACCACCTTTGATCGTTACACCCTTCAAACCATCCCACGGTCAACCAACAAATTTGCAGACACCATGGCCTTCTTAGCTTCCCAAATACTCGCTTCCCCTGCCGATTCCAAAATATTTGTCACTGTAAAGTGCCTCCATTCACCTTCTTATTTACCTCACGATGTTTACTCAATCGGAACCGACACCCCTGACCCGAGTGACCTTTGGTATAAACAATATTCTAACTACCTTTCCCTCTCCATCTTACCTCCTAATCTCACCGATAACAGAAAATGCACCTTCCTTAAGAAGGTCTCCCATTTCATTATCCTAGGGGGACTCCTCTATAAGCACATATTTGATGGTATCCTCTTACTGATGACTCACAAGTTCTAAAATTCCTTATACCATCAAGGAGGTTCATTATGGCATATGTGGAGGTCTCTTTAGTGGCCTTGTTGTTGTTAAGTGTATTCTTTGCCTAGGCTATTACTGGCTGACCCTTAACCATGATTGTTGTGACTATGTCAAACGCTGTGTGAAATGTCAACAACATTCCAACCTTCATCATACACCTAGTCATGCCTTACAGGTCACTCATGACCTTTGGCCCTTCTCTCAATGGGGTTTGGATCTTGTCGGAAAAATCAATCCTCATTCTTCCCAACACCATCAATGGATCATAACCGCTACCGAATATTACACAAAATGGGTGGAAGCCATACCGCTCATCTCCATGAAAGTTGAGAAAATATGTGAGTTCATTAACCATCACATCATTTGTCACTTTGGTGTCCCTCATCACCTCATCACTGACAATGGAAAACAATTCAAAAACAAAACACTGCAAAAACTTTGCAACGCCTTCGGCATTCAACTTAGTTTCTCCTCACCTTATTACCCACAAACCAATGGCCAAGCCAAATCCACTAAAAAAACCCTCAATAAAATTCTCATGAAATTGGTTGATGATACTGGGAAGGATTGGCATACGCACATTCCTTTTTCTCTATGGGCATACCGCACTAGTATTCACACTTCCACTACAGCTACACCCTTTTCACTGGTCTACGGTACCGAGGTTGTTCTGCCTCTCGAAGTCCAGATCCCCTCACTTCACATTTATCTCCATGACATGCTTACTGATGATGACTTTCGTCAGGACCACTTAGCACAACTAGAGTTATTAGACGAACATCATCTTAACGCTCTGGATCACCTTCAAGTTTATCAACAATGTATCAAATGTGCTTATGACAAATGTGTTCATGAACAAACCTTCCAAGTTGGTGACCTTGTTTTGAAATAAAATCAACACATAACCAAAGCAAAGAAAAGCAAATGGGGCAAATTTGCTCCTAATTGGCTTGGACCATACATCGTAACTCATACCTATGGATCGGGTGCCTATCGTTTGTCCTCGCTTGAGGGTAAACCCAAACCTGAGCCCCTTAATGCCTTGCATCTTCAACCATTCTACTGTTGACCTCTAGTCCTACATCACTATTTATCTAGTTCATGCTCATCCCTTGATTGCCACTTACCTTTTCCACATCTCATCTCCAACGATTAAACAAGGATCATGTGATTACCCGTCACCCTATTGCTATCTTAAATATGTGCACCACGGCTCTACACATGGCATGATTCTCATGGATAATTTTCATCTTCTTTTAGATGAGATCCATGGTCGTTCACCCTTGCCTTCTCAACAAGAACTAAATGCTTCATTATAGTCTCATCCATGACTTAAAAGCCAAAAAACAAAAAAATAGATGAATCCCTCGTAAGGGCATCTTCCAATATAAGGTATCAACTCCATGAGTCAAACTTCCAATATAAAAGATGAATCCCTCAAAAGGACATCTTCCGCCTTTAATTGTCGCTATGAGTTGATTGCTCCCTCAAAGGACAGCTATAAAAATCTCACAACTCTCTACATAGTCTTTCTAAAAAGAGGACTATTTTCTCAAAAATCAAAATTCAGAAGCTTCCCGCATTGATCAGCTTTGTGAAGACCTCAAGGAGACATATATTCCTCCCGTATAGACTTCCGCATCAATCAGTCTATCTAAAAATTAAAAAAGAAAGAAAAAGAAAATAAGCTTTTTGTCATGGACTTGCCTATTGTGATCTTGGCTCTATTGCCCAAGGCATTCTATTTCCCATTTTATGACCTAATTACCTACACATTCTTACCCGTTGTCTTTTTACGTCATACCTCAAGGGACCTGTTGAACCTACGACATTTGGTGATCATGTGACTATTTTTCACCCTTAGAATTATCAATCATGTAATGTCTTTAGGGTCTTACGTTCATTAGCCTATCTATATGATGTGTTTCATACATTTTGATCCTTGCCAATCGGGTGGCTTTCTTGCCCCCTCTTATCATTTCTCTTCTTCATTACCTTTTGATCTTCTTATACAAGACTTGGTCCTCGACGCTTACCTTTTGGGGTCATCCTCCCCTTTTGGCATAGTCACCCTCACCTGCAACATTTTTACCGTCATCTACCCCCACCTATTAAACCCAAACCCACAACATGACCACACACCTACCAACTCCTTGTCATATTCATCCCTAGCTTATGGGAGAACTACATCGGTCTGAGGTCCCTTTTTTTGGGACTATGTAGGCAACACTTCCAGGACATGGGGCCCTAGAAGGTTAGCTCGGCCACTCTTTACCCTAACCATTTCCCCCACTTTTACCTGATTTCCTGTTCATATCAAAAACCTCGACATCTATACCATATACCACATGACTTTTACCACTTATATTATTTCACATTTTCATACATAACCAGCATTTTCCACATTTTACACCATCTCATGCATTTATATTACCATTTGTTACCAAAATACCGAAATGAACATCCATGCCTAAACCAACCTGACTCAATCCATGCCTAAACCAACCTAACTCGATCCATGCCTAAACTGACCTGACTCATCCATGCCTAAACCAACCTAACTCGATCCATGCCTATCACCTGACTCGATCCATGCCTATGACCTGACTCTATCATGCCTAGCTCATCTATTTTCCATCCATATCATAATAAAGTAAAACTCATACACATCACAATAGCATCACCTGAATATCATCTATCTCCTCATATATACATGTGTGTATCAATACAATGTACACCTGTATCACATAAATGTGTATCTCAATAAACATGTCTGTCTCATCATGGCTATCATCTCAAAAATGTCAGCACGCAGGCCAATATACTATAAATAATCATCATCGGCTCAGCAGCCGCTATCCAATACAAAATTGTCTTTGGCTCACAGGCCGGTATACATCCAAAATCCAAAAATACAAAAATAGGTGATATATTGTCTCACATCTGCTATAACATATCTGCCTCATCATCTGTAGTGTCGATAGTCCCCTCTAACCCGGAGCTACGGCTCACTACTCTCGATCTACCACTAGATGGCCCGGCATCTGATGTTGACCCAGTGCACTGATAGATGTCCTCTGCTCTCTCTTTTGGGATCGCGGCCACCACACTCTCGGCACTATACATGCAAGAATGTGTCTACTCACTCGAGACTATCTGTGGTGGTCTCATCACACCATCTACTAATATCTATAGCTCGGGATCCTCCTCCTGTACCTGTGCCTGAGGCTCTCGCCTCTCTACCTATATCTGTGGCTCTGGCCTCTCGGCCTATACCTGTGACCCTGCCTCCCTGGGTTGTCCCTGCTCGGCCTTGCCTCTGTCACGCCCACCACTTCTGTATGCCACTTTCACCCCGCATCATCTGTGCGATGGTCCACGGGCTCCTCCTCCTCCCCTATCGACTCTGCTGGATGGGGTGGAGACAAAGGTCTCTCCACCTCCTCTCTCCTATACTGTGGGAAGGGCGGGGGCACATCCTACACTAAACCAAACTGTCACCTCACTCGGTCGACAGGTATCATCTCGTGCTCCCGACACGGCGTCCCTCTATCCATCTATGTAACTATAGTCCCTCTAGCTCTGCATACATCCCTTTGTAAGAGGGATAGGTCACATAGGGTCTCAAACTATATCCACACTTGGACAAGCTCTCCAAGTCTCTATCTATAATACGCTATGTCGTATGTCACTGGGCTCTTTGTACACCGCCCTCCAACACCCGTCGCCTATAGCCAACACGAATGACTCCCAACTCACCGATTGCATCGCCAGGGGCAGCTTTGTCGATCGCACACCCACAATGTGCTCATAGGCCCAACAGTGAAGAAGGAAAATGCAACACTGATCCGAACCTCCGCAGTCACCCGTAGGCCCACAACTCTCTATATAACTGCACCAAGAAAGCCGGTGCCCATGCAAAACTGGTATGATCAATCATCATATCTGGAGGACACCCATCGCCGATCGTGGGAATCTCCCGCCCTCGAATGCAGTAATGCAAAGCACCCGATCGCTCTGTCATCAACATTATCAACCTCATCTCCTCAGGATGGGCAGCATAAACCTCTCGGTAACTCAGGTTGGTGTTGTGGTAGCGCAACTCGCCCACTCTCTCTCCAAACACCTCATCTATACACCTCGCCGTGACCTCTGATGTCACTGAGTAAACCTGGGCTCCACTAATCGGTAGCCTCAATATCCTATATATATCCTCTAGAGTGATGGTCATCTCCCCTGTCGGCAAGTGGAAGGTGTTGGTCGCAGAATCCCATCTCTTGATGAGTGCGACCATCAGACTCTACTCTCTCACAACCCGCCCATAACGACGGATCCCAATCAGGATGACATCATCAAAGTGACTCCACTCCTCAAAAGTCACTGCTCATGCAACTCTAGCAATATAAGCGGCTCCCGGTCCCTCATCCGTAGCTCATCTCGGGCCTGCATCCAACCAACACTATGTATTAATACACTTTCCCAACTTACCCTATCTTCCCCCAACCTACATATTCTACCTACCCAACCCACCTGACCCTTCCCCCTCTCTCTTAACCCACACCTTTGCATATCTTACCCTACCCATTGCCCATTCATTGCCTAACCCATTTTTGCCTATTTTTGGCCCCATTTCCTTATGTTCACATCGAATCCGGTTACTCATAACCATCGCGGTATCCTTTAACCGCCATTGGTCACCTTTGTCGTGGTGATGCCGCTTCTACATGACCGACATTGGTGACAATGATGACGCCCATCCTTTGTGGTGCCGAACGCGCGAAACCCCGACCAAATTTTTTTACTTTTGACCCAATCAACCTAACTACCCGACTAAACCTACTTAACCCTTCCTTACTTCCCTTCCCACTCCTATTGACCTACACTCCAACCTCCCCCAACCCAATTCTATCCTATTTACCTCCCAATCCAAAATTCAAAACCTCCCCCCACGTTTTTATTACAACCCATATTTTAACCTACTTAATCAATCAAATCATTAAGCTATGGTGTGGAGCTTACCTCATCCCTCTCGTCGACATCGTGGCGGTATATCGGGCGTTATGCACGAGTGGACCATCCGACCCCTCTCCTACCTCTGCCATCCTCAACTGAATAGCCAATCCTCAGCCACACGAATCATGCCTCTTGATCTCACGGCCCCACCTCTGACTTAAAACATATTAAATTCTATTTAAAACTGTTGATTACTATACTACTTTTGACAGTAAAATTAAATTGAACAATTAAACAACATGATGTTAAAATATTTTCTGTTCTAATTGTGCCTATCGGCCTTTCATAAGCAACCTATGGATGCTTTTGCTAGTTTATTAATTTAAATCCACAACAAGATCCAAAAATTAAAAAAATTAATAACATTTTATTTCAAGTCGATGGGATTCGACGGTGAAAGCGAGATTGGCTAGTCATATTCGACACGGCCGAAGATGCTGCGCGCGCCCACGACGCTGCCGCCTGGCGAATTCCAGGTACAAACGCTAAGCTCAATTTGGAGCACAGAGATAACAGCACCAGTTTCAACGACTGGGCCCTTTATTACCTCTCATTCTGAGGTCTCCGTTTCGAATCCTGAGAGCGACGCCTCTCTCTTGTTCTTCTGTTTAACTAGTCTAAGCATCGGAAATGACTAACATGAAAGTCGACACCAGGAATGATTTGTTTATTTGTTGAGGATTGTAGAGTTCTTGGATTTCACTCCTGGTATCATCTGTCCCACAATTATGATTTTTATTCACAATGGATGCTTCTTTGGATTTGTTTGCAGTTACTAAACTTTTATATTTATTTACCGAATCAGGATGTAACTTGATAGAGAAAGAACACATTTTTAAAGAATTATTATAGAAGATAACCATAAGGAACAAGATAATCATTTTCAAGAAAGTTTACTTAAGAGAGGCTCGTTGACCAATTAAAAAAATAGTTTTATTGTTTAATATGTAGGCCATATTCCCTTTAAATTTAGATTAAACTCTATTGGAAGCACAATAAGACCCAAGTTGCCAAGGACTTAAACCTCTTTCATATTTTCCTATAAGAAACTTTCACAAGTGCAAGTGTTACTTGTCAAGTCAAGTTGGTAGTTTTTGTAGAGTACTTTGATGATTTTCTTTCATTGGACTCACAAGTTTATAGACATTGAACAAGTTTCTCTCAAAATCTTTGTGTCGATACTGGTTGTCGGGTCTTCCAATTCCTCTTTAGTTTTTCATATCAAAGATAATCAAACACATTATGCAAGAGATATGTAATGAATTTGATTGTTTTTACAAAGGACATACAAATAAAAGGGTTTAAAAGAGTATATTGATATCTAGATAGCACCCAAACAACTTTAAACGAAAAAAATAACTTACATTAAAACCTTTGCAACATATCCTTTCATTTTTAGCCCCTTCACATAAAATGTATGATTTTCCTTTAATGGCCTAGCACTATAAGCCCTCAATTAAACCAATCACCCATTGAAAAGTAATTGACATCATAAAAGAATGATTGTTGGACCATAATGGCTAACAAAAAGTTCACTCTATGGAATATAAATCCTAAAGAAATCGAAGCATTCTCCAATTGAAAACCTTAACAAAAGTGTAAATCAACAACATTCTCCCCACTCCCTCTCGGTCCCCCAATCTCAAAACTCTTTGGTCACACCTCAAAGCCAAATTTCTTAATAAACAACGATACAAATAACTAGTTCAGTTGTGGTGGCTCCTTTGATATTTACTCCACCCTTTAAGTGTTCTTGTACCATGCTTTGCAACAAGGACAAGTCACCAAAAAGAGATAATGAGACTAAACACGACTCTGTATTACTTAAAGACTTTATTTTACCAAACAAACTAACTCTTTTGATTAATAGACTTTAACGTGAGATTTGAAAATAGGTACTTGTTGGCAAAATATAGTGCCAAAACAACCAGACAGGAAAAAGACAACTCGAATAGACACACACACACACACACATATATATATATATATATATATATATATATATTCGATTATAAAATATTCATACAAATTTTAGAATTTTAGCAGCTACTCCGTATAATTTTTGTGTTTCTTCTTCTTATGCTCGTGCCGCTTTACGTGTATATTCTATATTCCTCTCTTCTTAAAAAATAATCGATGCCACATATATATAGCACCGTGTGTCTTCCATACATGTTGACCACCGACTCGGACTCGAAACTTTTACTAAATCCCGCTCAACCCAAGGCTTGAAATTTGTTGGAGTCCAATGCCCAAAAATTAGACGGAATGTTGCCACGTGTCCACATTGGATGGTTGAGATGTCATCTGAATTTTCCTTGACCAAAACCTGGACTCAAAACAACTATGGATTTTTCTTTATTGCGTGGATTTTTCATTAAACTACGGCTTTTTCTTTATTGAGCGGTTTTGGCTTATGTGGAAAACTAAAGGCCCACTTCAAAATCATTCCTTCCTAACACGCACAACATTTCCGCTCACTCTTGGATTTTGTATCATGGATTTAATCTTTGTCTTTGTCCCACAACTTCAAAACCCACAGAGAACTAGACCCGACACTTCCGCACAACACTAACCCTTTCAAATTTCCACCTTCTTCATCTTGTGACTTTAGAACACTTACATGGGTTATTTAAACTAACGGTCAAAATCAATATAAATTCCTAACAATGAGTGATAGTTAGGAGAGAGGGAAAAACTTATTTGAATTTCTGCGCGGGGCTTAAGATTAGCAAACACCATTAATTTCAACACTCCTCCTTAGTATTGAGCCAACAACGAAAAATTTGTACAAAAACTAATTTTTAATTTGTGGAGCTCAACAATCGAAAGTTAAATGTATGATCATATTTGATGCCCAACCTTTCTCTTAGATTCTCAAACCTATCTTTTTATAAAGGATTGGTAAAAATGTCAGGTACTTGGTGTTTTGACATGCAAAACTTAAGCTTTAATTCCCCTTTTTCAACTAACTCACGAATGAAATGGTACCTTATTGCAATATGCTTGCTTCTTTCATGAAATACTAGATTCTTTGATAATTCAATAGAAGACATATTATCATAGAAAATTGTAGAACCTCATTTTTTCTCTTTATGGAAATCCAAGAGGATTATCTTTAACCATGTTCACGACGTGCGGCTAATTTTGCTGTAATATACTCTACTTCAGTTGTAGAAAGTGAAACAAATGATTGTTTCTTTGAATCCCATGAAATGGCTCCTGACCCAATATAACACATATCAAAATGTTCTTTTTCTATCATCAAGTCCAAATAACTCCAAATCATTATCAGCAGACATACAAAATTCCATAATTTCTTGTGCCATTCACATACCTCAAAATACTCTTGCCTGTTAGCTAATGCGTCTACTTTGGAGTCTCCATGAATCTAGAAATGTAACTAACTGCATACATTATATACTGTCTAGTTGTAGTTAAATACATTAGGCTTCCTACCATGCTTTTGTACCTTGTGTGATCCACATCGTTGTTGTAATCATCTTTGGTTAACTTCAAGCTTACTTCAGTTGGTGTAGATCTTGGGTTGCTTTTCAACATTCGAATCTTTTCAATTTCATTTGCATAATTTTTTTGAGAAATAAATATGTCATGCTCCATTTACTTGATTTCAATGCCAAGCAAGTACTTTAAATGTCCCAAACTAGACATCTCAAATTCCTTCTTCATCGCTGATTTGAATTCATTTATAACCTTGTTTTCATTTCCAATAAAGATTAAATCATCTACATACAGAAATAAAATCAATATCTCACCATCCTTTCTTGCTTTGATGTAGAGTGTGGGATCATTAATGCTTTTGCTAAAGCTATTTCTTGTCAAATAGGAGTCTATCCGACTGTACCATGCCCTTGGTTCTTGTTTGAGTCCATACAATGCTTTCTTGAGTTTGTTTACTATTCTCTCATGCCCCTGGAATATCATAACTTGGTGGTTGGCCCAAATAAACCTCTTCTTCCAGAACTCCATTCAAGAAAGCTGATTTGACATCTATTTGATGAAATTTCAACTTGTGATGAGCAGTTATGACAATGATGGTTCTCACGGTTTCTAGCCTTTCTACTGGAGAAAATGTCTCATCATAATCACATCCAAGCATTTTTTTGTAGCCTTTGGTAACTAAACTCTCCTTATGTCTTTCAATCTTGCCTTCAAGAGTAGTCTTGTTTTTATAAACCTAGTTGGCTCCAATGACTTCCTTTCCCATGGGAAGATCTACTAACTCCCATGTTCCATTATTCTCTATTGCATGCATTTCTTCATCCATTGCTTCACACCATTTATTGTCCTTAATTGCTTCCTCAAAATAAATCGAACCATCTTCTGAAAATAAACCAAAATTAATCATTTCATCTTCATTTTCATCATACCTTGATTGCTCATCAATCACTTGTACACTCATTCAACCTTGGTGCTGATTTGAGCTAGATGGTGATGAAGATGCCTCATTAGATGTTCCTTGCATGCTTTATTGGCTAATTCCATTTGAAGATTCGCCCCTTTCTGAAATAGATGTCCAGCTTGGTGCATTGTTTAATCTACCATCTCTTGTTTCAACATCAATGATAGGTGCATTTACCTTTGTTTTTGGTTTCTCCACTTCTTGTACATCTCCCCAAGATGCTTCTTCAATGAATTGAACATCTTGGTTGATTATGAGTTCCTTTGTGATTAGATTGTATAATTTGTAAGATTTAGATTGCTCACTATACCCAATGAAAATTCACTTCTCTCCTTTGTTATCTAACTTTGATCTTCTTTGCTTTGGCACATGTGCATATGCTACACACCCAAAAACTCTCAAGTGTTCAACACTTGGTTTTCTTCCACTCCATGCCTCTTGAGGTATCATGTTCCTCACACTCTTTGTAGGACATATACTTAATAAATACATTGTTGTTTCAATTTGCTTCACTCAATATTCATTTGAAAAACCTCTTGCTTTAATCATGCTTCTTTCCATTTCTTGAATTGTATGATTATTTCTCTCAACTAAACCATTTTTCTATGGTGTATACCTTATTGTAAATTGTTTCTTGATCCCATGTTCCTTCTAGAAGTCTAGCAACTGATTATATATATATTCCCCCTCTATCCGTTCTCAATCTCTTTATATAATGGCCACCATGCTTTCCAACCACGGCCTTAAATTTTTGAATACCTTAAATTTCTCTAATTTAGTCTTTAAGAAATAAACCTATGTCCTTTTTTGAAGTCATCTGTGAAATTAATGAAATACTCACTCTTAGAAAATGAGTGTCTTTATGAGACCATAGAAGTATGAATGTATTAGTTCAAGAGGTGAGCTTTCTCTCTAGGATTTTCCCGAGGGGAAATAATTTCTATGTTGCTTCCCCAATATGTATGCCTCACATACTTTATCCGGTTGTTCAATAGAGACAACCCTTTAACCATTTGTTTTTTATAAAGAACATGCAATCCACTAGAACTCAAATTCTCATAGTTGAGATGCAAAGAGTAGATTGATCAATAAATATTGTTTTTAATGCTCTTTGCTCCCTCACTTTGCATCCTCAAAGGAAACATTCTATTTTTGTCATCTTCACTGTTGCAATCTGCTATTACTTCCACTCCTATCATATATAATACATTCTCCATTTTCAAACCTCACCTTATATCCCTTTTGGACAAACTTACCAATACTGAGAAGATTATACTTCAATCGTGGGACATAAAAGACATCATGAATCTGCTTCTTTTCTCCTTTCTTTGTGAGAATAGATATGATGCCTTTACCCATCATTGGAACCTTGTCATTTGTTCACATCTTCACTTCAGATCTGATTGCTTCATCTATGTTATTGAACATTTCCTTATTTCCACACATATGGTTATTGCATGCACTATCCAAATACCATATTTGTTTGTTTCCTTTCTCAACTACATTATATATTAAAAATAGAGTTCCACTCTTTTCATTCTTCTCAAGTTCAACTTCTTTTGTATTAGTAAATCTTGCATTATGATTTCTCAAATCATATTCTTTCTTCTGCATTCACTAGCATAATGTCCAAACTTCTTGCAGTAATAGCATTGTACATTTGATTTATCATACCTTTGTGTAGAACCACCTCTGGAAGTGTTTTTGCTCCTTCCTCTTCCTCTTGCATGTTTCTATGGATGGTTGTGTCTTCCACCTTTTTGCTGGTTACAAAATCTTCCTCTTCCTCTATTACAGGCTCCTCTCCCCCTACCTCTCACATTTGTATTTGTTTTGAAGGCTTGTTCATTGGAGGAGATAACTGTACTACTCATTCTATGCTCATGGGTTTGCAAAGAGCCCATTAACTCATCAACTTTCATTTGCCTAAAATCGTTGGACTCCTCTATTTGAACAACTGGATCAAATCTAGTTAGAAGGCTCCTTAATTCCTTCTCTATGATCCTATAATCTTCAACAACATCTCCATTAGTCCTTATTTGATTGACTATGGGTATTGTTCTTGTGAAATAATCATTTATTGATTTTGTTTCTTTCATAAGAAGGGTCTCAAAATCTCTTCTCAATATCTACAATCTAACCATCTTCACCTTGTCACTTCCTTGATACTAATTTTGTAAGGTATCCCATGCTTGTTTGAAGTTTATAATTGTTGCTATCTCTCGGGGAAATGAATCGGTGACAACATTTTGAATGTAGCTTAAATCCTTTGTATGCTTTCTTCTATTTTCCTTCAAAATATTATTTTGAGCTTGTGTGAGTGCATTAAAACCACCTTGATCTAGTACTTCTATGTATCCTCCTTCAACTAGTTCCCATAGCTCTTGAGAAGAGAACAATGTCTTCATCTTAATACACCATATATCATAGTTCTTACCATCAAATATTGGGAGTTGTTGCCACGAGTTATTGGTGGAAGCCATTAAAACTCAAATCCATAAACAACCTCACTCGATACCAAATTGTTTGCAAAATATAGTGCCAAAAAACCGGGAAATGGGAAAACACAACGAGAATAGAACACACACACACACACACAAAATATATATTTTATATTGGATTCAAAATCTTTATACAAATTTAAGAGTTAACTCGTATAAATTTTTTTCCTTCTTCTTGTGCTCGTGTTGTTGCACGTATATTCTATATTCCTCTATTCTTCAAAAATAATCGATGCCACATATATAGAGCACCAACATTTTACTAAATCTTGCTCAATTTGGGGTTTGAAATCCGTTGGAGTCTATCGCCCAAAAATTAGATGCAATGCCACCACGTATCCGTGTTGGATGGTTGAGATGTCTGTTGACTTTTCCTTGATCGAAATGGACCGAAACAAGCTGTTGCTTTTCACCTTTGTCGCACCGCTTTTTCTTTGGATTGCGACTTTTTCTTTGTTGCACGGCTTTTGGCTTATGTGGAAAACTAAAGGCCTGCATTGAAACTAGTTCCTTCCAAACCCGCACAACACTACTGCTCACTCTTTACCTTTATATCGCGGCTTTAACCTTCGCCTTTGTTCTCGCAACTTTAAAACCACTCTACAGAGAACTAGACCCGACACTTCTACACAACACTAACCCTTTCAACTTTCCACCTTCTTCATCTTGTGGCTTTAGAACACTTACACGGGTTATTTAAACTAACGGCCAAAATAGATATAAATGTCTGACAATGGTGGTAGTTGGGAGAGAGGGAAAAAATTATTTAAATTTCAACACAGGGCTTAAGATTACCAAATGCCATTAATTTCAACATGTAAAAAGAGTAATTAATAAACAGACTTCATAATAATGTTTTTATTATAGAATGTAATAGGTGTGACATAATCTTATAATTTAAAAGTTTATTCACCATAATAATCTAACTCTTTGACACAAATTATATATATTATGATCCAAACTCTAATTAATAAATGTGAATAATTTTTTATCCCATATCTTATTTTATTTTATAAACAACTATATATCACACATGCTTGGCTCAAAAGTTTTTAACGCTCCAAGCCCACCAATATCAATGGTGTCACTGGAAAAGGTTGAAAAACTTTGGAGCTCAACTTCCATTAAAATTACAACACAAATTTAATTTTTTTATAGCGTTTCTTGAATTTCCTTGTTGAAGTGAATTATCAGCGACCAGTATTTAAATGGAAATAAACTGCATCATTTGACACCCTTTCACACCACACCTTATCTCTTGCCTTACTCTTTCCATACCCGTAAACATTATTAATGCATCACAAATAATAGATTATTGTCACGTTGTATTTGGCTTGATTGCTAAGTTCGTTTTTTTTATATTCGACCATTATATCAAACTATTTCCGTGCCCATAAACAATGGATCGAAATTCATAGATATAAACAATGGATCAAAAATCATACATTATTGTTGAATTTGGCTTCTTTATTTAGATTATTGTCAGCTAGTGTTTGGCTTGCAAACTTTTTTTTAATATAAATTTGACTGTGGCATAGCCAACAATGGGAGACTTTTTCACAAGAGCAAAAGTTGCAAACCTCTCTGATAATCAAAGGTGTTAATGTTCATACGGTTGTCACGGAGGAGATCATTTCTCAAAATCTGAATTTTCAATGGATCATGCAATAATTGTTGGCTTAGTTAGTGTATTTATAGTATGGATAATTTCAATAATCCTGTTTCGTAGAAGCAAGAAGAGTTCTCTGCCACCAGGGCCTGTGGGGCTGCCTTTGATAGGGCATCTACACTTGTTAGGAACCCACCCGCACCAGGCTCTGCAAAAATTAAGCATAAAATACGGTCCCCTCATGCAAATCCGTTTGGGATCTGTACTTTCTGTTGTGGTTTCTTCTCCACACATGGCAAAGGAGTTTTTGAAAACCCATGAGGTAAAATTTGCGTCAAGGCCCCAATCTGCTGCCATTAAATACATGGCCTACAACTGTGCAGATTTCTCTTTTTGCTACTTATGGTCCATACTGGAAATTCATGAAGAAGATCTGCATGATGGAGCTTCTGAGTGGCAAGCAATTGGATACATTCTTGCCTGTAAGGGCCCAAGAAATGGTGCTTTTCATGGAGTCTATACTAAAGAATTCCGTGGGAGGGAAGGTTATTGATGTGGGTTCTGAATTAATTTCCATGGCCAATAATATCATATCCAGAATGGCCATGAGCACCCGCTGCTCTGGTACTGATGCAGAGGCTGTTGAATGTAGGAAGCTGGTGAAGGAGGTTGCACTTTTGACTGGTAAGTTTAACTTGGGAGATTTTATATATGTGTGTAAGAATCTTGATTTGCAGGGATATGAGAAACAGATGAAAGATGTTCACAGACGTTTTGACAGTCTAATGGAGAAGATCTTAGAGCAGCATGAAGCAGAAAGAGAAGCAAAAGCAAGATCAGGAGGTGATGAGCAACCTAAAGACCTGATAGATATTCTCTTCTCCATTTCTAACGACGACCAAGCAGAGATAAAGCTCACCAGAGATAATATCAAGGCATTCATTCTAGTAAGTATCTGAATTTATGTTATATCAAGGCATGGATAAATTAATAATTTGAATTACCACTCCTTGGGGTGGATTTATTATTGGTTGGTTGACCAATCAACCTTGCAAACATATATGATTTATTATCAGTTGGTTGACCAACTTTAGGTAATCTGAAATATTCATTTAATTCTAAAACTTAGGTATTTATTTGTGTCTATTGATGAACAAGCAGGATATTTTTTCTGCCGGGACTGATACTTCAGCAATTACAACCGAGTGGGCATTCTCGGAGCTTCTAAAAAATCCACAAATTATGAAACAATCTCGTGAAGAAATAGACAGTATGGTGGGAAGTGAAAGACTTGTTGATGAATCAGACATTCCCAATATGATTTATGTTCAAGCAATAGTGAAAGAGACCCTGCGCCTGCACTCACCAGGACCCTTAACAGTGAGGGAGTCCACCGAAGATTGCAAAATTGAGGGCTACTTTATTCCTGCAAACACCAGATTTTTTGTTAACATCTGGGCGATAGGGCGAGACCCTGGTTATTGGGATAATCCTCTTGAATTTCGACCAGAGAGATTTGTTGGCACTAATATTGATGTGAGGGGTCAGCATTTCCATCTCTTACCCTTTGGGAGCGGAAGAAGAGGGTGCCCTGGAACTTCACTTGCCTTATTTTTCGTTCACACTGCCTTGGCTACCATGATTCAGTGCTTTGATTGGAAAGTAAATGGAAAAGATGACATAGACATGAAAAAGAAGGTTTTGGGTTGACAATTGCTAGGGCTACTCCACTCATATGCGAGGCCATCCCTAGGTTTAATTCCCAACTTCCGCCATGGAAATCTGGCTAGATAAAAGGAGTTGGATTCATGCCGCGGATATTTTCGTAGTCTACTACGCAACAATTTACACTCCCATTTGTCACGCGGCAACTTTGGACCCATAATTTTTGAGAAGCTCCATATTGTTGGTATTTATGTTCACGATTAGTGAGTGTAATGTCTTTGTATAACTTCTCAAATTGCAGAGGATGATTTCTATGTTAGCTTAAAATAAGGAGGATGATATTGTGAATTGGGGTGAAAATTATACAATTTTTGATTTGAAACTGCTTTTCTATTAATTATAATGGTGATAGTTGGTGTGGAATGGAATTATATACGAGAAACTAAATTAAACATGAGTAAAAATATTGTTTAAAATATGGTAATGGATATGCCACGAGTTTATATTGACGAGGCTATATATATGTTTGAGAATGTTGTAGGTCGTCGTACACCTACAACCCTGGTCACATATTGGTTGTCTCATTAGCGATTTGGTAAAGAAATATCGATAGTTTTGGACATTTATTGTGCTAAATTAGTTTGTTACTCTACCCCTAGGGTGATGATTAAGCCTATATTAATGGCCATCTCTTTAGCACATGCATTATTTGATGCATGGATCGTCAACAAAGCTATTGATAACCATGGCACCGAAAAAGGCAATGAAGTTTGTCCCGAATGTCTTCCACAAGGAACCTGGTCCTTACCGAAGCCCCTCTATTTAATGTTTTTCTTGATTTTCGAAATTTGACAAAGAGTACAACTGGTTTGAATCTTTCATCCTTGTTCGGTATTTCCTTGGCCAAATCCCCCCAAAGAGGATGCTGAAACAATGGGTGCATAACAAATACCAACCCCATGGTGTCAAACTAGAGGGGGTTCAAAACCTACCTTTTTTTGTTTTTCTTTAAAAATGACGAAACCTTTGTAAGGCCATTGCAAATCATGACCCAAGGTTTATTCGCAACACTTTGGTTGTCTTTTCCCATTGGACTAGAGATTTCCATGTGCTTGAGCAAGGAAAGCTCAACATTCTAATCGGAATAGAATTTCTAGTCTCCCTCTACCCCTCTAGGGATTTTTTTAGCAACTTGTAGAAACCCTATGTTGTTTCATTTTCCTTGAGTATCCTATGTTTTATATTGTTCACCCTAATAAATGTGTCTACGTTAAAATTGACCTAGTGAAAGACCTAACAGAAAATATAGATATCCATTTTGGTGAGTCTTAGTTGTCTAACACACACTTTACTTTAATCTTTCGAATACTAATTTTTGGTGCCAAGCCTTGGACCATATGATTTGGGATTGCCCTCGTATGGATGCAACTCACCAAAACCCTACGGGAAAAAGTAAAACATATACCAAATCCGTCTAATCCCTACTAACAATTAGACCATAGTCACGAATATGAAAAATGCCTCTATTGGTTCCTCTCGGCCTCTAATCATGACTAACCACCCTATCGGAACCTTTTGGAGCTAGCTCCTCTTCAAATTTAACCAAAAACATTGTTCCTCCATCCACTTACATGTCATTGCCCCTCTCTCATTTCCCACATGTCATGTCTACACTTACACCCTCTTAGCTCACCATTTCAATTTCATGACCCTTTCAGGATGAATTTTCTAGAGGAAAATTTCATTACGCTAGAAAATAAAAGTTCTCTGCCACTCTCAAATTCCATCCCCTTTTGAAAATGGAGAGTATGTCCAAAAGAAACGAAAAAATTTCCATGTACTAGATTATAAACCATTTGAGAAAAGTAAACCCTCTTATGCCAAAAATATTTTCTTCTTATGAAGACCTAGATGATGAGGAAGCTATGAACCTTGATGTTTCCTAATGATATTTGCCTCTTAGAATGTACATGTGGCCTCACTTTGAAAACTTCCCATCAATACATGATCAAGGAAAGTTTCCTTAATTTTTGAAATATGAAAGTTGTATGTAAGCAAGATGTTAAACTCTCTCGGCTTCTCCTTCAATCTATTGCCAAAACACTTTTTTAGGTACCATCTATTAGATGTCTAATCATGATCCCATTCATGGAGTGTCATCATGATAATTATGTTAGAGCAATCTCAAAATGTCATCTTGTGGGGCTTTGACCCAACCAATTAGGTTTAATGGAGCTTGTTTGATATTTATGAGTGTATCTATGGCTTGGTTAACATATATGCCTCAATGACATCATTGGACATTTATTTTTAGTGTTTATTGGAAGATTGTCTTATAGACGTGTTGGGTTTGAGATTTGCACTTGGAATGAAACCATAGTCGGGGATAAGCAAGTCCCTCCTCTTTGATGGGAGAGATTCCCTTATTGAAAGTAGGGGAAAAACCTATGTACAAATGCACACGATCTTTCATTCAATGGTGGTTTCTCGATATCTTGAAATGTGTTTTAATCCTAGAAAGTTATCAATACATGAGGATAGAAGACTTTGAAGAGAGGAGGGAGGCGAGAAGAAGACAATACTTTTAGGGAAAAGAGATGGCCGAGAAAACCCTTATATGTATTGTGAAAATGAGACACGAGAATAGAACCATCTACATTAATAGCAGACACAATTCACAAACTCAAAGTTCTAGAGATTGTATAGACTAGAACACAAAGTTTCCAAGAATGGAAGGATTAGATGATTCATAGATCGAACCGAGAAGGAAAGAGAAAGTAGAAGAAAAAGGAAAAACCTTTGTATTGATTTCTTCCAAAATTTGAAATTACAGTTCCAAAATAATCAAAGTTCCAACCCATACAATGGCTTTGAAATCCCATAATATAGCTTGTAAGAGATGGTTACAACTTTCTCGAGCAAGCAAGAAATAGTTAAAAATTATTCCAATCACTTGTGTCCTTCGAATTCTCGATTTGCGAAAAGAAGCGTTAATGGCGCAGAAAAACCATATTTTTAAATACACGACCATTTCATTATTTTCCAGTTAAAAAATAGGCCATTCGATTCACTTTTACATGGGCCACGTGGAAGGAATTGATTGAACGAGCTGCGAGATGCCTGGACTGCCTACCTTTCATTTGGCGGGGCCGTATATCTGACCCTAGACGCGTGGTGGGCCAATGCTCATTTAGAAACCGCCTCTAGACTTTGTCTTTGAAGTTGCACTAGGATGACACATAAAGGCTTCCACTGATTCTTTAAAATTAGCCAATCTGGGGTCCATTCTGTTTGAATCATGTTGAACCCTAGACACGTGGAGAAGTGCGCTGATTTGAGTTTCCGCTTTGGAAATGCCTTTCGAAATCGCGCCGGTTGACGCATGGCTCCTTTCATCGGGCTTAGAATTTTCAACGGCCAACTTTGTCTCTCCATTGACCCTTGACACGCAGAAAGCTAGCTCTTATTTAGAAATTAGACCTTTTGTCTCACTTTCAAAATTGTGCCATTGCGGCACGTGGAGGCCTCTGTCGACCCACCCATAATTAGTCAATTTTAACAACCGGCTCTATCCCTTTTGGACCTGGAACACGTGGAGGACTTGCACAAGTTATAGAATTGCCCCCAGATTTGACCCTTGAAGCTGCGCTGATGAGGCACATGTTGTTGTCCATTTGAAACTTCAATCTCGAGCCGATTTTAGCTTTGTTTTACCTTCATTTTGAAACCGGGACATGCGGCGAGATGGCGCTTATTTAAGGATTATCCCTTGGACCCTTCCCCTAGAGTTGCGCCATTTAGACACATGGAGTCCTTTCTTTGTCACTTGAAAAATGACCAAACCACATCCAATCAGAAATGCCCACGTACTACTCGTGGATGTTGAGGTGAAAATTGACGAGGAGGATACGCCTGTCATTCCCGACTACGGGAAGAAATAAACAGAAGAAGAAGAAACTCCAACTATACACCTGAATTTCAAATTTTTCTCCATTAACTGGAAAATTACAAACAATACCAGGCTCGACGCGATTGAATACTCCAAGGTACAAACTCAATTTTTTTTTTAAACTTGACTCTAAAAGAGGGGAATTTTGGGGCCAACAGCAGCTGGCTCTTTCTGGGGATGACTTGGCTTAGAACAAGGACACAAGGCAAGATCAAGAACTACATATAACTCTAGGGAAAGAGGACCAATGCTTTATCCATTGGACAAAGGAGTCGAAACAGAAACGAATACAAGTCAACACACACAACAAGGAACATGAAAGAAAACAAGCCAAAACTAGGAAAGACCCAAAACAAAACACAAAAGAATGGCCAAAGCCAAAACACTGTACAAAATATACAAAAGGACTTCCTAGTCACCTAGGACTTGAACAACTTTAGGTACTGCCCACTATAAGGAAGTGGGAGAGGAGAACCATCCATGTAATCTAGATAAAAAGAGTTCTCTCTAGCAAAATGTCTAATTCTAAAAGGACCAAGCCATAGAGAATCAAACTTACCATGACTTCCTCGTGGTTCATGTCTTTTGTCCCAAAGCAACACAATGTCTCCCACTTGAAAAACTCTGGGTTTATTTTTCTTATCAAACAAAGCCTTCACTTTCAATTGAAGAGCTTCCATCCTATCTCGCCACTTGCAATCTATCTTCATCAAGCTTCTGAAGGTACAAAATTATCTTATCCAAAGAGCTACTAAAACGTGAATCTTTAATGGTTTTCATCAAATGCAAGGCAAGTAATTCCATCATTGGAAGTTGATATTCTACACCATACACTACTTGGAAAGGGGACATTCCAATTGCTCCTTGGTTGTAATTCTATCAGCCCCGAGTGCATCATATAGCCTTTTATGCCAATTCCTTTGAGAATCAATTCAAGCTTTCTAACTACGATTACCAAATTCTTGTTTGTTGATTCTGCCTATCCATTCCCTTAGGGGTAGTAATCTGAAGAGTGAGCAAGGGAGATCCCATATCCATAGTAGAAGTCCATTATCTCAGCAGAAGAAAAGTTAAAAGCATTGTCCATCACAATCTTGTTTGGGATCCCAAACCTAATCAATATGTTTTCCTTAATGAAGTTGAAAACTACCTCGGAGGTAGTGCTATTGATTGGGATGGCTTCCACCCACTTGGTGAAGTAATTTGTGGCATTCAACACATAGGTATGTCTAGCACTGGAAGATGGATTGTATGCTCCAATGAATTCTAAACCCCATTGTTGAAATGACTCTTTAATAACTACATGCATGAGAGGCAAAGCAACCAACTTAGGTCTTCCAACAAACATTTGGCATGCTTCCCATTTACCAACCCATTTTGATGCATCTCTAAATAGAGTGGGCCAATAATAACCAGCACGAATTATTTTATGAGTTGTTACAGTAGAGGAGAAATGGCCTCCACACGCTGGTCATGAAAATTAGAGAACAACTTATTTTTTTGTTCCTTGTCTACACACTTCAAAAACCTTCCATCTATGCCTCGTTTGAACAAATCATTTTCCCATAGCACATATTGTGCAAACCTTGGTTTGATGGCTCTCTTCTCTTTTGCACTCAATTGAGATGGAAAATATCCATAGGTCGAGAAAGTGAGCAATGTTATAATACCATACATCTTTCGAAGTGAGGAACAAAACAACAGGGACATCAAATTCATCTTTAGATAACTCCTTGGCAGCTCCAACAGCAATGAGTTCACACAGGAACTTACCCCGAACTAGATCTGTTGGCCTGATATCAAGATCATACTCTTGCACCTTTGCTACCCAATTACCTCTCTTGGTTCCAAATTCTTGCTGAGTAAGAATGGATTTGATTGTTGTATAAGGCACCAACACCACAGAATGAGAATTAAGAATGTAAAACCTAAACAACTTGAAAATTTTGACAACTGTAAAAGCATGTTTCTCCATCATGGTGTACTTTAGCTCATGATTTTTCAAGACATAACTCATGAATGCAATTGGGAACTCATGTTCTTTAGCATTCTTCTAAGCTAACACAATGGCTAGGGTATTTTCATTAGTGTAACAATAGATAATGAAATCTCTGTTAAAATCTGGGCACGCCAAGGTTGGAGTCTTTGCAATAGCCTATTTAATGTCTTCAAATGATTTCTTCCCTTCAGAGGACCAACCAAAAAATTTCTTCCCTTGCATCATGTGAGCAATGCTCATAGTAAGTTCTGCAGCGGGGATGAATCTCCTCAGAAATTGATTTTACCAAAGAAAGAATGGACACCTTTTTACTTGATGGAAGAGGAATTTGTTGGATGGCGTGAACTCTTTCCGAGATCAATCTTAATCCCATCCTTTTAAAAAATGTGTCCCAACAACTTTCCTTCTATGAAAAAAACATAGAATTCTTAGGATTTAAATAAATTCCATGCTCTCTACACTTCTACAATATTGTTTCAAGGTGTTGGAAGTGATCTTTTCTCGCTTTAGAAAACACTATCAAGTCATCCAAATACACAACAATGTATTTCCCTTCCAAACTACAAAAAGACAAGTCCATGGCCCTCTTGAAAGTAGCACCAACATTGATGAGACCAAATAGAATCCTTTTGTATACAAAGGTGCCCCAAGGAGTAGTAAAGGTAGTCTTGTGTTAATCGAAGTATTCACATCTACTTGATTGTACCACGAGAATCCATCTAACATAGATAGCATCTACGAGCCTATAACAATATCTTGTAATACTTTTTCCATCATGGGGAGAGGGTAATTGTCCTTCAAAGAACCTTGATTTAGATTTACGAAGTCCACATGATCCGGATCTCACCATTTTTCTTCCGACATGAACTATATTATCAATCCACATTGAATGGTGGATGGGGAATATTATCCTAACCTTCAGAAGCTTTTGTATTTCTTGAAAAATTGTATCAGCTATCTTTCGATTATATTGCCTTTGCTTTTGTTTGAAGGGTTTGATCCCAAGCTTAAGAGGAATGAAATGTTACATTTCTTTAGGCTAAAAATCCTTAAGATCATCATAAGAATAAGCTAGAACATCAACATACCTCTTCAACATATTAACCACCTTCTTTTTCTCTTCTGAGTGCAACATTTTCCAATGTTGACCATTTTAGGATCATCAAGACTCCCAATATTCACTTTCTCAGTCTCAAGCAGATTTTCGGGCTCCTTGGGAAACTTTAGACTTCATATATCTATCATGTTTATCAAAAATATCCTCCAAAATCACCATCCCTTTAGGGATTTTGTTTCCTTTCAGTTTAATGCATCCATCTTGATCCATCTCTTCCTTGACACCCTCGTCATTTGATGACACACACTCTCTAGTAAGATTGTCAATTCTTTCAAAGTACAGCTGATCAAAGTTGTCTACGAGCTTCAAGAAAGAAATCAAATGCTGGTCATCATTAAAAACTTGCCAATTATCTACATTGTCAGGCACACTGGGTCTATGGATCAGCTCAATGGTGAATTTTTCTTGAGGAAAATCAGGATGAGGAATTAAGAAGGACCCCAAAAATAGATAAAGAATCAGCCCTAGTGTTCTTCTCCCTTGGCACAACTTCAATGGAAAAAGCATCAAGGAATTCAATGGAATCCCAGACTAGATTCCTATAGTGCTTCAACCTTATGTTCTTTACCTGATAAAGTTCTCTAACTTTTTTACAATTAGCTTGCCATCTCCACGAGTAAGAAGGTTCTTCACTCCAATTTCCTTCATCATGCTCAAACCAAGAATGAGGGCCTCATACTCGGCATTATTATTGGTATTTTCAAACTGAAACTTGAAGGAGAAAGGATGAACCTTACCCTCAAGAGAAATGAGCACTACACCAGCTCCAGAACCAACTAAAGAGTAGCTCCCATCGAACTCCAAAGTGCACACACCATTACGGTCAAGTAACACTCCCTTTGAAAGATTTTTCTACTCTTGTGACATGATCATGTAGTTCCCGTGCCCAATTTCTTCATACAAGATTTGTGCTTTACGATCATCTTTCTTTTACCCAATATACTCTGTTGGTTTCTCGAAGCGACTTATTCATCTTCCCATTAATAGGGATCAAGGCATGTGACCAATCCATTTGAATTTCCCCTCCTACCTCCTTACAGAAATTTCTACTCAGCAACAACCCATATAGGGAATATCAGCTACCAAAATGGTGGCTAAGACCTTTTTCTCTTGAAAAGCAACAAAAGCTACTTGTGCATCTTTAATTTTTCCAACCAAAGGTACCTTCTTACTCTCTATGAAATAGAAAGAGCCATAAGTGTGGGTTAGAGTTAGACCCAAATCATGGGCCACTTTTGCAGGCATTTCATTATCTGATGCTTCTGAATCTATGACACGGGTACTAAGTTTATGGCCTACTATGAGAAGGGTCATATAGAATGGTTCAATTTTCTCACTAGGGGACGTGATTGTAGCCACAAGGCTTGATTGAGGTGAGGAAGAGGGAGTGGGTAAAAGGCCTTTGGAAGAATGAGCCGGGGTTCTAGATTTAGCATTTACAAAGTTAACCATTTAAGAAAAGGCTTAAGGATGGGTTTGATAGAACTCTACCTCAAAAATCATAATCTTGGTCTTCTTAAGATGGTCTATAATGTCAAAATATCCAGATGTGGATGAGGAATCATTACTAAGAGTAGGAGGAGCTTTTGATCTATTAACTTTATCATTTCTTTGGACAAGAATTCTTAGAAGTAGAAGTAGAGGGAGAAGGACTAGTAGAGCTTACCTTTTGAGTGAAAGTAGTAGGAATAGGAGCTCCTCTTTTTGCAACCACTGGGATCGTAATGGGGTACTCCTTGGATATTTTAGCAGGTTGCACCACTTTTCCTTTTTTTTGGTCTGCTCTCGGGTCATAACAACATATGACTCAATGTTCATGTCAGCCACTACATCATCATAGTCATCTTCATCATCTACACCTTCAATGGTGAGGAAATGAACCCAGGAATGACCAGGCTCCTCCATCTCTTCATCATATTCCTCTTCTTGTTCATCATAGAGCCCATTTTCTTCCTCATCATCAGGCTCAAGAACCTCACAAGTAGCATTGATAGGAATCTTGAGGGGTGGACCTTCATTGGCCAAATTTTTCTAAGGACAAGGCGGGTGGTTCCTAGCCCGAAAATTGTTCCTTGGAACATCCCGATATGGAGCATGCCGAGCCAATTGTTTCTTAATGGAAATAAGGTCATTAGCAAGCTTTTGCACCAACTAATCTGCATTACCTCCAAGAGAAGTAGAAGAAGAAGATGCTTTGGATTTGAGCGAGTCCCTTTTCAAGTTGTCGGACATGATCAAATCATCTTCCACACTTGACCAATCTCGGATCAGCATCCAAAGTTGCAATATTTTCTCTCCTTAGAGCATAGCTCACTTAAAGCAATCGAACATTCAAGAAGAAACACTTTTGAATCTGATCAATGAGGCCTAGTATCTTGTGGAATCTTGTTAATCAACTTGTTGAACTTGGCCACAAATTCTCTCATAGGATCATGTGACTCCTTCTTGATTTGAGAAATCTGAGCTAACAAAGCATGCACATCTTCATAAAGTTTGAAACACTTCTCAAAATGAGTTGTCATAGTATCCCAATCAGTGATGGTTCCAACCAGAAGATGGTAAAACCAATTTACAACATTGTCTTGCAAGGTCTCCACAAACATCCTAATAGAGACATCTTCATGTTCAACTCCTAGGACCCCAAATGCAACAGTGAAGGCTGCAATTTGTTCATTAGGGTGTACTTTTCCATCACCTCTAAGTTTGGGAAAATTCTTCCTGTTACCTCTAGGTAACTCATGCAATGGCTGAGGAATTGCAGAGGCCCAACTCTTTATCCCCAAGGCCAAGGTACTGCCATCCTTGGAAATATTTCTTGAAGTGGAACTAAGACACCAGCAAGAATTAGGGCATAGAGATTAGGGATAAGTTGTGCTTGAGGAATGCTACTACCAGAAGCTTTGTCTTCAACAGGAGGTGTGCTTGTGGAGTGAGATCTTATATATATTATTTTAGAGGAATTTGAAAACCTTGTTGATCTAGGAGTTGAAATTAGGGATCTTCAATCCCAAGATCCCTTCTACCATGAGTATATATTAGAGTCGCTAGATCAAAGGAATGATCAAATTAGTTATTCTTTTAGAAAGGAAATTTGTTGAAAAAAATTCCCCAGTAGAGTCGTCAAAAACTATTGGGTTTCATATTTGCACTTGGAATGAAACCACAGTCAAGGGACAATAAAGTCCCTCCTCTTTAATGGGAGAGGTTCTCTTATTGAAAGTAGGGCAAAAACTATGTACAAATGCACAATTTTTCATTCAATGGTGGTTTCTGATATCTGAAATGTGTTTTAAGCTTGGAAAATTATCAATACATGAGGATAGAAGACTTTGAAGAGAGGAGGGAGGTAGAAGAAGACAATACTTTCAGGGAAAAGAGATGGTAGAGAAAACCCTTATATGTATTGTGCAAATGAGACACAAAATAAAGCATCTACGTTAATAGTAGACACAATTTGCAAACTCAAAGTTTTGGAGATTGTCTGAGACTAGAACACAAAGTTTCCAAGCACACAAGGATTAGATGATTCATAGATCGAACTGAAGGAAAGAGAAAGCCAAAAAAGGGAAAAACCTTTGTATTGATCTCTTCCAATTCAAAATTACAGTTCTAGAATAATCAAAATTCCAACCCATACAATGGCTTTGAAAGCCCATAACATAGCTTGCAAGAGATGGTTACAAATTCCTCGAGAAAGCAAGAATATTTACAACTTATTCCAATTACTCGCATCCTTTCGAATTCTTGATTTACAAAGAAACATTAATGGCGAGAAAAGCTAGATTTTTAAATACACGACCGTTTCATTATTTTTCCAGTTAAAACATGGGTCATTCAATTCACTTTTACAACTCAAAATCTGGGCCACCCACATGGAAGGAATTGATTGGAATGGGCCTATAGATGCCTTGACTATCTACCTTTTATTTTGTGGGGATGTATATCTGACCTTAGACGTGTGGTGGACCAGCACTCATTTAAAACCTACCTCTAGATTTTGTCTTTGAACTTGTGTAAGGATGACACATGGAGGCTTCCACTAATTCTTTAAACTTAGCCGATCTAGGGTCTATTCCTATTTGACTCATGTTGACCCCTAGAAATGTGGAGAGTTGGCGCTGATTTGAGTTTTCGCTTTGGAAGTACCTTTTGAAATCGTACACAGCTGACATGTGGCTCCTTCCATCGGGCTTAGACTTTTCAATGGCTAACTTTGTCTCTCCATTGGCCGTGGATATGCGGCGAGCTAGTGATTTTTGGAAATTGGCCCTTTTGTCTCACTTTCAAAATTACATCGTTGCAGGTATGTGGAGGCCTCCGCCGACGCACCCATACTTAGTCAATTTTAATGATCGTCTCTATCCCTTTTAGACTGGTACATGTGGAGGATTGGCGCAAGTTTGAGAACTTCCCCTGGCTTTGACCCTTGAAGCTGCACTTATAGATGAGGCACGTGTCGTATCTGTTGAAACTTTAATACTTAGCCGATTTTAGCCTATTTTACCTTCATTTGGAACCTGGGACATGCAGCGAGATGGCGCTTATTTAAGGACTATCCCTTGGACCCTGCCCTTTGAGTTACATCGTTTAGACGCGTGGAGGCCTTCGCTATCGCTTGAAAAATGACCAAATTGCATACAATCAAAGATGCCCACATACTACTTGTGGATGCTAAGGAAAAAATTGACGAGGAGGATACACCTATCATTCCCGACTATGGGAAGAAATAAACAGAAGAAGAAACTCTAACTGTATGCCCAAATTTCAAATTTTTATCCATGAAGCTGGAAAATTACAAACAATACCGAGGCTCAACGTGATTCAATACTCCAAGGTACAGACTCAAAAATTTTGAAACTTGAATCCAAAAGAGGGGAATTTTGGGGCCAACAACAAGATGCCCATTGGATTTTTTGGAGACTTCAATATGGAAAAATATAATGAAGAAAAATAAGGGTATCTCCTTATGCGGTCCAATGTGTAGTAGAGAAAGAAGCCTAGTTTTATATGTGGAAAAAACTCATACTTTTCAAACCCAATCACGATCAGATGACAGATTCCATTGTTGCATGGCTCATGTGGTCCAATTTTATACTTGGTCAAAATCGAGTTATCAAAATTCTTGATCATGCCCTTTATGTAGAAAAAAATATCTTCTCTTTTTCTCCTACTATTTCTCGACATGTCACTATGGTTATATGTCCCCTCTGATCACAACTTATATTTTTATGTATCCCATGGAATACAATTCTACCTCAAGATGTCTCATCTTAAGCATGACAGGACCATGGAGCACATGAAATGGATTTTGAATATGTTCTACAGGACCTTGAGGGATACATGTTGGATAGAGTATTGGTATAATGCTAGTTAGAAAACTTATACCATACTCCAAATTTATTGAAAATAGACTGCCATATTTATACAAAGGGACCATGATGCTTCATACCATGAATTCAAAAGGATTTCATAAGATTTAGATAACTCTCCATTTAATATCCATCTAAAAAATCAAGCTACTCAATGGATACATAAGGTCAATTTTGAGGAATCTTATAAAACCAAAGCGGCTCATCTACGAGATAGATTATATTGGCCTTGGATTGGTGACATAGCTTCTAAATAATTATTTTCTCTTCTTTAATCCAAAAATATAGTGACAAGATAAAATCCATTCAAACTATCGGTGGTAATATCACCAAGTTATTAGACATTACGAAAGATTATTTTGTCATTATCAAGGTGTCTTTTAGCCCAAGTTCCTTCCTCTAAAAGAGAATATTACTTTTTGAAGTTCCTTTAAGGTGTCCCCTACAAGCTCTACCAAGATTAGAAAGTTTCTTATGATAGACCAATATCTCTCAATTATATCAAAGAGGAAGCCATGTAAATGGATTATGCTAAAGATCCTAGCATTGATGGATTTCCTTATGAGTTATTTCAAGTCCTATGGGACACCAATGAACCTAATGTGCTCAAATTTTATTTTGAAGCTATGATTTATGATTCCCTAGGATATCTCATAAATTATGGGAATATTAAATGCATTCCTAATGTTGGAGAAGATAAATATATTTCCACTTGGAGACCAATTACCCTCAATAATGTCTCTTATAAAATAACTACCAAAGAAATGGAAAAATGAGTCATACCTCTACTTCCCCTCATTGATAAAAGTGAGAAGACAAGTTTCATTCAGCACAAGTATATTCTTGACAATGTTATTTCTATATAATAAGGTTTAGAATTGGTGAGTGTATCGATAAAAAAGATATGTTTTTGAAATTGATTTTGAAAAAAACTTATGATAGGATTGATTGGCCTATTATGATTTCTATGCTCCAAACTCTTGGGTTTGGACTTCACTTAGTCCACATTGTCAATATTTTTTTTTAAATGTTGGATCTTGTATATCAAACAATGGTTCTCAATATTCCATCTTTTCTTTATTCAAATCTATCATAAAAGGTTTCCCCTTAGCTCCTCTCTCTATGTTCTTGCTTTTGAATGATTTAGATATCTTATTGATAGTATCTATTCTCAAGGCACAAAGAAAGGAATCTCTCTCCCCCATGTCGATCAAAAAATAATTAATGTTCATTTTACTAAGGACTCTTTTATCAATTTTTTTATGAAGAAGAATCATTCAAAAACACCATGGAAATCCTGAATATTATCTATATTGATTTTGGATCTTCCATTCAATGGGAAGATACCAATGTTATATGCATTTTATCTATCCCAAACATCCTTGGTTGGAATTATTTCAATGTAAATAGAATTATATAGGTTTGTAGTTCAAATTTCATATAATACCATTTTTTTAGTGCCTCGCCATCTGTGCTTTGGTATCAAGTTTTCCAAAAGGTTTTATGTTGTCCAAAGGGTTGAGAAGAAAATTTCCATTTGGATCACCAAGCCTCTTTCTCTCGTTTAAAACTTTTAAATATGTTGTAAAGTGATCGAAAAAAACATGTTTATTACTCATTTTTTTACCCGTATGATTCTACCTATGGTAGATTAGAAAATCGTCTCATAGATTTTTTATGGTCCAATTTTGAAGGGAACAAAGGTTTCCATAGGGTGTCCTAGGAATTTTGTTTCCAAACTAAAGAAAGAAAGAGGGTGAGTGCTACTAGACATTAAAATGCAATGGTTTTTCTCAATTTAAAATGGATAGAAGGATTTTAAGATTGAAAAATTCTACTCCACCATTGCATAAATTAGAGAACTTATATGGTCTGAAAATCCTATAAAGGTATGGGGATTCAATTTCTTCTTTTATGGAACATGTTTATGAAGATTGGTGGTACCTTTTTTCTAAAATAATTTCAAAAGCTTGGAAACTTCTCAAACCTAACCTTATTTTGGTAAGGTATGGTTTCAAATTTGTATTTGCAATAAACTCTCTCTCTCTCTCTCTCTCTCTCTCTCTCTCTCTCTCTCTCTCTCTCTCTCTCTCTCTCTCTCTCTCTCTCTCTCTCTCTCTCTCTCTCTCCTCTCTCTCTCTCTCTCTCTCTCTCTCTCTCTCTCTCTCTCTCTCTCTCTCTCTCTCTCTCTCTCTCTCTCTCTCTCTCTCTCTCTCTCTCTCTCTCTCTCTCTCTCTCTCTCTCTCTCTCTCTCTCTCTCTCTCTCTCTCTCTCTCTCTCTCTCTCTCTCTCTCTCTCTCTCTCTCTCTCTCTCTCTCTCTCTCTCTCTCTCTCTCTCTCTCTCTCTCTCTCTCTCTCTCTCTCTCTCTCTCTCTCTCTCTCTCTCTCTCTCTCTCTCTCTCTCTCTCTCTCTCTCTCTCTCTCTCTCTCTCTCTCTCTCTCTCTCTCTCTCTCTCTCTCTCTCTCTCTCTCTCTCTCTCTCTCTCTCTCTCTCTCTCTCTCTCTCTCTCTCTCTCTCTCTCTCTCTCTCTCTCTCTCTCTCTCTCTCTCTCTCTCTCTCTCTCTCTCTCTCTCTCTCTCTCTCTCTCTCTCTCTCTCTCTCTCTCTCTCTCTCTCTCTCTCTCTCTCTCTCTCTCTCTCGTGGTGTCCCCTTATAAATTTTCATAATGTCCCATTATGTGCAATGAAAACCTAAAAGTAAAAGTAGAAGTAAGATAATAACAAGAAGAAAACTTCCTTACATTCTTCTTGCCACCTCAAGATGAGATATTTGAACTATTGATATACTTGTTGGATCTCTAAGGATTAGTTTATTTTGGATTCTCCAATTTGGTCTCCAAATGAAGAATAAATTCTATGAGAAAAAGTGAACACAAGGACAACATTTCGGTATGTGAGTTCAAATGACAAATGAGTAAATTTTTACTATAATTGTTTAAAGATTCCAAGTATTCTTTTGAAAAGGAAAGAAACGAGAACATTTATAGCAAGGGAGATGGCATGGATTGTAGATCAAGGTTTGAATGAGTTTGCAAGATCATGAACAAATTTTCTGGAATAGTCATTTGATGTATTACGTGTAGTTAAATGGATTGAATATCCATCAAGGGGAAATGTATATTTGGTTCGTAATAAGATTTTGTTGGGCCATGGAAATAAGTATTGCAGATCACGTGCACAATACTTACAGAGGAAATGTGTGCAGGAGAGACTAAGGTGAGAGAACACATGGATGAAAGTATTCGCGTGTAAGAGTACGAAAAGGGCGCTCAAGGAAGGCATCTAGAAGGGACCGAGGACTTAGTCGGTTGGGCATGATGTTGAGTATAGAGATGATGTAGGAAACATGCAAAGAGAGGATTCCATGCATGAAGAGTCTATTTTTGGAGCATGGAAGTAGCAATTTGAAATGGAGTATTAAGACTTGGAGACTACACAAGACTGTTTTTGGACAAGTGGAAGAATGAGTGACATGCAATGTTTTGAGATAATAATAGGGATGGAACTGAAGTTATCTTTAGATTATCTATTGTTAGAAGAGCTTAACTGCTCTCTTGTTATCTTTATAAACAACACATTCCTATTCTTAGTATGTAGCCTATTTTGAGGATGCATAGGCAATGACGGGAAAGTCCCCACTCCTATATATATATGTATTGATTTTCACGGTAGATGAGAGATCTTGAGCACGTATTCTAATAGAGTTATGCTTCTAGTGTAAGTGAGCTAATGACCTATGGTGATAATCTTATGTATGTATTTAGCTTCTATGTTTTATAGTAATTAATACAATGGATCTATGTGGTTGGATATTGGTTATTGATTCATTTGTTATTGGATCTTGCATGGTAGATCTGATCTTAATTCTTGTTTAATCATTCTTGCATATGGTTGTGAACTAGATCTAGTTTGTGTTATGGTTTATACTTGATTACTTGTTATGGATCTAGAAAATATGTGTGTTTATCATGCTAACTCCTTGACAAAGTTGTTATAAAAGAGGGACCTAGTACCCTTGTGTGCTTGAGTGAGAATTCATTGCAGGTGAGTGATGTTCCAGTGCACCTTGGGCTATTTGGTCAAATAAAAGACTCAATTTTGGTTTCGTTTTCAAGACCTATTTTCAAGATATTTATAAGGATGTTGCATGATGAAGACATACCAGTTGACTTTGGCCAACATTGAGGATTGGGTAGAGAATTTAGAGGAAGAGTTTTCTCATAGATTTAACACTGGACTGAATTCAATACACACATGTGGGTTGAATAGAATCTATATCATGAGCTCTATGAGACGTTATTTTATTTTTTCCCTATAGAGTTGTACAAGTGGATGGTATCATATGTATAAAAAGTGACTTGGAGGTAAAGAGAACTTGTTTGGACACGGGAAGATTACCAGAATTTGTATGATGTCCATATGAATTGGAAACACACTATAGATCATTGGTGGAGAGGTGTTTTACATAGTTACACCTTGGAGTACACAGTTTTTACATATTCCTATCTAGAGGTTGATGAGTTAAATTTCTTGCACGAACCTAGAGGATCTTATTTGTGCATTATTCCTTTAACGATTAAGATCTTGATTACAACTCTTGATTTAGAGGTGTGACCTATGGTTAGCTAAACCCCACCACATGTGAGGGAAGGAGCATGATTGGTGAAATATTTCAGACATGATGAAAAAAAGGTAGAGAGAAGAAAGGTGGCTCAAGTTTAATGAATCGTGTAAGAGGGACTTGACGAAACAACGTTATATTGCGGAATAAATGGTGTTGTAGAGAGAGATGGATCGTGAAGGTTTTGGGGCTCACGTAGAAGACATGGAGACATATCATACTTAACTAACCCATTTGGATAAGCACGAAAGAGAACCCTCTTTAGTTTTAGATGAGAGGGCATCTGAGGAAATACTAAGAACCATGGGCGTACATCTGATCCCACCAGGAGACCTAGCCCTTGTGCTTGGTGTTCCGGTTTACGAGACATTTATTGAGAATTAGATTAGTGTAGGTGCTTCGGTAGTGATAGGTATATTTCATATACCATTAATTTTGGGAGTTAATCAAATAACATATTCATCTATGGTAGCACAGACGTTATCTTTTTCTTTTAGGGGTTCTGTTGGAGGTATATTTTCTAGTGTGTCATCTACAAAGAATGTGGGCATGTAGAGCGTTGGCAACATGTCTAAAAGTAGAACAACTTCATAGACAGTGGGATTCTAGTTTAGAAAAATTGTTGGGACACAAGGAAACACATCCTCTTGTCTAGTGCCAACTACGGGAGGAGGATCAAGTGGTTTGGGATCTAGTGGATCTGGTGGTTATGGAGGTGGATGGAATACAAGAGGTAATACAAGTTCTAGATCAAGTGGGAACAACCCACACCAACCCCAAAACTTTTATTACAATATATCTCTTCACCTACCAGAATATAAAGGAATTGAAGATGCAGCTAAGCACATGCATATGTGTGAGATACTATGGCATGCTAAGGGGATTACAGCTCCAGAGTGTAAGGAAAGCCAATTTTCTACTACTTTCTAAGGAAAACACATAATTGGTATAGGAAATATGATCCAAAATAGAATTTTGTAGACTATACCATGTTACGTGATGCTTTTTAGTAGAGTTCCTTATATCTAATTTTAAACAAAAGAACATCGCACTTTGAAGGACATTAAGTAGGGCATGGCTGAGAGCATAAGGGAGTATGATGCATGCTTTAAAAATTTTTTATCAAAGTTTTATTATGATATTCACCCCAGTCAACATGCTCAATGGTTTTTTGGAGGCTTGATCACACCTTTTAGGAGGGCACTCTCACACAAGAATTTTATAGATCTGCGCAAGGCACTTGAGGTAGCTCTTTGTCTTGAGGCGAGTTAGGAGTGTAGACACGGAGTTAGCCCATTTTTGGAATCTCCAACTACATCTATGGAAAAAGGTTAGATAAATTTCAAGTGATTCAACCCATGAGACACATAGTGGTATTTGGTGTATAGATTTCTAGGTGGAAGGACATACCAAGGATATTCTCCCTCATAAATCAGTATGCACCATGTTGCTAGATTGTGAGATATGCCATTTAGATCATGATTCAAGTAGGTTCCCCTACTACAACATGCGATAAGGAAAAACATGTCTCAAGTTATTGTAAGATTTATATTTCTACCACACACGATACAAATAATTTCGATTAATTGATCGATTCATGATGCCATTAAAATTGGTGTACATTAGACCAGTGTTGCAAATAATTCTAAGGAACAAGGTGAGCATCATAATCATAATCATAAAGAAGGTCGATTTGATGGAGGTGGTAGACGTAGAAACTATCATGGAGGATTCAGAGGCCAAGTTCATGGCAGTGGAAGAGGTAAATTCCCATGAGGAACATGTTATACATGTGGGTCTCCTATCATTATAAGCGTGAATGCCCTCAAAACATTATTTTCTCCCTGGTGTGGAAAGGGTCACAATTTTTAAGAATTCCCATATTTGTATGAGCATATGATCAAGAAACACAAGTAGGATAAGTGCGCGGGAATGGTTAGAGTATAACATGCCATGGAAGATTAATTGATGCTTGAAGTTAGCTTTGACCACGAGATAATCCCGATATTGGTTACTACATGCGGTGAGGCTATGCACGCTCGTGAGACTCGAATAAGAAACATGTTATTAGCAAATAGGAATTATTACATACAAATTATTCGAGATCCTTCCCATTAGAAGGAAGTCTATCAGGAAACTATGGAGGTTATTAGGAACTTGCAGGGTGAGATATAATTCTTGAAAGAGAAGTTGTAACATTCCCATTTTAAGACTTTAGAAACAAGGAAATTTAGTTTTTATATCTAATGTTCTCTGTTCTAAATAATCATAATTTAGAACACACATTCCATGCCAATCAATCTCATAATAGATAACCATATGCAACTGTAATGACTCGGTGAAACACTGATCTCTCATTTCATGACTCGATTTCATACCGATCTCTCATGTTAACTCATTGAATTGTATACTAGGTATAATTGGTTCTCTTACCCTTTTCTAGGTATTAAGTGTTCTATTTAAGAGGCCTATCTAAATATTTGTTACCAATATTCATCTGATATCTCACTTCTTAAACTAGGTGACGTAGGACAACACAAGCAGACTTGCGATACTTTGGCCAAAGATTTCCAACATATTGTTCATGTTACTAATCCTAGACGACATACTCGTCAAATGGAATATGTCCTTCACCCCACTCATCTATTATCTAGAATGGTCATTACTAACTCCTCTCGGTCCACTTATTCAAGGTTTTACCCTAACTAAGGGTAAGAACATCGTTTAGTGTAGAGGATTTGCTTATGAGGACTAAGGATACATAGACATACTCGATCAACCTAAGTCATTCATGTGTGTCTAGATATCCTAAGTCATCGAGTTATCTCGACTCTAAATCATGCTTCTAACCTAACCTAGGGTATATCCAAGTACAAGTCTGAGTTATGTAAGTCTATTTGATTCAATGCGAGAAGGGTGTTGCAACATGTCAATTGCAACACAATATCCTCATGAAGACCTAGATCTTCACGAAGAAATCTTGTACTATATTTGGCGTGTGCTAATATCCATCGGGGTTATCTCATCTGGATGTACATATCCAAGAAATAAGTTAATTACTTAATTATTTTCTATAATTAAGGTCTAATTACAAAAACCTGCTGAATTCCAGTTTAATTAACCCCTAAGGTTTCCAACCATAAATGAGTTGTTAATGTTTTGAAGAAACATCAAGATTTCCTTTTAATCATTAACTTCCTACTTTAGGGTTCATTTGATTAAAATAGAAACAACAAACAAACAATAAGGTTTACTTATTTTACTCAACCTTTCCTAGATTAATTAAGTTCCAAATCAGATTCCTTTATGTTAGACTTCATTGAGATGAAGTCTACTTGTTAAATGTTCATGTTTACCTTTCATCTGTCTTATACCATTAAAGATATCGGTCAAGAGGTAGTTCATCTTCCTCTTTCCCAAATGACATTAGGTTTAACTCAGAAGGATTCTAAAACAGACCAGATTATTATTTAGGAATAGTTGTCTTCCTCTTTCTCATTAAGAATTAGGGTTCATTGCAATCTCTTACATTATTCAAGATATCATAATGAATTTGCACTAACACCATTTTATTTAACCATATTGATTTAGTTAAATGATCAGCCATGAATGCCACTTGTTAGGTTGTATTTTAATAAAGGGAATAGTGTATCTAATTCCCTTACCACCTAATTCACTTTAAATCAAACTAAAAAGATTCATTACAGTTAAGTAAAAGAGATAATAAACTTACAATTCCCTTCCCAGAATATACAAAGAGGATGACACATCAAGTACAAGTAAACCTTCAATCTTTTCCATTCATCAAAGTGAAATACACACTTTACAAGTCCAACATTTTAGACATCTTTCATGTCAAACAACATAAATAAGCTTAAATACGAAATACAAATTTTCCTCTTACAATTACATCTCAATAATGAATCATATTTTCTCATAAAAGATCTTGTCTTAAGGTAAATAAAAGTAACATCATAAAATAACTTGTCTCCTTTTATCACTTACGAAGTCCATCTGCAAAAATTGCTAGCATGGGTCAGTTCATTGAACTGAGCATGATAAGCACTAAGCATTAAAACGATGTGATTTCAACTAATTGTTTCATAAAAAGAACTCTGCTTTTAAGAAATAGTTAAAGCATTATAGAAAGATACATCATAAATAAATAACATTCATGAAAGGAAAACAAAGTGTTAAACCATATTATCATTAAGTAGAGATCATGATGTAATTAAAACAATGTTCATCCAATGATTTCATAAAGATTTATATCAAATAAGTAATATTCCAACCAAATTACTTACTACAATTCTCTTTGTAGATATTTATAGTTCATCTCTTGATTCATTTTATCTAAATCAAGTAATATTTTAATTCTAATAATTATTAAAAATAGAATTATTTTAAAAAATCAAAGAACCACAATACTCGAAAATTACTTACGCCATCCTAAAATATCTAAGGAAAATCTCAACCCATCTTTAAGATAAAAATTTTGATGAACCAACAACACCTCAAATAAGAGATTCATGTTAAGGAAACTAAATCCAAATTTAAGGCTAGCTCTAGCCTAAGTTTTATGTTTAGCATCAATAGATTTGGTAAAGTATAAATTCCATTTACAAACACCTGAAAGTAGTCACACCTCAAAATCATTACATCCTTATCAAAGCATTAAGATATATCCTCCAACTATCCATTCTGCCCTTTTCTTTAGCTAATACAACTGAACAGGTTGACTCCTTAAAAAAGGGTAATATTAATGAGAGAATGAACAAAAAAGAGAGAGAAAAACTAATACTTCCTTTAGAGTTCGAAGAGTACAATATTGCATTCCTCAACTCAGAAAAGATAGAGAAGGAATTCAACAACAAAGATGAGATAGGATCTCATAATTATGTCCTACTATAAGAAATAGAAATCTGAAATAAAGAACTGAGATAGATCAGATCAAGAGTTCATTCAACTCTAGTAATCATTGAAAAACACACAATAACTACTTGATACAAAAAAGAGATATACGACTGCAATCATGATGGTCATAAACCGAAGATATAGTTCCCTCAACCTATAAACAAGAACTGCTATAGTATTGTTAAAGTTACTACTAAAGGAGTAATACAAATTATTTCATTTTGCAACATAACTTGAAGCAACCAATAGAAACTCAACATTCAACTAATCTCAACGGTAATAGCATCAAACTACACATTTCTCCATTTTCCATTCGAGAGAGAGAGAGAGAGAGAGAGAGAGAGATTATCATTAAATAATGTAATCATAAGTGATCACAATTTCCTTTCAAATGTCATCGCAAATAAAGCTTAACCATCCTTTGATGGTAAATGTAAAAACGTATACCAGATTTAGTCAAGCTATCCCATATTCCCAAATTTACAAGAATAAAAGGAACAGTCTACATGGTAAGGAAGGAAAGAACCCCAATCTAGATTTGAACACAAAGAAGAACAAAAAAATCGACATATCCCTAAGTCAGGTGCTCAAAGTCGAGCTCAAAAGGAGAAGAGTATATCAAAACCGATACAACCATTTACTTAGGATAGACAAGACTGAGCTAATCCAAAGTTAAATAGAGATACCTCATTCCTACAACATCACCTAAACATCAAACTCGAATGACAAGAAATAGTAATCTAACAAGATGAACCGATAAGGTAACTACAAAGCCCGAAATCTCACTTGGAAAAGATGCATAAACAAAACTCGATATGCCCTTTTCCAATCATGACAATTGAATAAATTTCAACCCTACCATCAAGCAGATTGTATTAAGGGGATTCACTCAAATCCCAAAACCATTTAAGTCATTAGTAATCATCTTATAACATACATGTGTGAGAAACAAAAATGAAGTCATATAAGTTCAAGTAGAAGCTAAACATGTTTTAGCACATATCAAGTAAGGGAGAAAAAAACCGAATGTAATCCTTTCTTAGCAGTCCAATAGAGTTATCAAATTCAAAACATCTCATCTCAACAACAATAGTATAACATATTTACTATTGTTTTCTTACAAGAACAAATCCTAACATTGAATCCATATTTTCCATGCTAGCATAGCTCAACCTAGACATAGCAAGATTTGATAATATCTCAAGCTTGTCAAAATTGAAACACATTTCATACCTATACCTAATAAAAGAAACATCTTATCATCATCAAATAGTGAATTATGTCTATTCTATTTTTGTGAAGTCAACAAAACTTCACGAGAAATCATCAACATTCTAGTTCAAACAATGGTTAAAGAAAGATTCACTCATTTTTCCAACAAGGAACAAACCCAGATCTTATTTCCTCAAACAACAAATTCAAGCAGGAGAATAAAGTGAAAATAATACAAGCATGAAGCAAGATAAACATCACATAAAACCCATTTTTCTCCAAGAGCAAAGTTGTTTTAATGAAAACACTTAGTAAAAAGAAGAACAACTTAATGGGTAGAGCCTATCATGCCTGATAGAGCTTCCTATTGATTTGCAGAAGATTTCTAGCTGAGCTCCCACAATATTTTCTTTTTCCAAGCATCGTCAACAACTCCAATTTTCCTACTTCCTCTTATACTTCCACTGGATCCAAAAATAGCTCAAGAATGCCAAGAATATTGAAGGATTGAAAATAGAACTGTTGGTTTGAAGAACCAAAACCTCCATGCAGAGAAAAAATAAAAAAGAACAAATGATCAAACAACCCTTCCAAAATCCTCCATGCATCTCTCCTAGGTGGTTTCTTCACCACAATCGAGATCAATAAATGAAAGGATTGCCAGTTTTCCCTCCTATTTCTCCACGTTGCCGCCATCCAAATTTGGTGAACTCCATTTCAAACTTTGCATGCATTTTAAATTTAGTGATGATGCCAACTAGGAATCCCCCTAACTCCCCATGCCTCCACCAAAACTGGCAGTTCAAAGATTTTTAATACCAAAATCAAATCTCATTAATGCCTTGAAAATTGATGCCACCACCCTTTCCACTTGCCAAGTAGTCCATAGGTACCCCTTAGCTTAGTATTAGTTTAGGTTAGATTAACATTAGGTTAGGATTCAACCTTAGTCTTTAGGTAAATATTATTTTCCTTAGGTTATTTCCAACCTCCACAACCATAACCATACCAACTTAGGTTAGGGTGTCACCTTAGTAGTTTAGTAATAGGTCCTAGGTAGGTCTTAACTACCTTAGGTTAAAATCCAAATAGGATAGAACATTACAACTAGGTTAAGGTGTTAACCTTAATAGCTTAGTAATAGGTCTTTAGTCCTATTACACTATTCAACATTATAAATATTTAACAAGAAGGCCTAGGTTGGCCAATTACAACATGATGCAAGGCAAGGAAACCCGAAGCTAGTTACTTTAAATTTATAAACAAAACACAATTCAGTCCCTCTTTACCTTCCATTTCAGAATTCCAAGTCAACTAAATGAGTTACGTAAGGAGAATTTAAGCATACCTTGGATCAATGGAATTGATCCAAGGTCTTGCTGTCAACATACAATGAGTTAAGACAACAGAAATACAAGTTTATAATCCCCCTTTTTTTAATGAATTAAAGTTGTACAAAAAGATGAATGGTCCCATTTTCAAGTAAGAAAAATCACAAAAAAGTGAATCTCTTCACAACAATAATTTATCCATTGCAAACATGATAAATCCAAAATTCATAAGAGTACACCTTCCTGAGACAAATCACATGTCAACATTTTCAATGTCAAGAGGAAATGTAATCAAAGTAATAGTTTTTTCAAAGATGTTGCAATAGTTGTGGAAGCTGGAGTAGGAAAAATTGGTTGAGCTTCCTTAGATGTTGATGACTTAAAGGAGGTTTCTAAGTTAATGGGCTAAGAAAAAATCATTCCTATGTTAGGGGATTAGTTAAGGAGAATATACCATGCACGCTGGAGTTGAGCGGAAGAGACATATATTACATGCAAACTTACCTCCTCACGGTGTTGATTATGACAATGAAATAAGTTTGAATGCAATTATTGATGGATGATTTGAGTAAAATTTTGATTGATACAGGTGTAGAAGTGAATGTACTCACCTTAGATGCGTGGAATCATATGGGGATGCCACTATTACAACCATCTTCAAACATGCCATATATGGCAAAAGAACTAAAGCCATGCCCATTGGAGTCTTGAAGGATGCCACTATTACTATATAAGGGGACAATTTTACTGGGGAATTCGAAGTCTTGGCACTTGCGGAAGTAGATAGTTTTCCATATTTACTTGGACACCCTTGGTGTTATGCAAACAATGTTGATCTACGCTTCAATAAATATTATATCAGTTTTGAGAATAAAGAGGAGCGTGTGATCATCTCTTTGACAGAAGAAAAAGTTACAACTTATGTAGAAGCTTTGAGTGAAGAGGATTTGAAAAGAATTTATGTGTGTACCATTAGAGATCCTAAGGCAATTGAGCCATCAAAGGAAGGAGTTATTCAATGGGATGATGCACAGTCTATGAGTGATACAACAAGCATTGCTTGTGACAACTGGGTACATGTGACTTATGAAATGGTTGGGTATGAGATGAAGAGTGCAATTACTTGTGTAAGAAGGTTGTGTTGTGTTAGGAATTTAGGTAGTAACTAGGTACCAAGGTACACTGGTGAAGGAAATCTTGACATATTTCTATGTGCTATGGAATCCCAGTGGACAAATCAAGTGGAGCGAAGGAATATGCTGATATATACCTTACACGGGATAACATTGTGTTGATGGAATACACACAAAGATAGTATTTTAGAGTGGCAAGAGGTGAGAATCGCCTTCTCTACTAGATTTCTTAGGAGAAATGTGCCTACCAAGACATGTGAATTTCATGGGAAGGATTCTTCTTCACATCATGTTTAGAAGTGTGAGATACTCTAGAAAGAGGGGTAGGAGGCCTTAACACCTTCATTGTGGGTGAAAAAGTTCTATTTCACTCTACGTGGTTGCACACACACATGGTATATTTATGCAGAATTGAAAAAGAAACAAGGAATTGGTAAGAATTAACTACAGGTATGGTTAAGACCTTTGACTATTTATCTACTAAACCTTTAGTGAATGAGACATTACATGTTATGAAATGCTATGGGAGATAGTGCAAAGGCTGAGGAGCGTATTCAAGAATTACTAGGTGATTTAGATCTGGAGGTAAGTTTTGAAGAAGAAGAGACATACATAGAACATCTTGGGTGTGCCTACCTAGAAAAAGAAAAAGGAAAGTTGGTTTATATTATTAATGATGAGGAAGTGGAAAATCTATATGTTGATCATACTGTGGGTACAAACAAGGTCTTAGACAATGTAGATGAGAAGGCACATGCATACCATGAGCCTATGAAGACAAATAAGGTCAACATTAGGATAGATACAGAACCTAAAGAGGTCATCTTTGGTGATTATTGGTCTGACTCAGAGGTTGTAAAGATAATTGAGTTATTGTGTGACTTCAGGACTTATTTCCTAAAGGATATCATGAGTTGAAAGGGGTACATCACTCTTTAAGAGAGATGAGGATAAATTTAAATGAGGGTGGATGCCCGGTTAGGAAGAGGCCTTATAGCATGAATCCTAATCTTGGTGTCAAGGTAAAGGAAGAGATTGATAGGATGTTCAAGTCTGGAATCATCAATCCTATTGAGGATTCAGAGTGGGTTATCCCTTTGGTGATAAGCATAATGAAACATGGAAGGATAAGGATGCGTGTGGATTATAGGTAGTTGAATGATGCTTATGTAATAAATAGCTTTCTACACCATTTACAAAGGATATTTTGGAGGGCATTGTAAGGTGCAAGATCCACTCCTTTATTGATGGATTTTATGGATATCATTAGGTGAGGATCGCTAAATAAGATCAAGAGAATACAACATTCACCATGGAATGGGAAGTTTTACATATACAGATTATGCCATTTGGATTGGAGAATGCACCTATAGTCTTTTCGCACATTACCGTGTAAGCAGTCTATGACTTTATTCATAAGTTTTTGTAGGTTTAATTAGATGATTGGACTATTTTTGGGCTAGTAAAATATCATTGTGATAATTTAACACTTATGTTTGATATGTAAGAGTTGAGCATCTCTCTAAACATTAAGAATTGTATTTTTGTACACTCTTTGGGACTCTATTGTGGTATATTATCGTAAAGAAGGATTATTGGTAGAACCTAGTAAGGTTGTTGTTATTTTGGGCTTAGAGGAACCTACTAACCAAAGTGAGGTGCATGGATTCTTGGGGCACACAAGTTATTACAGGAATTTTATCAAAGGTTATGCTAGGATTGTCGCACCCTTAGAGGAATTATTGAATAGTAAGGGAAAGTTCCATTGGGGTGAATCACAACAAGAATTTGAGACATTAAAGGAAATCCTTACTTTTGCACCTATTCTGCGCTTTCCTTCATGGAATAAACCATTCCATGTGTATGTGGATACCTCTAGCATGGCCATTGGTGTAATATTAGACCATTTTGGAGAGGTTATTATTCATAATCCTATTTGATTTGTAAGTCAGAAATTGATTGACTAAACAAAATTATCCAACTATGGAGCATGAGGTGTTATGCGTGATTTACGCACTACATAAGTTTCAAAAATACTTGCTAGCAACTCCTTTTATTTTTTGTACAAACCACATGGCACTTAAGTACTTAGTGAGAAATCCCGTTTAACAAGGGTTCATGTGTAGGTGGATTCTTGTTCTATGAATTTGACTTTAGCATAGTAGTGAAGCCGGGGAAAGAGTAACTCGGGACTATATCATTTGTCAAGGATTAACTCGATGAGGACACAATGTCCGATGCACAAATTTTCAAATTGAACTCTGCACCCTCCGACTTAGAGGATATTGTTGTATTCTTGTGTACAGGTGTGGAACCTAAGGGAATGAAAGATTTGGAAAAGAAACAACTTGTTATATGCGTCACGCCTTACATGTTAATTAGTGGAGATTTATACAAGTTAGGTTGGGATGAGGTTTTGTATCGGTGTGTACTAGAGCATGAGTGTACTTCCATTATGGAGGAAGCTCATGGTGGAATTGCAGGTGGCCATTAATCAAGAAATGCTATTGTGTACAAAGTTTTTATTGCCACAATTTTGGAGGGAAACAATTTACAAGGATTGTATAAAATATTCTAAGGCCTATGACCATTGTCAACGACTTGGGAAGCCTATTGCTAGCGTAGAACCTTTTGAAAAATGGGCAATTGACTTTGTGGGTCCTATTTCCCCACCCACACGTAGGATGGGATTGAGCTACGTTATAACTTGTACCAATTATCCTACAAGGTGGGCTGAAGCAAAGTGCCTACAAAGGATTACACAAAAGCTACTACAACAAGGTTTATGTGGAAAAAATAATCAACAAGTATGGATTTCCATTAAGTCTAACAAGTGATAAGGGCACTCGTTTTCTTAATGAGACTATCAGGATAATATTTACAGAATTTATGGTGGCACACCATAAAACAAAACCTTATCACCCACAAGCTAATGGTACTATTAAAGCTTTTAACAATATCTTGGGACATATATTGAAAAATATTTGTGATGTTGGAAGGAAAGACTAGCATGATAAAGTATCTTTTGTACTTTGGGCATACAGGATAACCTACCAGAGGTTGAATAAGGCCACACCCTTTTAGTCGGTGTTTAGCAGAGAGGATGTTTTACCATTGGAATTCATGTTATCTTCCCTGTTTATTGCATGTGTAAGTGGATTGGATGATGAGCAAGCACTTGAAGAGTACATTGATAAATTGACATATTTGGATGAAAGGTTTACAATTGTTCGTTGGATTCAGAAGTCAAAAAAGGCCAGGAAAAAGGAATGGCATGATAGGAATATTAAGGATAAAAAGATTAACGTTGGACATATTGTTCTTCTTTATGATTCAAAGTTTTTGTCCCACCCCTGGAAAATTCCATGTGCATTGGTTAGGATCTGTATGTTGTGACTTACATACTTGATTCAGGCACTTTCCAATTACAAGCACTTTGGATGGGACTCGGTTTCCCGAGTTATTTCAATGGAAGTAAGTTAAATCCCTACTATAAATAATTCTTCTTGGTGGTTGTAATAAGGTAGTATTTCCATTTTTATTATATTTCCTTTCATGAATTCCTTTATATGCGTTTTATTTCAACGCTACTATGATTTTTAATTTAGTTCAAAGTGTTTTGTGTAAAAAGCATGTTTGTGTGCGTTTTTTATTACTATATATTGAGTTTATGCGTAAAGGACCATGCATACAATTAGTGTGCGGTAGAAGGAAAGAAATAACACACTTTGGAGGAGCTAAATATTTAAAAATACTTTAAGAACTAGAGGAACACACATGTCATTGGTGATGGTGGTTATTGAAAAATGGTGATAAAGGGGTCATAAATAGGATGATGATGATAATAAGGACGATGCTAAAGAAAAAATTCACATACAAGGAATAAATGTCTTGGGAAACATGTGGTAGGTAGCGGCATGAAGAACTACTTGGTATATGACACAAAGGTGTATGTACTTTGGCGCATGACACACACGCGTAAGGAGGTCTACGGTTGGTGAAGTAGTTTGTGCACTAGAAGGTTGTTGTTGTTACACGTGTTGGATGTGCATAAGAAGCACACTTAGGACTATGGAAGAGGTAAGAAAAGTGGAAATAAATGCAACGACGTGGCAAGAATTAAATGTGAGTAAAAATTAAAACACTATAAAATGAGTTCTAGGGTAAGTCATTTTTACCTTACCTTATGTGAATTTAGGAGAGCGATTGCATACTAGGGAAAATTTCAATGATTGAGCGAGAAATTTATTCCAAATTTGAAAAATTGTACACCAAAGGATAAATTGGAACATGAGAGAGTGAGGAGAGTTTTATTTGAGGGTGTCTTGCAGATTGGACAACGTGGTGTGGATTTTGAGTTTCTCTAGTTAGGGTTTTGCAAATAAGGGCATTAAAGTCGAACTTAAACAAAATATAATAGTGTTGCACCTAAGGTTTTTAGTAGGAGGGTTGAAGTGTCGATAAAATCAAGGCACGCTGTAAAATTTTGATTTTTACACGCTTGAAATGGCACCAACGAAACCCATGACCATGTCACCAAAGAAAAGAGGCAAGGGAAAAGAAAAATCTACCCCCATGACAGTTAATGTTAAGAAGGAATGGTACTCAGAGATGTAGTACCCAGATGGGGTGTTAATGGGAAAAGAGTGGAAATCCTATGTTAGGAGCATGGTAGTTAGTGATTACAATAATCACATAGACCTAACCATGTGTGACATGGTGACAGAGCTCATTCAACCACGGAAGAAAGTACCATGAATGATAAGTTGGTTTATGATGATAAGGTAAAGAGGGTATTGAAAAATTATGGATTATTAAAACTATATGACCTTTTGTTCTTTAGGAAGATTAAAAGGTTATGTCAGTGGTTAATGTCGTGAGTACATAAAGACTACTTCTATTTTGTAGGAAGAAGGATGTACATCAATGTGTAGTTTGAAAAATACATTGGACTCATTAATACTGGTAACTCCTTTGATGATGACTTGGGAAATGATGAAGACATAAATAAAGCTACCAAGGAGTTTGAATACATGAAGGGTGGGCATCCATTTGATATTATAATGATGAATGATCTTGTTATGAAGATGGATGTGCCCCTACTCACAAAGCTAAGTGGGCATGAGAGATGGACCCAAGTAAATAAAAGGTGGCTTCATGTATGTTGTTGGTGAGAAAAATTGTCGTGTGGACAAACTTGTGGATTTCTTTCCAATGCTATGGGAATCGAGTCCCTCTACTTAACCGGTGCAGGTGTCGTATGTACATGTGAATGAAAAGGTGGATTTTTGTGGTGGCCTTTCAATCGGATATCAACGGGGACACTCCATTGACCTCGGTAAAAAGCTAGCAATCTCTTACTAGGGAATACTTTATCGAAGAGTAGGAAAGGGGAATGAGAAAAGAGGTAGGAGAACTAATGTTGTAGGTAGAAAATCATATTCCTATACACGAAGAAACAACCCTACAAATAACAACAAGACCAAATAGAATTTATTGACCACAAAGTATCAAGAAACCCCTTAGTCAAAGAAAGATAGAAACTCCTTCTTGTATTGATTGCTCAAACCAAAGTTGCATATAGTGGAGAAATAGAAGAAATTTGAGAATGAGGGGATGGAAGAATTTTTCTATCTTCTTTTTCCTCTCAAGGTAGAATGCACTCTTGAGTCTACAAGATCAATCACCAATCCTTTGCAATGGGAATGACATTACAATTTACGTGAATGAGAGGTGACTTCTCGCCTTCCTCATGACCTTTCGAATACCTTAATATGACTTAAGACTATTCATATTCCACTTTAAATATTTAAGTCCCTTTTATAATAGCAAGGTGACTTAATTTACATTATATTTCTAAATTCATTTAAGTCATATTAAAAAGTGCAACCCTCAACGTAAAAATATAACATTGAAGAGAGAGAGTGTGTCGTATGAGGAGCGAGAGAGAGAGAGATAGAAGAGGAAGAAGAAGAAGAATTATGCCAAAGGATGAGTTGCTACAGTGGACTTGGCTCCATTCTCCGATTGTTCTCCACTTCATAATCCTGAGAAGGCTTCTGACCCATCCACTTTGGCTTCATATCTCCCTTATAAAAATCAACTTACTATTTTTAGTAAGTATGAGAAATCAAGTCCCCGATCTTCAATTGGATGTTGCGGCTCAATTTCCTCTTTCTCCCTACGTTCCTCATTCCTTCTAGATCAAATTTCTATTTTTAGCAGGTGCTCGAGGGCACACTTACTATTTTTAGTAAGTGCCAAAAATATCCATTCTGGTGGATTCTCAGCTGTAGTGCACCTCCAATGTCTTTGTCTTCTTCGCAGGTCCTTCTATCGTTGACTTTCCCAAAATAGTAGTTCCTATGTAGTAGACTTGCTATTTTTAGAAAGTTTACCTCTGGGAGTCAGATTGACATGGAACAAAGTATTTTGATATGGGTTTTTTCCCAATATCCTCTCTCTCTGAAATTTCAGGCCCACCCATTTAATAGTCCAGGATTTTTAAAGTTTTAATTTTTGGACTGGCAGCGTTGCTTCGGCAGTACGGCATCCATTAATGGACCTCAAAATTGCAGGTTTTGTTTTCTCCTATGTTTGTGAAGAAAATTATATTTTTTATTTGGGTTTTTTATTCTGGTGCTTCACGTGCGATCTTACTTCAATCCGGCAACCGATTTGACAGAAATCCCACTTCTTTCTTCGTTGAGTTGGAAAGGAGATTTCTTCATTGTGGATGCTCTGTCACACATGGGGGAGTTTGAAGCTATCTTCTTGATGGCCTTGGTTAGAAGAATTAACATAAAAATATATCTTGTTGTTTCATGCATCCGTTTGGGATATTTCTTCAACTTCTCATTTCATGGCTATGGAGTTTTCTCTGTTTTCTCCTTCTATGCTCTTTGCTTCTCCTTCTGTGTTTGATGAGGATTCCTCCTGGGGCCTGCATATTGCTTTGTATTCATTATTGGAGAATTTATGTGGCCATGGTGCAGCTGGTTTGGAGCAACAATGGTGGACCGGGTGTATGGACAAACATGCATGCCACCCAAAATTTCTTGTTGATTACTTATCGTACTTAGATCTTTGGAAAACCAAGTGCAAGGGCTAGGTCACCGGGTGGATTAAGATGCGCAACCGCGGCCTAGGTAATCTCTCTTGGTGAAATTTTACATGAGGCCAAGGTGGGATCCCTATCATGCTTTCTAAGATGGGGGAGTTCCTAATGCTCTGGCTCCACGTCTTCTACGTGAGATTTAAATCCTTCACGAGCCATCTCTCTCCTTAATATCATACTTTCTACAATGGTAAGCTACTTCTCTATCTCCCTCTCGTGCACCTCATTATACTTAAGTTGTCTTTCCTCTCTCTTCCTTTCTACCACTAGGTCTACCATCTTTCACCAAACTTGTTCCTACCCTCGCGCTTAAAGTGAGGTTTAGTTAGCCATCGGTTTACTCTCTAAGTTAAAATTTACCATTAATATCTTGATTTCCGGTGGAATGCCTTACGAGATATGTTCCTCTAGATACTGCAAAAACTAGAATTTATCTACCTCTAGGAAAGAATACATTGAAATTGAATATTCCGAATATAATTGTTTAGAACACCATGAAACCATGTATCCATAGCGTGAGTCCAAATTAGGTCGAAGCATCATAAAGGGCCTGAGATTCTTCATGTGTCCGGACCGGTGCGCGATACCTCCAATTCCACTTATATGTATACACAATTATCCACTCGTATAATTCTATTGGAAAGATGGCAAAAAAATATCTCATATAAGCTATCATACGATTCATGTCTCTACCCATGTGTGTGCATTAAACTCGAGATCCGCTTTGCTTTGAACACCATGCATATTCTTCCTTCGAGATCATGTATCCACTCCTCAATACTTTCTAGATTTAACCGGTATGTCTTCATCGTGAACCATCCTTAAAACAATGAAAAGAGGTCCCATAAATGGAACCATTGATGCAACCTAGAATTTACTAGATAACACCCTTGTCATGATGGCACATCACTTAGCCTAGGACCGAGTGCTCACCCAAAGCACACAATGGTACTGAGTCCCTCTTTAGGGTTGTTGTAGTAGGATGTTACTATGATGAAGGACTAAACATATAGATCCATAACTAATCCATAATTCTACAACGCATACCATATTCAGATTTATGAAGAACAAGTTTAAACAATAACCATGATTGAATCAAGAACATGCACTACTTGATTACACACGGGGAATGACACTTAGATTTATCCAATAACTTCCATCTATTAATAAACACAAAATATCCTTACAATAATGGAATTTTATACCAATACCCGCATGGATATGATACATTAATCTAGTCATATACCTCTTTATATCTCTCTATCTATCTCTTTGTGATTCGCATCATATATATAGGATGGGGACACCGCCCTTCACCGCTTCTCTATTCCAAAAATAGGCCGCATGCTATTAATATCCACGCATCGTTTACAGGCATAACCACACATGAAAGTGTGCTATCTATAGACCTCTTACAATTAACTGAAGTGAAAATCCTATTCTTATCTTGTCTCCATGCAAAATGCTTCGATCTGATCCTCTAAAGATAGAAAATGTGCGGCACACACATCCCTACATCGTTGGTGTGTTCCACATGCCATCTTATGAAAATATGTCTTCATGTTCAAAATAGGATGAGTCTCGAATGTTGAACTTTCCCGCCACACACATGTTATTCCCTGTACATTCACGCCTTCAAACCGACATGCTTTCCCTCATGGACTTCTTGTGTGAGTTTTGTCAAGTGTTCTACGATCAACAATATGCATAGTGAGGGGACTCTTGATGATGTACTTTAGACTTTGATCATGGTTATATATATTATGACATGGTTTTACTTATGATATAGGTGTTGGTCGTAATATGATAGGTTTTTTGATGTATTTTTTAATTTATGCTTATGCGATTTGAATGTCTAATGTTTTATATGATTTTAATGGTGATGTTTTCATATTATCATGACTTAGATGTGATCCAAATTTTATCAAAATGTATTCTAAATTTTTGAAATGGGAATAAAAATGGAACGATTGCCTTGATACTAGATTTGATTCATACATGATGGGTATAAAGATGGTAAAGAACATTGCACTTTTTTCCTTAACAATAAATGTTAACATGAGATTATCAGTAGGTAGTTAGACATTAGATTTGAGATACGAGAGATGAAGCGATAAGTTACCTTCCTAGAACATCAAAGTGGTAACATATGTAGGTGTTGTAGGTGAAAAAAGTTTATCCTTTCAATATTTTCATAGAGAGATGACCCAACTTTGCATATTTTCTTTTTCTTTTGTGGTGCAAAATGATTGATGTAGGAAGTTTTTTTAATGGGAAAGCTAATTTATGTGGGAATATTTCCTAGGATACTTTAATATTTTGATTTTTTTAAGGCTGAATGATGTGGGAATCCTTTTTACATGGGTATCCATTCTTCAAGGGAGTGATCAACAACTTTTGATTTTTTGACTTTTTGGTTTTACAAATAACCGTCCTTTGAGGATTGGTCTATAATTCAATCGGCAGTTGTCCTTTGAGGATCAGTCTACTTTTTCTTGAAAATATGATTTGAATATATTTCCTTATTGGGATCAGTCTTTTATTTTTATAATATGCATCCATAGATATTTTTATTATTTTTAAACCGAGGAAAAACCCTAATAGACCATTTCAAGCAAGGGAAGAAATGTGTTCACGGAATACACATATATGCCCCATGACATGTTTTTGGTTGGTAGATAAGGTTGGATGATTGTAATGATTGCAAGGTTCCAAATAAGGAGGAAATTTTCTATGTGAAAGATGCAATTAAAAGTGTTGTTGTGCTCATCTTTAAGGCTATGAGGATAGTGATAGTAAACCACATACTTTCAAATCATTACGATGATAAGATGGTTGGTTGATGGTGGAATAAGATATTTGATGTGACTACTGTCATGATGATCAAAGGTTAAAAGTATAAAGGTCGCAAGTGTAAGGAATTCAAAGTTTCCTTTTCAGGTGTACCATCAAGGAGAATAGGTGATACACTCATGATCCATACTTGTGAATAATAACATATGGACCAATCCAGTTCGGGGAAAACTTTCAAAATTTACTCCTTTCTAAAGTAGTGACATTTTGATTTTCTTTAAGAACAAGATCACCTATTTTGAATTCACATTATTTAGATATTTATTGTAAGTGTGTTTAATGTGGTCTTGGTAGAAATGATGATGTTCAAGAGCTATCAAGAATTTTTCATATAACAATTCCAATTGTGTTAGGAAATCTTGTCAATAATCTTCATCACGAATAAATTCTTTGAGAGATACATGGATTAATGGGATTTGAACTTCAAGGGTAGATCCACCTTAGACTCATATACTAGTGAAAAGGGCATATCACCTATAGGACTATGGATGCTAGTTCAATAATCCTAAAGAGTAAACAGGATCTAGAGATGTCAATTCCTGCTGTGATATCTACTATTTTCATGAGGATTTTGGTAAGTTTTTGTTAGAAGCTTTGGCTTATCCATTTTCTTGATGATAATATGATGATGAAAAGCTGAGTTTGATGTTAGAGGTGTCACAAATTTTCTTAACATCATTATTTTTGAATGATTTTCCATTTTCTTTGACAAGTTTGTGAGGAATACCAAAGTGACATATGATGTGGTGATAGATGAAGTCGATGTTTTTTTAATTTAGTTGAAGTTAAAGGGATGGATTCAACCCATTTTGTAAAGTATTCCTTGGTTTTGATGATAGAGTAATGTTTTGATGAACAAGGATTGATAGTGCTAATGAGGTCGACCTTTATATTGTTAGAAGGTCCATAGGTCTTGAGATTTCTATAAATCTTGAATAATAACATGGATGAGGTCTAAATGTTGTTGACATTTGATGCATTTCTTAACATATGTGCAACAATCTTAGTCAATGGTAGGACATGAGTAATAGCTTGACCATAATACATGTTTAGCAATAATAGTACCATTGAAGTGTCCACCAGATATATAACAATGAACTTCCTAGATGGCTTTAACATATTCATGGGATTTAAGACATATTAGTAAGATGACATCGAATATGAATTTATAAAGGATACCTCCTACAATGATGTAGTGGGTAGCATGTTGAAGAAAAGATCATTTAGCATAATGGGATAGATTGGATGGGATTTTAGTCTGAAAGGTAATCAAATATCTATGTGTACCAAATATCAGTTGAATTATTTTTTATGACATTGATAGAGGGGAGTATGCTTTTATGAGATGTTTCATCTATTATGTGAACAATGACGAATAATTTGGAATTATCACTTAATTATTTAGTTGATAAGGGGATGAGAGATCCTAAAGAATCCATGGTGTCTAAAAATTTATTAGAAGATCATGGAACTATTTGAATGGTGTAAAAATTGAATGCTTCAATGATAAATTCAATATTTGAATTATAATTTTTGAGGATTTCATTTTTACATTTATAATATCCTTTGATTTTATTAATGACGAGTTATAAGTCTCCATAAATTTTTAATATTTGAATGCCTAGCATGATATCAATTTGAAGAGACATTATTAATGCTTCATATTAGGCCATGTTATTAGTACATTTGAGGTTAAGTTTGAATTATAGAGGAATAGGAGTTCTCGGAGGGAGGTATGATGACAATACACGCCCCTCCCCCTTTCTTACATTTACATCCATGGAAGAGTAGGGTTGTTTTGATAGGAGTGAATTCATGATCATTAATAGTGTTGATACATTCATCGGGGAATTGTTCTGAGGAGTTGAGTATCATCAAGGGGAGCCTCGGCGAGATGATTGGCAATGGCTTGACATTTAATATATTTTTGTGATATGAATTCAAGATCAAACTCGTTAATAATCATAAGCCACATGAGTGATGCGAGTCACTATGATATGGTTTATAATGCATGGTTTAAATTGGATTAAAACATGTGACAACATAATTTATGTGATTAAGTAGATAGTGGTGTAGTTTAGCAATTAAAAAGTATAGGGAGAAACATAGTTTTTCAACTTCAATATAACATGTTTCATATTCGTGTGGGGTAAAAATTATATAATAAACATCCTATTCATAACCCCGGTCATCTCAATGAGCAAGCATGACACCCATGACATGATCTATGGTAGATATATAAAGGTAAAATTACACCCCCTCACGAGGAGGTGTGAATACAGTGGAGATGAAAGGTATTGTTTGAGTTCATCAAAGGATTTTTGACAGTTAAGATCCCATTTAAAATCAACATCTTTATAGAGAAGGTGGTGAAATGGTTGACAATGGTTTGAGATTTGTGATTTGAAATTTTAGATAGATGCAACTTACCTTGAAGGTGTGCATTTTTTTGAGGTTTGATGGAGGAGGTATTTCAATAATTTCTTTAATTTTTGGCAGGACCTACTTTAATGCCTCTGATAGATATGATGAACCATAAAAATTTTCCAGTGAGAACACTGAAAACACATTTATCAAGGTTAAGATGAAGGAAGTATTGGATAAGACAAGTGAAGATTGAGTCAAGGATGGCGAGATGATCTTTGTGTTGTTTATATTTTCCTAAGAGATCTTGTATATACTCTTTGACAATTTTTTGGATAAGATCATGAAATATATATTTCATGGCACGTTGATAAGTGGATCCAACATTTTTAATTCCAAAGGGCATGACATGGTAGAAGAAGGTCCCCAAGGGGTAATGAAGGATTTTTTGTGTTGATATTCGGTGGTGATGAGGATTTGATTGTAACTAGAAAAGACATCTATAAGGGAGAGAATTTTGTGGTCAACTATTAGATTGAAAATTTGATCGATGTTCGAAAGAGGGAAATCATCTTTAGGATAGGATATATTGAGATCCCGGAAGTTAGTATAAATGTGTAACTTTCTCAAGACTTTGGTCACGTGTAAAATGTTAGAGACCCATTATGGATATTTAATGGGTATGATGAAATTAATAGATAATAAGGAATTGTAACTCTTGTTTGATGAGAAAAACTATGCAAGGGTGTATTCTACAAAGCTTTTTTGACTAATTTGGCATTGGGATAGGTGAAAATATTATGTATGATGATGTTGGGGTTAATACCTTGCATATCACTATATGACTAGGAAAAGGCTTGACTTTCAATAGATAATAATTTGGTGAATTCTTTTAATTCTTATGGTCCCAAGGATTGATCGACGTTAACTACATAGGGATCTTGAGTGGTTCCTATGTTAACATGATATTCAGATCCGAAATTCAATACAAATGCATAGCTTACCCAAGACTTTGGTCACAAGTACAATGTTGGAGACCCATTTTGGATAGTCAATGGGTATGATGAAATTAGCGGAGAGAAAGCGTTGTAACTCTTATTTTATGAGAAGAGTTATGCAAGGGTGCATTCTACAAATATTTTGTTTAACTCATTTGGCATTGGGATAGGTGATGATATTGTTTATGAAGATGTTGGGTTCACTACGACATATCATTATACGAATAGAAAAAGGCTTGACTATAATTAAATAAGAATTTAGTGAATTCATTTAATTCTTTTTGGTTCTAAGGATTTACCAACTTTAACTACGCGTGGCTCTTGAGGGGTTCTGTTGTTGCAAATCAGCACACCCCGGATGCAAATCAAGCTTCTAAGTTGATGTTTAGGGTATCCAGTGTGATTGCACAACATTGAAACCTCTCTCCAAGTGTGGGACTTGCAAGATGAGAGAGGAATCTCTAGATTAGAGGCTGGTTCCTCAAACTCCTCTGATTAGATCTATTATTTGCACAACTGCAGAGGTTCAGATCCTAATTTTATCCTAGATTGCAAGGAGACAGGGATAAGAAATGCAAAAATTGAAACTAAACTAATGATGGTGATGCACCAAAGGAGTGGTGAACATTTTTGCTCATGTAAATAGACACAAATCAGAAATTGCAGCATAAAACATCATGCACAGGTTGATAAGCTGTAATCAAAGGTTTGAAATGAAACAAACAACACATGCAAAGGACTGAAAGCATTCACAGAGCCTGCATTGTGATTTTCAACATCAAAATCCTTGCATTCCAACACCAAAGAGGCAAAAAAGGCCTGTTACAATCCCTGGAAGGTCTGATACTTCTAAAATCACTTGCTGAAGATGAAAACAGAAGCTTGCTGTGCAAAAAGTGTTCAACCATCAAAAAATGAGCCAAATCTGGCTTTTACAGTGCATGGGTCGAGCCCAGGAGAGAGAAAACATGAAAAAACGTGGGAGCCATTCCTCATTGACCAAAATGCATTAAAAACAGCATGGAGGTCCTCACAAACCCATGCCCTAACATTTTTGACCATACTGGAGAAGAATATGACCCATTTCACATTAAAATTGGTTGTTGAAACGTCAGTTTTGTCCATGGGCGCATACCAGAAGTGTTTTTTGATTTTATCCCTCAAAACTGAACCAAAATTCAAAATTTACCATGGAATCTTGTAGATAATTTCGCCATCTTTCCATTGATATAAAGAACGTGAAAATCCAATCTCTGGATCGAAAGTTATGGCCATTTGAAGATTTAAGGCAAAAACATGCCAAAATCGGATCGGTGGGCAAAAAGTTTGAATTTTTACCCGTTTGGTCTTTGGAACATTTTTCAAATTTTCCCCGTGCTCCACCACTCTAGGTGCCACATGGCACATTCTGATTGGGTGTGGGCCCTTCCTGACCATTTTTTCCTTCGGGTCGCTTGGTGTTTTTTCGCCCTTGGACACGTGGCAGCTCCTGATTGGCTGCGGGCCTTGCAAGGGAAAATTTCCCACAAAAACTCTGCCAAGCCATAACTTGAAAAATACGTGGAGTTAGGAGGAAAACTTTACCTTTCTGGAAAGTTGAGAAAGATCTCTATCCAATGGTGTCATTTCTAGAAGGTTTTGAGTGCCTAAAAAGTAAAAATTTATGACTGAGGCACAATAGAAGGAAAGAATGAAAGGGAGTTAGCCACAAAATGAGCAGGGGGCACATTTGGATACCAATTTTGGTGACTCGAGAGGGTCTTACACTGCTTGGATAAATGATCGTGCACTGAAGCAATCCATTGGGCATGGAGTCATGAGTAGTAGCTTGAAAACTGATCTAAAATTTGAGAACTTCCCTTTGAACCGCTTGAATCCCACTGGACATGGAGTTGTTCCCACCAAAATGCCATCAAAATGAACTGTGTAAGGGCGAAACCAACAGCACCAAAACTATGTACAAACTGAAAATCATACATGCTCAAATGGAACATGCAGAGTGTGCACAAACACTTCTTCTACTGAAAGCAAACCTACCTACTCTACTCTAACTGGAAGCAAAGGTGAGCTAAACGAACCCTGCAACTGGTTGTGCAAAATAGCTTCCTTTCTTCAAAATTGGCAGCCATGCAAATGATTTGGAGCTGAGTATGGCTGATTGGATGAGTGGAAAATCAACAAGAAGTTGGTCTTCTACCCAAATTAGCAAGGTGTCAACTAAAAACAAATCCAATACCTCTTTTAGTTGCTCTGCATTTGGATTGGAGAGGTATGACAGCTGATCCTTGGAACTTTGCAGCTCATCCTCATGCTTAGAAGCAAGCATGACTGGTTATGGCTTCTCCTTTGGCTCCAATGAAGCCAAATACCTGATTGGGCAAGGTCTGATCTATTGAGTATGCCCATAATTCTAATTTTCAACTCCAAGAATGGAGTTCTCTTGTAGACCTTGAATGGATGGTGTGGAAGCAATGGTAGAACCCTTCTGCCCTTTCTCTTCCTCCAATGAAGGACATGAAAGATTAAAATCTTCCAATCTTGGTTCCAAAGAGCTTCTATAAGATGCATACTGCAAATGAATACTCTCCTCCATGAAAATAGGCTCTTGTGTTTGGAAGATGGATGATGAAAGAGAGAATGGTGGAAACTCAACCGATTCTTCTTCATCAAAGCAGATCCTCCAAATCGGGCAGTAAAGCTGCCTCATTGCTGTCCCCGCTGCAAATGTTCAACCTCTCCCATGGCATTCTCTTGATCTGCAACTTGATCACCATGGTTTCTTTCATCCTCCAGCATTGATTTTGAGGGATCAAACTCTTCTTCAGTACTAGAACTTGAGAGAGATGAAGTAGAGAGAAGAACTGAAGGTTCTTCTATAACCTGCTTTGTGCTCAAAGCCTTTGGATCTGCACTTTTCTCCCCACAGCTGGAATGTGCTCCTCTTCTTTTGGATTTGGAGCAGCTTCTCCTTCCTCTTGCTGTCCCTCATGACTGATTTTTGCAATTTGAATTGGATCAGCATTTCCTTCAAATAGGGTGCCAACATGGACACTATATTATGAACAAATTGATTGTTGATCTGCAACTCCTTTTTGCTCTTCTTCTGCTGCAACAAAATCAGTCCTGACCACCATTTGTTCTTTAACTCCAACCTCTTCTGAAGGTTTCATCAGCAAAGGGATCTTCTTCATCCCAAATTTAAGAGCCCAACTCTTCAAAATTTGAATTTCTTCATCCTTGTTTGGCTTCTCTTTTTGCTATCCTTCATGACTGATTTTTGTAATTTTTTGTGGTGGTGGAGGAGGTAAAACCTCTTGTTTCTTTGGAGGAGAGGGTGTTTCATTTAGCTCTTGTGGAGGGGATGACTATTTGGAAGGGAAAATGATAGAAGAATTGAGATGAGGTGGAAGACTAGGGGGTGGAGAAATGGATTCAACACTTGGGACAGCAGATGGAGAGTTTAAAACTTGACACTGCTGAGATAAAACAGATTGGGAAAGAGGAAAAGAAAAGGCATGAGATGGTGTGCTTACCCATTGACAAGGTTGCTGAATACTCCTCTCATACACCTCTATTCCTTCAATCCACTTTGCAAGCAATGGAAGCGTTGCAATCATGAAGTCAAGCTTCTCTTGAGGGCTGTAATGCCTTGGGAAAGGTCCCACCCATGGACAAGGTGCTCCACAACCGATTCCAAATGCTTTCATTTGTGCTTGAGCCCTGGATTGCACCATGTTTACCTCCATCTTTTGGATTTTCTCCAATAGACTAGCATCTTGCATCTAATTGTCTTCATTGTATGCACACCCTTGCTCTTGGAAAGCTCCATAGCCAAACTGATTTTGGCATTGCTGCTCATATGGGTATGTATGCTGATTTTGAATTTGTTCAAAATGCTGATTTGGAGGATTTAAAAAACATGTTGGAGGTGGGAAACATTGCTGCTGTTGTAAATGTGAGTTCCATGATGGAAATGAAGTCATGATTGCATAACTTCATGGAATGGAAAATAATGAAAGAGATGGAAAGAATAATGGATGGAAATGGATGAAAAACAGGTCTGCAACTTTAGAAATGGGTTGCTGATCAGATGGAGTCGCCAGATGTGTTTGCAAGTGCCTCCAAAGGCTGAAATCTTCACAAGAACACACCAACCTGAAAAAGATGAAGTGGAAGACCTCTAAGGTCCCACAGGGTGTGCCAAAATTGTTGTTGCAAATCAGCAGCACCCCTGGTTGCAAATCAAGCTTCTAAGTTGATGTTTAGGGCATCCAGTGTGATTACACAACATTGAAACCTCTCTCCAAGTGTGGGACTTGCAAGATGAGAGAGGAATCTCCAAATTAGAGGCTGGTTCCTCAAACTCCTCTGATTAGATCTATTATTTGCACAACTGCAGAGGTTCAGATCCTAATTTTATCCTAGATTGCAAGGAGACAGGGATAAGAAATGCAAAAATTGAAACTAAACTAATGATGGTGATGCACCAAAGGAGTGGTGAACATTTTTGCTCATAAAAATAGACACAAATCAGAAATTGCAGCATAAAACATCATGCGCATGTTGATAAGCTATAATCAAAGGTTTGAAATGAAACAAACAACACATGCGAAAGGGTGAAAGCATTCAAAGAGCTGCATTGTGATTTTCAACATCAAAATCCTTGCATTCCAACACCAAAGAGGAAAAAAGGCTGTTACAATCCTGGAAGGTCTGATACTTCTAAAATCACTTGCTGAAGATGAAAACAGAAGCTTGTTGTGCAAAAAGTGTTCAACCATCAAAAATGAGCCAAATCTGGCTTTTACAGTGCATGGGTCGAGCCCAAGAGAGAGAAAACGTGAAAAACGTGGGAGCCATTCCTCATTGACCAAAACGCATTAAAAAAGCATGGAGGTCCTCACAAACCTATGCCCTAAAATTTTTGACCATCTTTGAGAAGAATGCAACCCATTTCACATTAAAATTGGTTGTTAAAACGTCAGTTCTGTCCATGGGTGCATACCAGAAGCGTTTTTTTATTTTATCCCTCTAAACTGAACCAAAATTCAAAATTGACCATGGAACCTTGTAGAGAATTTCACCAGATTTCCATTTATATAAAGAACGTAAAAATTTGAGCTCTGGATCGAAATTTATGGCCATTTGAAGATTTAGGGAAAAAACAAGCCAAAATCGGATCGGCGGGCAAAAAGTTTGAATTTTTACCCGTTTGGTCTTTGGAACATTTTTCAAATTTTCCCCACGCTCCGCCACTCCAGGTGCCACATGGCACATTCTGATTGGGTGCGGGCCCTTCCTGACCATTTTTTCCTTCGGGTCGCTTGGTGTTTTTCGCCCTTGGACACGTGGCAGCTCCTGATTGGCTGCGGGCCTTGCAAGGGAAAATTTCCCACAAAAACTCTGTCGAGCCATAACTTGAAAAATACATGGAGTTAGGAGGAAAACTTTACCTTTCTGGAAAGTTGAGAAAGAGCTCTATCTAATGGTGTCATTTCGAGGAAGGTTTTGAGTGCCTAAAAAGTAAAAAAATTATGAGTCGAGGCACAATAGAAGGAAAGAATGAAAGGGAGTTAGCCACAAAATGAGTAGGGGCAACATCGATAGTGGATTCATTGAAAAAGGTTGACGTGTCGAGTGGTATGGTTTTCTAGAGGAAACGGTCCTCTACCCCCATATAGGAGAGGATATCTTGATCTTCGTGATATTGAAGGATATCGATGGTGCGATAATATTCTGTAATCATTTACGGCCATATGAGAGGAATTATTTTGGCCACATGATTAGTTTGATAATTTAATATACCTAAGCAGATATTATTGACTAAAAAAAAGTCTAGTGGGATGGTGATTGTATAAATCGTCAACATCCATGGGATTTTCATGTTTTGTTGAGGATGATAGTTATGATTATGTGATGCAAAAGGATGTGGTATGTGAAGATGATTTGATAACAATTATTTCATATCGCATTCCATGTTTTTTGTGTGGTTTGAGGGAAATTTGGGTAATTAAATCATGTATTCCTTATTCGTAGCATCTAAATCCAAAACCTTTCCATGCACAAAAATGGAGGTATAGTTGAAAAAAGGTCGCATTATATAAATAGTTGAATTCTAACATGAATGGCATGGCATGGTGTTGATGAATGTATTGTGAGGAGGTACGATCGATCCCTCTATAAACAATATTATTTTGTAGATATGTGGGACTACAGGAGATAACATATCTAACGTTAAGCTCATACATAGGTTATTTATCTAGTTTTCCATATGTTTTGGGTGTAGGAATTGAATTAATCATGAGGGATGGTACTCCCCCATTGAAAGACGTTCCATAACATCACTAAGGGAGGAATCATCAGGTAGTTTGGATGATGGAATGGATGTTTTGGTGGATGCTTCATCGAGGATTTTTATTTTGACTTAGGTATAAGAACATAATTTGACGGACGATATGTCATATTATATTTGGCAAAAGGATTAGGATCTACGGGGACTATGAATGTTTTACACTTTTTTCATGTTTAAGACAATCGATGGAGTGTCGAGGGAAAAAATTCATGGTACTTATTCAAGGTCATCCTAATAGCATGTTGTATTGGAACTCTCCTTCTATAATATAGAAGAGTTCAGGGAGAGTTTTGACCTTAAGAGGTAGAATGAATGTAACCAACATGGGAGTGATTCTATTATTACAAGTTTAGAGTAAGATGGGGGTTTAGGCAATAAAGGTATTTGGTAATCAATTTTGGTTGAAATAAATAGATGATATGATATTTATCATAGCACCACCATCAGTCATGAATATCTTGACGAGGACATCATTGATTTGGGTAGTGATGAAGAGAGGAAATTCATGATCCTCTAGCCAAAGTGATGGTATTTATGTAGAGTCAAAGGAGATGGCTAAGGATATTTTGAGAGCACCTAAAAAAATTGTAAAAGAATGAGGGTCATCTGAAGGTACTATTATAAATTGAAGGGATTTGATCATGGATTGTTTTTAAGAAGGTGATGTCTCGAACCGATTCAAAAAGTGACATTTTGAGGGGTTTGGTGCGTTTTTTAATGACTACTTGTTGTATTACGGTGGAAGATAGTGGAGAAAAAGGATGGATATTTTGGTCTTGGGTTCTTATGTTTGATTAGAGGTTTCAAGATCAAGAGAGATAAAACTTTATATTTATCTTTGCATGAGGAAGAGGTGATTTTGGAGGTGGCGGGATGGCGATGAAGGTTTTATGTTTAGTTTTTTTCGAATGATTAGGCTTTTGGTTACATACTCGAGTACTAATTTGAATCACATTGATTTGGTGGGGAGGAAGTTTACTCAAATATTCTTCAATAGTGATAGTTGTGGATGACTGTGTCGATACGATGGTTGTATATGTTGTGTGGGATTTATCTAATTTGTGTAACTCTAAGGGAATAAGACCTTTACTTTCAAGTTTCTTAATGGCAATGTGAAAGACTTTAGAATCTTCTACTGAGTGTCATAGCATCTGATGGTAATCATAGAAGGCTTCAAAATTATATGAGTAATTTTTCCATCCTCGAGAGTTATATGGTTTAAGAGGGAGAAAAACTATGAGTGATTTGTTGAAGGATATTTTCTAGAAATACTCCATAGTGTCCTTTTGATGCTGATTTCTAAGGAAACGATATCTCATTTGGTTTGGCGGTTATAGGAGATGTCACTTTTATTTTTGGTTCTTTAGTTTTTCTTTGATGAATATTTTTGACTATGTGATGGTGATAGGTGGTCTAGATGAAGGATGTTTCTCTAAGATAGAGGGTTGATATTTTTATTTTTGTGTTGGAGTAGTTGAATGATTTTGGGATATGATTGTAACCTTTTTAGATGGGGGTGGAATAAGATTTTGAAGGTTACATGGATGATATTGAGCCACACAATCATCATATGAGATCTTCACAATTTGGATAATGGGTTGTTTCTTAGATGTCTACAAAGAGTTCATAGATGAGCTGGGTGAAGAGGTGGTAGACGTAGATGAAGAAGGTTCATTTTTATGATGGGTTATATGTATATTTCTAATTGTTTTTCATGTGTTGGTTCAAGGATATTACTAGAGGAAGATACGGGTTTAGATTCATTGAAATGCAGTGTCTTATTGATGATGTTTATGGTATGATGTGATTGAACATTGTTAGCTTGTGGTTGACTAGTCAATGGAGAGTGGTTTGGAAATGGTTGTTTGAAGATGTTGAGGTTCTGATTCTGAGGTCCATTAGGATTTTCTAAATACATCTCACCTTTATCAATTAGATTCTAAAGCATTGTTCTCTATTTTCATCCTTGAGGTGGAAATAGATAACTAGAGAGCTTACATTGAATTATTTTCCAATGGGCCCGTGGTGGTCAATCGAAGAGTGTAGATAGTTTTCAATGTTTTGGGGCATCAACAAAGTCTCGCCGAAGGATGGATGCCATGAGAGGATTTTTTTTCCTCTTTTGGGTTTTCATGGAGCTCGAGTTTATTTAGTTAGAGAAAGCAAGCAAAAGGACCCACTTGAAAGAAATAAAATGGGATAAACTTGATATTTTATGAATAACACCTTTTGACACTTTCATATGTCCCCTGGAGCCCTGAGTAGTCTAAAAAATTAGAAAAATATGGAAGCAACTTGATTTTCTTTGAAAATATGGCACTTGGCTCCCTGCGAGTTGTTCCCATATTGGTGAGATGGTTCAAAATTATGTATGGATTTGATGTAATGGATTTTTAGGAATGTGCCCATGTAAATTTCATTTTATGGTTCAACATCTACTATGTATTGATGTTGATTTCTCAAAATAGTTGTTTCTTACACCCATAAATACCCTAGAAACTTCATAATGCCACCAAATCACTTCAACATGACAAAATCATATCATGTAACCCATAAATAGAAATTTCAGAACCTTTAGAACACTTCTAATTTATAATTCACAAAAAATCCTTCATTTCAAACCACAACTACATTTTCCTTCTTCAGATCAACCTACTAAAACGTTATTTCCAAAGGTTAGTGGATAAAATAATTTATACATATATTCAATACCTATAAATATATTAATTGGATTCCAAATGCATCCATCTTCACATTCAAGGTGATAGGAAGCATCACCCAATCCATTGCATGCTTCAAACAAGATCAAACTTATCTTGAACCACATCCTATCTTGAACTTCCAAAAATGTTATTGCTTTAAAAATGACCAATAAATCCTACCACATGAACTAATCATATGTGAAGCCATATATAAATAGAAATATATTTCAATTATCTTTCCAACAAAACTTTAATCATCTCAAAACTCCACATGTAGCTCAAGTTATGCTCAATTTACTGAACCCTGCTATTTGAGATCCCAAAATTGCCCTTTGACCAGTCAACCTATTTGGACCTCAAAACACCATGAACATGCATGAAAATGTTCTGAAACCTCCATGGAAATCAATAAAAACTCCAATACATCATGCACCATCAATTTTTCATGCTACTCTTTTAGACCATCTTTTCCTAAGACCTTCATAAAATTCCATTTTTAGGCGGGGCCCACTCATCACCATGACCTCAACCATGCATTCATGGAAAGCTAACAGAGTCCTATATAACATGAAATCATCACTTTCAAGGAAATAATAAAAATGGGATTATATACACACCTTTCTATAAACTACTCTAGCTAAGGTTTAACTAGGGTTGTAGACCTCTTTACCTTCTTGACATTCGTTCATAAAAACCTAACGATAAAAAAACCTAATTATTAATGTGAAACATTCTAAAATAACCATATAATATTCCCTAAAAGGAAAAATTTCCCATGTAGATCACATTGTTCACAACAAGCATCTGAAGTTTCACTTTGAGCTAGAAAATGAATTGTTTCTCAAGTATCTCACAAAAACAATCACTACTTGAAAAATACACATCATGGGAACCTAAAATTTTGATCAAAGTGTTATCCAATTTTTTTCACATGACAAAATGGGACAAAGGGGTCATATTTTGATTAAGTATCAACATTGGTAAGAGGGACCCGTTTCTAGTCATCATTAAGATAACACAATTAAAGTAATTAATAAGTTGATAAGTGAGCTTACCTAGTCTTAAACAAGGTAAAATTGAGCTCAACTCAGTGCCAACACAAGATCAACTCGGTGTGTAGAGTGCAATGGGGAGGTTGGTCTATAGATAGCTTGGAACATAGCTCAGGAGATTCAAGGTCTCAACTCAGTTTGGAGTTTGGTCTATGTGGTGGAGCTCTATGTGGATCTCGCTCGGTGAAGGGGCCAATGCAAATGGTCACAACCATCCACTCAGATGGAGATATTATTTCAAAATCTTGGTGTGAGTGACTCAAGGTCTAAGGACTCGGTGATTCATGGTGGGGCTCAGTCCATGTATAGAGAGATCGGTTACTGAGAACCAAGTCATGGTCGACAACATTGATCTCGACATGGATTTTGAGGATCAGGTAGGAGTTTTATATGATTAAATTACTTAGCTCATGGAGACAATAGAGGTGCTTGAACTAATGAATCAGGTTTAACAGTGATGTGACTCAGAGCTCGAAGCGACTCGGCCTATATGAGCCAAGTTGTGACTTGAGTCAACTCGGAAGAAGAGGTTCAAAGGGAAGTTGAGTTGGGGAGTTTTGGGAGGCCTCAGACTTTAAGAGGCCAATTTAAAAGAACTCAAAGTAGTAAATTCAATGCTATAACCCATGTGAAAATAAGCCAAGATGTTACACGAGGATCATGTGGATGATGATCCATGTCATGGATGATGAGCTAAAGAAAGATCGGAGTCAGAAAAATTTTGATCTAGCATTGTCCGAGTTGGAAAAATAGCATCAAGATTCCACACTTTGGTTATCCCCATGGGAAATTAATAGGAGCATGGCCAAGTGGGAATCACGAGATGGTGAGCCAAGAGAGAAATCCTACCAAAGAAACATGTCATCAATAAACCGAGTTAGATGCCAAGCATCCGATTAGTGCGTGAAGGTGAGTAATGTTTAATGAGCACGAAAAGTCATGGGAGTACGAGTCCATCGCCAAGTCATAGGAAATTATTTCAAAGACTTAGTTTGTGTGGAAGGTTTCATGAAAGGTAATGAAGAGGAGGTAGATCGAGATGATATTCATGTCCCAACGAGGTTGATGCAGGTCAACTTCAAAAGATGGGCTTGAGCTGTAGAGCTGAGTTTCGTTATTGTGTTAAGGTTATGGAGGTAGCTTGACTCATGGTCTGGTTTAGCGTTGGAAGGTTATTCACATCTCATATGGGTTGAAGGAGATAGCTCAAGCTAGGAGACATATTGTCTCACATTGTGCATAGAAAATAACCCAACAAGAGTGAACCAAATGTGATTAAAGTCATTAAGGGAGTCGTTTGTTGAGCTATTAGGAGAGCATGTTAACAAGAGAATAAGATATACGGAGGTTGAATACGGGACCATTTCAAGCTCATGCAGTTGATTCAAGCCATAAAATGCAAAGAACATGGTGGGTGGTCATAACAATCTCGAAATAAGCTTAATTGATATGAAGGAGAGCTTGATATGTGACCTAGAGTTGTAAATGCATGAATGACATCGAAGAAGAGTTTGATGAGTTCACAAAAGGGGTAAGTGAATTTGTTCAAGAAGAAGGAAGACTTTAAAGGTCAAATCTCATAATTCAAACCATGTGATGGGAAGCTCAGCTCAAACTCATCGTAAATGTTTAAGAATGAACTAATCAAAATGTAATTGGTGAGTTCAAAAGGGTTTAGAGCTCGGTTTGGAGCTCGACACAAAGACCAAGTAGCTCATTGATGGCGGCTCGGTTGTGGTGAATGATAAGGATATTGCATATCAATGAAGATATAAAAATCTCTACGTGGTGGAGTGTAGGGAGCTCGAGATATGTCAATACGAGTTGGTAGTAGCTCATGAGGATAATAGCTTAGTACATAATTCAAGTGATGCATGGTCATAATGAGCAAGTGGATCAAGGAGCTCGATCGTTCTAGTTCGGGTGCAAAGGAGATTCGAATTAGCTTGGCATGGAGTTCTGAGTTGAGTGGAAAGGAGATGACTTGCCATGGGAATAATGTGCAATCTTACCAAGTCGGAGAGAATGGAACTTGGTAAACAGGAAGTGTAGATGATTGATCTTGGAATTTTTATGTAGGAGTCATTGAAACCGAGTTTGAGGAGAGTTGTTGGAAGTCAACATTTAGAAGGTAGGTTTTGGGCCAACTCAATATGGAGCTCAAAGGACAGTTCAATGGGTCCCATTCATGTGGAGCTCGGCATATTTTCCAAGGATTCAGTCACCAACATGATGGATCTCGGTTTAGAGCACAGTGAAGAGATCATTTTGCAAGATCGGCGCGCAGGGAGCTTAGTTACGGTGGAAGCTAAAGGAGCTCAGGTTAATAAAATCCAGATGAAGAAGAGTGCCCAAGAAAAACAAATGGAATGGAACTTGTTTATCAATAAAATAAGTGACTCGGAATGAGCCACATTGTAGGTGAGTCACTTGGCAATGAGCATTGGAAATGGTGGAGGAGGACTCGAAGGATGAAAGGTAAAGAAAGGATCTATTTCAATGCATTTGAGAGACATCAATTAGCAATAAGCCCATGTAGACATGAAGATTGCGGTGAATGAGTCACTCGGTAGTCATGGTCTAAGTTTAAATAAAGAGCTCGCTCATGACAATGGAGAGCGTGGATCATCTCGGTCACATTAGTGAAAGAGCTTGACGTGGAGAAGAAGGACTCGGGTGGAGCATGGCCAAGCTCATGTAGAAACTAAGTAAGCTAGCATCATGGAGAACAAGTCGAGCTGGCCACACATTAAGTCAAGTTGATGACATAGTTCCAAGGTGGTGAATCTATGTATGGAGCTAATAGATGAACTCATACATGCGCTCTTGGCACTCGGATGATATACCAAGATCGTTGTGGTTACAAGAAGAGCTTGATTCTTACATACGAGCTCGGTTACATGTATGGTTAGAGGTAGTTTGATGTCGTAGAGGAGTTCAGTTATGAAAGGAGTGGCTCATTTTAAGTGAGTGAGTTGTAATGGCTCAGTCTTGGAATTAGATTCACAAAAATATGTTGGAGCTCGCTTGACATCGAGTCTTGACATGCCAAGCTCGTGGAAGAGTTTTCACTCGGTGGAAGGAGGAAATCATTCTCGTTCGGTGAACTTAAGCTCACAAAAGAAAAAGCTTATTTTGGAGATCGGTGACTTTGGTAAGAGCTCATCTCGGTGTAGCATGGAGGAGCTCGATCAACTCGGTGAGTTGGCTTGGTGAGCCAACCACCGAGTTGGTCTTTTTGACCGGCTCTCATGAACCCCTTGGTGCAAAACCAATTTTTCAAGTGGGGCCCACTATAATTTAATTAAATTAATATTTTTATTTAAATATTTTAATAATTATTATTATTATTATTTTAATATTCTTTTAATTAATTGCGAAGAATAAGTCAAATGGGCATTAATGACACATGATGGAAGCTTCTGAAAGTGGTTCAACCAACTGTAATAAATGCATCATGTGCCTTCAATTTAGGAATGGAATCTATGACTCCTTCTCTTCTCTCTCTCAACTTCTTCTATAAATGTAAGTTGGAAGCTCATTCCAACAGGTTGGACAATTAGACATCTTAGGCAAGTGCGTGTTTTTCAAGAGTCCTCTTTCTTCCGTAAGTTGTTCTTATATGTTGAAGGAACATTCAAGCCTCCTTTCAAGACCTGTAATGGAAACCATTGCCTCTTCCGAATGTATGGTGCATTGTGTATGTTATTGAAGTGATAAAGTGTGTGTTTTGTGACTAATCTTGGTCCTTTCATCCCTCTATACTTCATTGTTCCTTTCTCATACTTGCGGGTACACGTGCGAGTTCAAATTTCTATTGCGAGGTTCTTGGATTTTTTTTTCTTATCAAATGGTGGAGTATTATATGCGGTTGAGTTGTGGTGCTTGTTCACCCTTCTCAAGTTCATCATTCTTCACTAGAAGATCGTGATAGATTGTTTTTCCGATCAAGTTTAATAAAGGGAACACGTGCTTACCTAGTCTATGGTATTTTATACCCTCTCTAATTTGAGTAGGTGAAGCTGACTTGTGGTACACACACCCTCTTTAAATCAACCCTTCCGATTCCAAAAACACCACTTTATTTGGTGCATTTCCATCCCTAGTATAGTTTTATTTTTTCAAATATTTCCCTAAAACCTATGAAAATGATATAATAGGTCTAGACAACCATTTTACTACACTAGGAATAGTACAACACTTAGTTTAGGAAGAGGAAGTCAGCCTTCTCCAGAGGTTCACCTTGAGCCCAAGTCCCATAGCTTGAGAGGTGATCCCATGTGTCCCAATCACATCGAACGTCCTATTCACATTCTAGCCATTTGGAGGGTACAGTGATTTAGCAACAACATTTTTGGCATGCCCGATGGGACCAAGAGTTGGTATTTCTCTTCTCACTTGCACAAATCAAAGTACCTAGTGACTCTATATCTCTGGATTCCAAATCTCAGTGTGTTAACTTATGTGAAGAATTCAAATAAGATATTCTTCAAATAAAGGAAATTATCAGCATATTAAACTTTCCTTGTCTCCTCCAAAGAGAAGAAGAAGAGGCATTTCAACATCACTAGTTACAGAGTTTACCTTGTAGGGGTCATTCAACTCCTCCATATGGAAGGTTTCCTCCACCAAGGAATAATCAACCTCTTGTTGTTATGGCATGAAACCAATTTTTATCCCTTTCAATGCAAGCAATCCTCTTTTGTTGGCTCAACGTGACCCTATACCTATTGCGGAACTCAAAATTTTACCCTTTTATACAAGGAAAATTCATGTTACTCGGTGGAACATATTCTTGATGTAGCCAACATTTATGCAATACATAATATCACGGAGGACAATGTTGCAGTTAGACTTATTGCTAACTCTTTCAAGGAAAAAACACTTTAATGGTTTCAAGCGTTAAGTGTTGGTACTATAACCACTTGGGATGAGTTAGGAGAAAATATCTGTAAATAGTTTGAAGACAAGTGATCCCCTATCACTTTTGTAACAGCTCACTACCATGAAGAGATCTCCCCAAGAATACATGAGTGATTTCAACTTCCGCTTCCACATGACCTAGATTAGGATTAGAACCGATAAAACCTTCTCCAAATAATGCATTCGTATACTAATTGTGAGCCTTGAATAGTGATGTGCGGTCATGATCCATTCCATGGGAGGAATACATTACACGATGCCTACGAAGTTACCATAAGAGTGGAAACTTCCTTTATTCAAGTTGGAAAGATAGCTCCATGACTGCCAATGACGTTGTCTCCGGATCATATGAACAATCATCCTATTATTGATCATATTCCATCAGCCTCTAATCAACCAAATCGATCCGCTTTGCCTCTTCAAATGATCTATTTGAATTCAAGTCACGAAACAAACTTTTGGAAATGAGCTCATTACACTCAAGAGGTAATAGTTTCAATACAATCGTCCATATCAACAAAAAAATCAGCATTATCAGGCTAACCATCCTCCTTTTCAAGGAAGCCATCAGCCATAAAATCAAACTACAAATCAAGCTACGAATGTTAGGCCTTTGAACTTTCGAACCCTCTTGCTACTAGCTCATCTAGAGCCATAGTACATGTCCTAGAATAATCTAGTTCAAGACTACGAATGGTGTTATCCTTGTTCTCAACCCCACAATCAAAATATTTGTCCTAATGGAGTTCTTAGCCAGGCCCTTATGGTTCAAATCATATCTACCCCTTCAAAGCTAACAGAAAATTCATCTATGCAAGAAACATCATATCAACCACATGCACTTGAAGAAACCACTTTGTTAAACTGGAAAGTAGAATTTTGTATGGGTTGAATACAGATTCCTCATCAGTGGTGGAAAACACTTGTTCTAAGAAGAGAGAAATGAAACCTCAACCTTCCAAATTTGATCAAGCATCCACTTCACAGCCTCATCCATAAGTGGTGGTTGATAAAAATGCAGCCAAGTTGTGAGGAAAGAAGGTTCTTCAGGCATCACGGTACCCAAGAAGTGTCAGCAAAGTTGGATCAATTCCTTCAACATAGTAGAATAGATGAAGAAGACCAACCTGAGCGTTACTATGTGGGACACACTCTCAATTCCTTCTCAAAGAAATTTGTTGCGAGAGGCTCTAAATAGTTTTGGTACAACCGACGGATCATCAGGTCATGGAGCAACAACTACTATGAGTTTGTGTCAACCAGAAGGGAAAAGTATTCCTAAATCCAACAAACCACCACCATTTTATATTTCCCTAATCATTGGTAACCACCTAGTGCATAATTACATGATCAATTTTGGTGTTAGTAGCTCAGTCATGCCCAAACAAATTATAGATGTACTAGGCATAAAATATGCGCTGGTTACAAGATGAGTTGTCCACATGGATGTCACAAATATAATACATTGTTAGAGCTATAAAGGGAATTCAACTTACCATCCATGCATGACCGAGTTTTCATTCACCCAAGACATATCAGTCATTGATCTCCCTCCTCTATTCACCATCTTCCTATCACGATATTTCACTTTGCCAAGATGGGCAGTTATCTATCAGTCGATTGGTCACATATGATTCTCGGGGTTTGATATGGAACCAAAATGACTATAAAGATGGAACCAATCTGTTATAATCATGTAAAACCCTACATTGTGAGTCCTATAAATGGGAATTACACCATCAGAGATCCAGAAGAAGAAGATGTTGATCATGAACCAACTACTCTTGTAGAGGAATTCCCCGATACAGTGTTAGATGAAGTAAGTGGAGATCATCGAGTACAATTCCTATCTTTGATGTGTTGGCGAGAAGAAGAAGTTGGTTAGCTTACATTGGAAGAAATGGGATTGGTACATATTGCATTCATGAAGAAGATACAATCATACCACAACTGGTCAAAACACCAAGTGATTCGGAAGGACTGTGGCAATTTTTCTTTGATGGCTCAAGAAGTAAGAATGGATCTAGTGTTGGTGTTATGTTAATTTCTCTAGAGGGAGATAAGTAATTCTCATCTTTTTGGTTGCAATTTAGTTGCATTAACAACGTTGTTGAATATGAGGCCCTTATGCAAGGAATTTAGGTAGCCTAAAAGAATGGAATCAAAGCCTTGACTATTTTTAGAGATAATGATTTAATTTTTCATCAAGTAATGTCATGCGGTGTATCTAAGAATGATCTTTTAAGATCATACAAGAATTGAGTCTAGGACTTGATTGAATATTTCAAAGCTTTTGGGATCCATGCGGTTTATAGAAATCAAAATCAAGATGTTGATAGGCTTGCTACAATTGTCTCGTAATACAACATATAGGTTGATATCATGAATGAAGGGAAGTAATTTGTAAAAATGGTGGTTTGACCTGCAGTCCCGATAATGTGAGTAGCTAGCAAGTGTTCGATAGTGAAAAAAAAATTGTCATTTTCCTACAAGAAGAGGCATAGTTTGCTTTGAAAAATCAAGATAAGTTGCAAGAATCTTATGGTGATAAAATCATACAATTGAAAAGCAACAAACTACCAAAAGGCTTAGTCACTCTAGAACCCATATTTAATTCATATGATCAAGCCAAAAGACAAACCTCTAATATGGTGGTCAAAGAAGAGGATTTTGAGGAAGTTGAGGTAACGTATGAAAAGTTTCTGAAGATCAGAAAAGTGTGTACTTCTAAAGAGAGAGAAGCCTCCATCAAAATTTGTCAAGAGTATCATGACATTTTTGCATGGATCTATAAATACCTGCATGGTTTTGATCCAGGTCTGGTACAAGATACTATTGAACTAGATCCTAATTCCAATCCAGTTCATCAGAAACAGAGGAAAATTAATCCCAAAATCAAGCGACTAATGAGAGAGGAGAAAACCAAACTCATCGATGCCTGTATAAATTTTCAGATCAAGCACTCCTCTTGGGTAGCAAATTTCATTCTGTAAGGAAGAAGAATGAAGATATTTGATTGTGCATAGATTTCAAATATTTGAACCGTGCCTCATTGAAAGACCATTATCCTCATCAATGGAGCAGATTCTTCAAATGGTGGCAAAGCAGCTCAAATATTTTCTTTGCTTTATGGATATTCGGGTTATAATTAAATTCTAGTCCAAGAATCCAATTAATTTAAAATGGCTTTCTTTGCGCGAGTGGGGCACATATGCCTATAACAAAATTCCATTTGGATTTTCCAATGCCGGGGATACTTTCCAAAGAGCCATGGACATGGCATTTAAGGGCTAATCAATGATATCATTTTGGTTTACCTTGATGCTATAATTTTAAACTCTAGGCATGCGAGAAGATCACATCATGTAGTAAAATTTTATACCCCTTAACAAATAAGGACAACCCCATGCACATCGGCATATCACCCATTAGCGCCGAGTACTCACCCAAAGCACGCACGGGCACCCAAAGCCCTCTTTTATGTGAGTTGTGTAAGAATATAGCATAGATACGAAATAAAAAGACGGAAGAAATTCCTTATTCATCTCGAGAACTTTGAGTAAATTTTATACTAATATATCCATTGAGACAAAAGCACATTGACAAAAGATCACATTGACAAAAGATAGATCTGAACCATTAGGGAAATATGATGCATAATGATCATACTCATTCATATGAAATAGACTGAACATAAAAAAAGAGATATGTATGAACCATGAACCACATATATTCATATAAAACATGTCCAATAATCACATTACATCTATCAGGGTCATTACAGACCAAAATGATAGTGCATATTAGAATCATGTAGCAAGACAGGACTTACGTACCTTACAATGCAAAATAAAATTATACACCCATCCCCTGAATAAAAAAATTCTTCCTACAAATCTTCTAGCCCAACCATAGAGTTCTTCACATATTTTTGCAAAGCTTCACCTCTCATCTGCTCTCTCTAATATCTTTGTTTCTCCCCCGATCTCTCTCCCTCCATCTATCTCCTTCTTTTTTTCCTTTGCCTTTAGAGTGCTTTTATTTATAGCCTTTCTCAAGACCTTTAAGCCTTTGCGAGAGTTACTGAGATCCATTGTCAATTATCCAAGGTGGTCCTCCATGGGAGCATGCTTCTTCAAGCTCTAGCCCTCTACTCTTTGTAATGATGGCCTTCTAGAAACTTCCATTGCAAGTATATTCCTTCCTAGGCCACCTTGTTGTCAGGATGACACCTTATCCATTCCACATGCATAGTTGGGTCATGCTTTTCTCGTGTTCTTTATGATACACAAAATATGGCTAAGTCCCAAAACATTTTCTCTTCCTTGCGTGTGTGCCACTTTTTCTACTAATCCTTACTAGAACCATGTCCTGCGTGTTTTCTCCACATGTTCCCTTCTTAAAGTAGGTCCTGCATACCCACGTGCTTCTCAAAGTACTTAACCAATAAATTAGGGGCCCAACATCACCCCACACTATGCATGTTCTCCACCCTTGGGAACAACGTCTTAATGAATAAAGAATGATTATTTTTGAATAATCTAGAGAAGGAATAAAGGAAAGAAGAATTTTGGGAATAATGAGAGAATGCAGAAACTATGATTACTTCTACAAAAGGATAGGGAAATATATTCTTAAGTTTGCCTCCAACGTATTCTAGGTATTGACCTCACTTTGTTCCTTTGCTGTGAGGTTTCTAACTAAGGTGCTCACCTCTTCAAATCTTATCCCTTCTCCTTGGGTATCAATTGTTTCCACAATCCCCTATAACTATTTTCCCAAATCCTTGAGCACATCCATTCTTTGAGTGATCTAGGGATACAACTCTTTCAGCTAGTTTTTGATTGATCCTCACAAGGTCTCAATAGCCTTTGATTTCTTTTCAACCTTAGCTAGAATTTTGTCTCTTTCATCCCTATTCCCCTTGTTATTTTCTTGAAACTCCTTGAGCTCCTCTCATGGGTGGCAACCATGATACTCACCACTCTATCTCTATCAATGCATTTTTCATAGGTGGCCTTAGTGACTTGGGTAGAAGCTTTCACATCTACAAGGAATTTCTTGTATTGGGCCATAATGGCCACAACCTTCATCTTGTCCTCTTTTTTCTCTGTGCACTTATTCTTCTTTTGTAGACTCCAAGGCTAGTGATTGTCTTTCCATTGTGAGGACGCAGTCAAGTCCTCTAGACACTCCAGGTTGGATCCATACTTCTACATTGGTGGTGTTATATCTAGATGCTTCAAGAAAATGGCATGTGTGATCATCTCTATTCTCTTGTAGATGTCACACACCCTTTCCTTCTCTTCCCTTAATTCATTCCTTAGCTGAGGGCTGACTAGTTCCTCATGTTTTAATTCCTTAGTTCTTTTCTCCTTATCCTTTTCCTTCTTCTCCAACTCTGTCTCTAGAAACTTCACTCTTTTGTTCCTCCTGAAGAGTCTGGCCTCTACTTCAACCAAAACTTTATTCAACACATTGCAGAGCTTCTCGTTGGATAGCTACTAAGCGTTTACCAAGGGGTTGTCACCTTTTGACTTTGGTACCTTCATTATTTCCCCTTGGCTTACTTTGAATTTTGGTTCGTCGATGTGGGACTCAAATGCCCAAGAAAGCATTTTCCTTGTCGAGGGTATGCACCTTCCTCATCAAATGATGTCATAGCCAAGAGTTTCTCTATTGGAATGGTGCTTTGAAAACGCATGCATAACACCTTGTTTGGGTCATCAATATATCCCATCCTCTGAACCTGTGATGCTTCTACACTTTTTCTCCCTATGCGCGCGGCCTTAGGAAAGCTTACAGCCAAACTAGGATCCCCTCCCATAATGTCCTATTCTTTTCTATGTTTTCCTCCTCTACCTCCTTCATCACTAGGTCTGCGCTACGTTCCATCTCTTGCTCCACTAGGTCCTCAATGATCTTGGCCACTTCCTTCTCCGTGGCATCATCTATCTATTCCTTAGTGAGGCTTGGGGTCCTTTGTTCTTTTGTGACTTCCTCACCTACCCCCCTATCCTGAGTATCTTCTTCTTCCTTGTTAAACTCCCTCTTGGAAAAGACGTATTTATTTTCTTCTTCCTCTCCTTCCTCCTCCGAGTCATGAACCTCATAGATAGGATGGTCCTCACCTCCTAGTTCATCTTCATCATCATCATCATCTCTCTCACCTCTATAGGCCTCCAAGCTCTCTGTATCCTCCGAATCATTTTCTTCTATCACCTTCTGCTTCTTCTTGGTAGGATATTTTTCTTCCTTCTCCTCCTCCTTTGGTGACCTCTCCTGGGTGATGGGTTCCTCATGCTCGATGCTTCTTCCTCTGGATTCTTTGCTTTCATTGGGACTTATTTCTCCACGTGTAAGTATTGGGCTTAGTGCTTTTCTTCAACGCGCTTAACACTTGCGTATCCTAAACACTTAATGATTTCTACACCTCTTCTCTTTCCCTCTTCTTTGGCATGGGATTCTTTCTACCTATGGGGTCCTCAGGGATGGATACATCATTTTCCAAGTATGCGCCCTTTTCAAATTTTGGCCTAATGCGAAGATATATTCTTGTTGCAGCCCTTCCAGCGATTGGCAAAGTCACTGGTTTTATCATCTGTATCTTGTGGGAGACATATCTCTCCACGTATGCACGCTTCTTGGGGTAAACCAACTTCCTACGTAATTCTCTGTGGTCTTGATCTACCTCACTAAGGTCAAACCTTAGTCTCTTGGAGGTATAGCGTGGTGAAGGAGAAGGGAAGCTTACACCATGGGATCATTGTCTCATATGTTAACCTAAATCTGCAAATGTAGAAGTGTTGATATACTGCAAATTTTTATTCTCTATGCACGAGAGTGGGTAACTACTCTGGAATTCTCCATTCTACCCGAACGCATCCCTCATGTGCTTGTACCATTTTTCTAAGCGCACCTTGTGAGTGGTTGTCATGGTCTCACAAGTATATTTTGTGAACCACTTTTTGGGTGAGGGATACTCTTCTGGGAACTCTTAGATAAACCTTTCCGGCCCATCGAGCACTCTGATTTCTGAGAAGACAATCATGAGGAGGATGTTGCCAAAAAATATTTTTTGCCCTCTTGTGTGCTGCTTATGATTTCATCTATGATGAAAGAGGATAAGTTATAGATGGTCCCCTTAGCTATTTTTGGCATACATTAAGCCATGCCTTGTTCACCTATGTCCATCTCTCCTGATCATTAATCTTTGTAACTAGGCGTGCACTCATTCTCAACACGGGGTGTGGGATCTCAGCGATGTCAAAGTATCATGACTCTTTCTTGTAGGCATATATGGTTGTTGTTTCTTTTATGGCCTCTTTGTCACTCAAGTCATCATCTAAACTCTCTCCCTCATAGGTAAGGCCTATGAATTTTGAAATCAATTGGGAGTTATGCACATCTTACACCCCGTGAAATAGAAATGATCCTCATGCATGCATGACATCAGCCACTGGTAGAGGCTCTTAGGCTTTCCAAAGTATGGTAGTTCATAAAGTTATAACAACCCTGCCTTCTCCATCTTAATTTTTACCTTGTCACTATAAATGGGCATGCCTTCTGGCGTTCTCTTGTTAGTTGGGCACACCAACTCCAAGGCCATATCCTTCTTTGTTGTAGTTTTGTGATGGTTATAATCAATCACCATCATCTTCCTTAGGTTTGATTCCCATTCTTTTCCCAACAACACCCCATCTAGGTATTGCATTTTTGTGTACCATTCTTAATTTTTGCTCCCAATGGTTGTTATTTGTTTTCCTTTGCCCTTTTGTTTCTATTTATTTGGTGAGATGGTTGATTTTTTGGGTGCCATCTTTCTAACTGGTTTTAGTAATTATAACTTCTCCCTCTTGCTCTACTTTACTACTCTATCAATCCTGAAGCTCATTCTCTGAGGAAAAATCCTTCTAACTCCATGCCCTAGTTGCCAAACCCTAACTAGAAAAACCCTTCCACAAGACGGTGTGCGCTCACTTAACTTCTCCACACCCATGTACTCATTTCCTACTAGGGTGTGAATTTACCATAGCTATGCACTTTAGATCTCTCAAATACTTACTTCATCCCAAATATCTTGCTTTGGATGCCCTAGTTTGTAAGATCTTTCTTCCATTCGTAATCACAATATAAATAATGAAGTGATCGACCTCTTATTTATAGCTTTTCACTTTTTATAGAATTAAATGCTATCTCACCTACCATCGTACTTCAAACTTAAATGTGGATTTTCCACTAAGCCGGTCTTAAGTGGCTTTCCCGTGCCACATCTTGCGTGAAAACCCATTTACAACCTTCGGCGTGTAAAAATTCATCCGATGAAGACTCTTACACGTGCATTCATAACACCGAAGGAACTTCTTCCGTCCTTTTCCCTATTTTTTCCATCACCTACCTCATGTTGTTCCTACGCTCTTCCTTTTTCCTGTACGTGGTTTCTTCAAGGCTTTCTTGACACCAACCATTCATGTCCATCTCTTCTCTACGTGCCTATTAACCTTACGCTCCTTTATTCCTTTAACCGGGCCATTCTCCATAACTTCTATTGTCAACGTACACTTTTATTATAGGCCTATACTTCATTTCACTCCATCCCACACTAAAATAATCTGCAGTCCTTTGCACATACACAACCTTCAAAAATTAATGTGGTTATTGGTGCACACGGTGCAAAACAAAGCAACAAAAAGGAACGAACAATGCGAAAGGGAAACACAAGAAAATAAAATGCACTAAAGGAAAGTCTATTCTAACTGGCAACACTTCCTTATTTACAAACACTAAGAAGACTTATTTATAGTAGGGCTTCAACCTACTCCTATTAAAGTGTCCTGGTAATCTTGTCCCATCCATTGCTTTCAACAAGAACGCACCTAAATCAAGGATGTACGAGATGATGTAAGGTCCTAATCAATGGACTTTTAGCTTCCCATGATGGCACAAAAATTGAAACCATATATAAACACCATCATCCAACCTCAAACCTCTTGTTTTTAATGTGACAATCATGTCATGCCCTTTTTTTCTTTTTTTCAATCTTCGGCTCCACTCTGGTGAGTGACCGTCTTTCGTCCAACAACAATAATTTGTTAATCATTTTTTCCAATGCTTTCTCATCGGCTAATCCTCCTACACATGCTATATGAAGTGAAGGTAACATGAATTAAACTAGTAGGATAGCCTTCATGCCAAACACCAATTAAAATGGTGTGGCCTTATTTAACCTCTTATAGGTTGTCCTATATGCCCAAAGAATGGCTGATACTTTTTCATCCCAATCTTGTCTACCAACATCACATATTTTAGTCAAGGTGTGACTAAGTATTTTGTTAAATTCTTCAGCAGTTCCATTTACTTAAGGGTGATAGGAGGTAGTCTTTTGATGGGCCACCATGAATTCTAATAATAGAATCCTAACCATCTCATTGAGAAAGTGCGTACCTCTATCACTTGTCAAACTCAATTAGTATCCATACCTGTTGATTATATTTTTCCATAAAAATCTAGCAGCTGTAGCCATTGTACAATCCCTTGTAGGTGTTACCTCTACCCACCGTGTCAAATAATCAATGCAAGTGATGATATACCAGTGAACCAGTCCTTCGCGCCATTAGTGAGATTGGTCCTAAAAATTTGATAGCCCATTTTTCAAATGGTTCTATGATGGATATTGGTCATAAGATAATTTCATCACTCTTTCTAGGTTTTCCAAGGCACTGGCAATGGTCACAGGATTTACAAAACTCAATGTAGTCTTGGTAAATCGTTTCCCACCGAAGCCCTCCGTGAGTAGAATCTTCGCACAATTTCATTTCCCATATAGTATCGTCTAGCGTTCCCACCATTCGCTTCTTCCATAATTGTAATGCACTCATGTTCGCACACATCATCGTAGAACCTCATCACGATCTAATTTGTATAGATATCGCTAATCGGCATACAAGGAATGGTGTGTATGTCCAATTGTTTCCTCTCTAAGGCCTTCATTCCTTCGGCACCATACATGTCTTGAGAAATATCGTAATGTCCTCCAATTCCAAGGGTGCATGTTGTAACCTAAACAATTGCATCATCGGCATAGTATCCTCAATTCTCTGCGCGTCTTCCCATGAGTCAATCCTAGACAAATGATTTGGTTTAAAGTTACTCTTTCATGGCTTCACAACTACGGTGAACTCAAATTATTTAAATAAGAGGACCCACCAACATATACGCCCTTAAAGAAGAGGCTTATTGACTAATTATTTTAAATCCATGTGGTCCGTGTAAAATATAAAGGGTGTTGACAACAGAGATAATTCCTAAACTTATGCAATGCGTAGATCATGGATAATGCTTTGTGCTCGTAGTCGTGTAATTCTACTCTGCTTTGGTGTTAAAATTTTGTTGGCAAAACACAACGGATGATCAGCTATCCCTTCACAAGGTTATGGCAATACTAATCCAATGGTTGTGCCTGAGGCATCAACATGAACATGGAAAGGATTATCCCAAGAAGGGAATTGTAGTATTAGCACGGTGACAATATTTTCCCTTAAAGTCTTAAATGCTTTCTATTGCACCTCTCCCTTGAGGAAGGAACTCTTGTGTTTAAGAAACTCTTCTAAGGGCATGGCTATCCTGGAATATCCCTTAATGAACTTCCTGTAATACCCTATATGCCCAAGGAATCCACGCATTGTGCTTTGGCTAGTAGGCTCCCTAATGTAGCCTAAAATTTACAAGATAACACCCTAGTTCTACGCTGGAACATCACTCAATCTAGACCGAGCGTTCACCCGAAGCACATAAAGTTACCAGGTCCCTCTTTAGGGTTGTTGTAGAAAGATGTTAGCGTGATGAAGGAATAAACATAACGATCCATAGTTAATCCACCATTCTACCATACATGCTACATTCAGACCTATGAAAGAATAAGCTTTAAACAATAATCATGATTGAATCAATAACATGCACCACTCAATTACACACAAGAATGAAACTTAGATTCAGCCAATATCTTCCATTTATTAATAAAAATAGAAGCTCCTTACAATAATGTCAATCTATACCAATTCGTATGCGTGGATCTAATACAATAATCCACTAATATGTGTATATCTCCATATATCTCTCACCTCCTCTATGTATATCTATCTCTATGTATATATAGATATATGTATATATAGATATATGTATCTATGTGCTTCACATCATATATATAGGGTGGGAATTTTCCTTCACCACTTATCTATTCTAGAAATAGGCTGCATGCTATTAATAGCCATGCGCCATTTATAGGTATAGCCACACATGCAAGTTTGCTATCTATAGACCTTATGTAGTTAAGCAAGTGACAATCCTATTCTTAGCTCATTTCCATGCAAAACACTTCGATCTAGTCCTCTAAAGATAGAAAATGACACATCTCTGCATCATTGGTGTGTTATGCATGCCTTCTTCTAAAAATAAGTCTTCATGCTCAAAATCAGCTAAGTCTTGAATACTTGAACTTTCCCTCCATGCGCAAGTTCTTCCTATCCCTCCATGCCGTTGATCTTGGATTTCTCTCTGCATGAACCTCTTGTGTGAGTTTTTCAAGTGTTATCTCGGTCAACATTACCCCACACTAATCTCATTGTCATCCCGATAATGGTTATCTCAAAGAAATTGAAATAAAGAATAGAATAATGGAAAGAATCTAAATGGAAGAATGTAGATAAATAAAGAATTTTTATGAGGCTATGAGGAAGCCTCCTCTACATCAGCTTGAAGTATCAACTCGGTTACTCCTTTATTCCGACCTCCAATCCCTATCATTAGGCAAGTGCTTGTTTGGATTTCTCTGGAATGTCCACAACAATGGATTCCAACTCATCCTCGCAACCTCTCCTTTTTCATTTTATAGAACTAATTAAATTGGGACATCGAGTTCATTCTCCCTTCTATAAGATCCATCTTCTACACACTAAGCTTCTCAAGCTCTTCCGGATGAGTTTTATGCGGCTCTTGTGCTCTTTGTTAGGGCCTCGTGCTTTTTCTTAACTATTGAAAATCTTTCGCATTGACCCAATGTCTCGTCCTTCATTTCTCTTTGGACCTCATTTCCTTGTCCAAGGTCTTCATATTGATAATTTCTTCGGAGCTATGCATATATTCAAAGCTTGGACTACTTTCTTCAATACTTCTGTAGCACTTGTAGTAGCCCTTCATATGATGCAATCTTTCGCATCACTAACGTTTTCTCTTGTTCTACCTCTTGTTACGAGTTCCTTGGCGCTGGCATACGCGAGAGGTTCATCTTCAAGCACTAAGTCCACCAACTTTCCTATATAATGTATCATTTGAGGGAAACATCGTGGTACCTTGGTCTCAAGCGTGGCTTAGCTCTTATAATGTAACATTCCCATTTTAAGACTTTAGAAACAAGGGAATTTTTTAAAAAAATTTGCATAAATAATGTTCTCTGTTCTAAATACATAATTTAGAACACACATTATTTATCAACCATTCATATAATAGATAACCATATGCAGTTGTAATGACTTGGTGTGCTACCGATCTATTCATTTCATGACTCGGTGAACTACCGATCTATTCATGTTTAACATTAAGTATTGAATACTTTTCTGTATACTACGTATACTTGGTTCTCTTTCCCTATTTAGGGTATTGAGTGATCTATCTAAGGAACCTATCTGAATATTTGTTACCAATATTCATCTACATCACGAACCTTAGACTAGGTGACATAGGACAATGCAACTAGTAGCTTGTGATACTTTAGCCAAATATTTCTAACATACTATTCATATTACTATTCCTTGACGGCATACTCATTAATCCAGAATACGTCCTTCACCCCACTCTATTGTTATCTAGAATTTCCTTTCTTGACCTTTGTCAGTTCAGTTTGCCTAAGGTTTAACCTAGTTCAAGTTAACAACATATGTTATGATGGGAATAGGCTCACAAAGACTTAGGGTAAGTTTGCATACTGGGTCAACCTAAGTTAACCCTGTGTGCCAAGGCACCCTGAGTTTTAGAGGGCTACTCCTTATCTTAAACATGCTACTAACCATACCTAGAGAGAAACTAAGTTCAAGTCCAATGTTTGTAGATCTAGATGATCAATGTAGAAGGGTGTTGCCACATGTCAACTACATCGTTGTATCCTTGAGAAGATCCTAATCTTCTCAAAGGTACAACCATGTAGTTGGTGTGTGCCAACATCCTACAGAATAGCCTCATCGAGATGTACATACCCCTAGGAGCTTATTATAATTTAATTAATTTGGATTTTTTTAAAAACAGATTTCAGCAACCTTTCCAAACCCTATTCCAACACTCCTTAAGTTCTTTTCTATACCAAATTCAATTGATTGTTAAATAACTTCCTTAACTTAAGATTGCCTTTAATGTTCGTTTAATGGGCTTAATAATCCATTAACCAAAACATGACAACAACATCATAAGTTCCATTTAATGTGACTTAACCATTCAAGGAAGTGTAGCAACCACCTAGGTTGTAACTAAGTAGACTTTATTAAAATGAAGTCTAATGATTAGGAATCATATCTTCCTTTTTGTTTGCATTCTTATGAGAGAGGAAGAGTCTTCCTTTACATGGTTAAGTGCTAGGGTTTAGCACCCCTTTATATCATTTACAAATTCTATAGTTTTTACTGAATGTTCATTCCACATCATATTACTATGTTGAATTGTTTAGATATGACCATCAAATTCTGCAACTTAGCAAGTTGCATCTTATTTAGGGAGATTATTCTAAATCCCACTATCAAACTTATCCAAGAATACCCAATTAAGCATATAAATAATATGGAGGATATCAACAAGATAGGATTCCATCTATGTTATGAAATTACAAGATAATTTACACATCCAATGCAAGTAAATTCTCAACATTCAATTCATCTTTAAAACTTATACATTTACAAGACTTATGCATTTAGGTATGCTACATAACAACCGTCTTCATTATAAAAGAATACTACTTTTCCTTTTTCAATACAATCTCAAGAACGAATCAGAGTTCTTCACAAGAGTCGATTTAAATCAGCCAATGCATCATATAAGTTTTCCTTCTTTTATCACTTATGAAGTCCATCTGCAAAATTGCTAGCATGGGTCAGTTCAAAGAACTGAGCATGATAAGCACTAAGCCTTAAAACGAAGTGCATTCCAATAATTGTTCCATTAAAACAACTTTTCTTTAATGAGACAATTAATATATCATACATACCAGTATAAGTAATAACAATCTGAAAGAAGTACATTAACCAATCTGAATTCCCTTCTAAGAGAAGAACATAATATAATCCACAACATCTGCCTTACAAATTAAAGTTTAAATGATCCTATCAATTACCTTTAAACAAACAATAGATCATATCAATTCATTGTTCCAAATTCTATCATAATAGATTAAAACATTTATCTTTGCTTTAACCAAAAGAAGGGTTTAAAGCATGGTTCTCATTAAGATGACTCATCTAACTCCTAAGAAAAAGAAGAAGAAGAACCATTACAAACTATGCCCAAACACAAGACATCCGAAAGACAGAAACATATTCATAACATGAATTAACTGTTTCATTTAAAGGACAACTACCTTAAAATTTAACATTTAAGATATTCATCAGAACAAAATCTCATTTCAATCCAAGAAGGAATAGAGAATCAAACAGTCTACCTACAAGTCTAAATCTACTTCCACATATTAGAAGTTAACATTTAAAGATCTGAAATCAACATTCAAAAATAAAAGTAGACTCATACAGGAGTTAATCTCTACTTGAGTCCATCCAAGGAGGATCCATAAAAATATAGAGTGCAAGAGACAAAACTTACTCATCTCAAACCAAACAAAGAAAAGCCTTGTCAAACAAACTGTCTACCAAACAAGCTTACATTTTTGTTCAAAAAAACTGAATCATCTAATCTCTTCCCACATCATTTGAACAAATGATTTGAACAAGGAAGACCAAACAACTCATATAGAAATCTCCATTTCATAAGAGAAACATAACAGGAAAAATCAACCAATGAACTTATCCCAACAATAATTCATTGTATTGTACTAAAAATGAATTCCCGCTTTTAATTCAAACTTAGAAATTCATATGCTAGTTCCCAAAAGAGAAAAAATCAACTCATAGTAAGAAGAAAGCACACTGCCATTTTCCTTACAATTCCTTACCTTCAATGAACACGAGTTTCAATTCCAAACTCAGAATGAAATACACATAAAATTCCTAAAAACAACATTTTGTTCCAAAGGAATCACATTCCTTTCTTTTATAAAGACACAAGGTGTATTTACTATATCCAACAAGAGATAGAAAAATAACCGATCAATAAGCTAAACATGATCAGAAGTATCAACAAACTCAAACTGAAATCCCATTGTCAGGTTTCATTATTGCATTACAAAAGAGTAATCAGTTCTTGATTCAATAAGTATTATAATACAAAAACTATTTGAATAGAGACAAGTAATCCCTCCATAACAATTCGAGTACTAAATTAATAAACTCTTCTTTTAAACGAAACCTAGAACTTATTTTAAAAGATCTGAAGATGTGGTTTCCACAAAATAGAGGGGAAAAGAATACCCCGATAAAACGCCATTTCCATCTCAGAAAAGAAGAAACAATTCTAAAAATAATTACCAAACCCATTCATCAAACAAAGACATTTTTAGTTGAGATCTTAAGAGTTTATCCAACAACTCAGCCAATTATTCTCCCAGTTTTCTTTGAGCAATAGTTTGAAAAAAAAGTTATAAGTTTTGAATTTTTATTATAAGTAAAACCCAAAACAAAATACTATAACCAAGTTGAACACAAAGTCTCAACAAAAGTTCAGAACTACAAAAGTAACAAAATACGAGTGTGGTGTAAAACATGAACCTCCATTAATAGTCTAAAATTTCACAAAAATAAAACATGGGTACAGAGCCACATATGGCGTCAAAAACAATCCCGAGTTACCCAAGATACCAAACACCAGTTTAGAACAACAAAAGGCTCCAACACAAGTTCATATCAAAACTCAAAGCCCAAATACTAGCTCCAACGAAACTCAAATTTTCCACAAAATTCAAAATCTAGACAAGTAATAAAATATGAGTGTCGTGTACATTATGAACTTCCATTAAATTCAGTCCAGATTATCATAAGGAAATAAAACACAAGTATCGATCTATATACGGACTTCAAAAACAGTCCTGGATTATCCCAGATTCCAAACATGATCCTAGAGTTACAAGAACCTCCATCACAAGTTCTCATCAAACATGAAACCAAAAACAAGTTCCAAACCAAATACGAGATCGAATACAAGCTCAACTAAAACATGAGCTCAATACAAGCTCAAGATCAAACAAAACACAAACTCCAACAAGATCAAATCGAACTCAAGGTTCTCACAAAATCAGAACCATATTTAAATAGCAACGAAGGTTATTTAAACAGAACACTTCCATTACCAGTTCCAGAATGAAAAGCCGAGTTACAGAAATACATTTTGCATGCATTTTTTTTTTAAAGAACTAACACAAGGTAAGTTTCCAATTAGAACATCATTTACCAAGGATTCATAACCAATATCACAAGATTTAATAAACCCGAGAAAGCAAATAACCAAGAATCTCAAAAGAGCATACTTGTTTTAATGAAACATTTAGAAGAGAGCAAGAGATCTTAAAGATTAGAGCCTATCATGCCTGATAGTGCTTCTGCCAAATTGAAGGGAACCTCCAGCCAAGCTCACAACTTCTCCTCTTCTCCACGAAAGATCAAACAACCATATTCTTTTTCCACAATGCCTCTTATACATCCCACGAACCAAAAATAGGTCTAAAACTTCAAAAATAGCCATTAAGTGCAGTTCAATCTGCTGGTTTGAAAAACCAAAGAGCATGCAGAGAAAAAATTGTGAAACATGCAAAGTGAAACAACCCCAGACAAACCCGTTTGCATGCCTTCCAAAATGGTTTGTGCATGAAAATCAAAATAATAAATTTCATTAATTCCAATTTTTACGCCTATCCTTCCTTACCACCGCCTTCTAAGTCAGCGAATGCCAAATGAAAATTAACATGAAATTCTATTTTAGTGATACTTCTACATAATCCTCTCGCCAAGTCAACTTGCCCCTGCCAAAAGCTGGTAGTACTCTACGCATTTAAAAACTTATCCTCAAGATTAAATACCATTGGAACCGTCAACGTAGATCCATATGACCACCAATTCCCCATTCATACCCATTAGTTTAGGATATATATAATTTCTTAGGTTAGATCTTAGGTTATCTTATGATATGTAACCTTAGGATATAACCCCAACAATAAATTACCACCTTAGGTAGTTTCCACATAGGTTAGATTAATTCCCAACATAATAGTTTTAGGAATTAGGTTAGATCATCACATAACCATATAGCATTAGGTTTTAGGTTAAATTAAATAGCCTAGTAACCTCTCCATAATCCCTTAGCACAAAGCTTAGGTTAGGATAAAAATTCAATTAAATAACATAGCTAGGTAGTAAATATATATATTCTTACCTAGCTTAGGATTCCATAGGATAGTCCTTTTTAGGATCCTGAATCCTTCCTATGCCATGAACAGGCTATATTTTCGTGTTCGTCAGCAATGTCCTGCCATGATCGATCTCCAAGGACCCAAGCACAACATACAACTGAATGGAAATACGTTCACACAAAAATCAAAGAACTTGTAACAACAAATTTCAGTCAATATGTCTCTTAATTCATGGAATGTCAATTTACCATTCGCTCAACACAGAGTAGATTTAAAACATTCCTTGGATCACTAAAATTGATCCAAAGGCGAGTCGATTAATATATAAGTTTACAACTCTAAAACCAAATTGCAACTCACCTACAAGAAGTGAAAAATGGATTCAAGGAAACCATTCCATTTCATTCTAATGATCTAAGAGTAGAAAAGATTTATCCATATCAATTATGATCTCCAAAAATCAAAAGAACATATCTTTATAACGAAAATCACATGTCAACACCTGAAATGCAAAGGAGGAAAATAAAAGCTGTCAAGGGTGTTACAATAACATTGTCCCCAATCTCCTCTGTGAAGCTAATAAATAATTTGTTCTTCTTCCACTCCAAGTCCCTCTCTTGTGTTATGTGTGCTATCTCAAAGCATCCTTTATCTTCAGCTCCTTGTGCAGTGCTCTAATTGTTGCAGCTTTAAACATGTTTCTTCTAGCAACTTCAGCGAAACCTTCACTAAAGCATTACTTGACTGCTCATCTAACATGACGGTAGGCTTTACTATCATGTGCCTAGCTTGGGATGCCTTCTTCAGCCATCTTGAAATGAATGACTCTTCACATACATCAAAGCCATGATCATCCATGTGGGTGTGCATTTACCATGATAGTTTCTTTTGAGTACGCATTGTCTCCATATCCTCATCCATTAGCTACCAACAATATAAACCCTTATGTACTATCATTCTCTCTGGAGAAGCGTGGGCGGAAAATTTTTCCTAAGTCCTCTACATACCCCATGGCTGGTGGAATGTGCTCTCCACTCATCCTCTTCGATATAGGACCCCTAGGAATTATATCTTCAAGGTTAGGAGCATGTCCCATTTCATCCCGAGCGATCGCATGTGTGGATCGGAGGTTTCCTTTTCTTCTCCGTGCTTCATCTCTTCATCGTTTTTCTCTTCCTCATTATGTGGCTCATCTTCTTACTTGAGTGGGGTAGAAGATGCACACTCTCTCTCTTCCGATTCCTCTATTTATTTATCTAGCTTCAACTTTATTCTCTTCTTTGGTTCAACTGGGTCTCCTTGTGAGGAGAGAGACGAGGTGATTTATGTATTATTTGTGGGGTTCCACTTTGATTCCTTGTGCATCTGAAAACTTTCTTGAATCTATGCTCCCCTTTCTCAACCTCTATATCTTCATCTTCATCCTATCCTTGAGGTGGAGTAGTCACGTGTCAGGAATCTTATCTATCATATGGTTGTTTCCTTTTATGCTCCAAGCCTCCACTATCTTCACGCTTCTCTTCTTCACCCTCTACTTCAACAACTTCTATGGGCCTTTGCACCGGTATGTTTTCTATTGTGTGCTTACCCTTTAGTGGCCCTGGGAGCGTGAATTCATTCTCCACATACTTATTGTTCTCCATCTTGGGCTTCAGCTAAAGATACACCAATATTTCCCCTACATCTGCTATAGCTAGACTTATTGGCTTAGTATTCAACACCTCCAAAATTATTCTCTCAATGTAGGCACTTCTTCTAGGATACACATGCTTCTTCCTCAACCTATGGTAGTCATAGTCTACCTTATCTACAATGAATATCAGTCGGCGCGTGTCTGTAAATCAGGAATGAGAACAGATGCTTAGAAATACCTTGCAGTGAATGTGTAGGGAAATTTTCACCAAGATCTCAAGAATCCATCTCTCATTGGGAAGCGCACGATGCGAAATGTTGATATACAATAAACTAGAATTGATTCCCTACTACTTATGGTAGGTCCTTTGGGATGTGACACTCTTCTCCACATGTCACATGGAGCCTGTCATACCATTTCTCCACCCTTTTCTTGACGTCATCTGTCATGGCTCCTTTCCATAGGTACTTTCTAAACCTTTCGGCTAGTGACTTTTTCTCCATGGGATATTCCCATACCTTTTCCTTCGGCCCGTCTGGTACTCAAATTTCCATGAATACTAGTGATAGTAGAACAACCCAAAGCTGATATTCCCTCATGTGCATGCTTCCTCGACTATTTGTTCGTAATGTAGCCTTCAATATTGTAGATTGTCCCTTCGACATCTTACGTGCAACGTGTAACCACATAGTATTTACCTGTGACAACCGCTCCTGATCATTCAACTTTATAACAAGATGTGTTGTTGCTTGCACAATTAGACAACTCTTTAATTTGTCTATATACATGTCGTGCGGACCGTTCAAGTACCCTAACTCGTCTGTTATTTAAGATCACAGATTTTCTCTCGAGATCACTCCTTATGTCCTCTCATGTGGCCTTTAACCAGAAGCGATGAGATAAGCACAAATGAGATTCTAAGTGCATCCTACAAAGTAGAAGAAGTCCTCATGCACTATGCTCATGAGCCACTAATACAAGGGATAATACTTCCTGAAATATGAAGCTCATATAATTGGTAAACCCCAATCCTCTTCAAAAGCTTCTAAACTACATCATCATAAACCGGCATGTCATCCATTTCAGACGCTTGTTCATTCTAGTAATGAGCGGGGAATCAAGCTCCTTCTTGTTCTTCACGGTCCTATGATTGTATCTACTCACTTTTCTCTTTCTGATAGGTGAATCCCATTCCTAGCTGATGATGACCCCTTCCCGATATTGTATTTCGAAAAATGGCTTTGTGTACCATCTCTTCTTCTTCGACGACCACCTTCTTCTTTCCTTGTACTCATCTGCTGCCATTTACCTTCTACTAGTGAGCTCAAATTCTTGAAATAGGAGGACCCACCGACATATGCGCCCTTAAAGAACATGCTTATTGACTAAGTATTTTAATTCTATGTGGTCTATGTAGAATATAAAGGGTGTTCACAACAAATACTTCCTGAACTTATGTAACACGTAGATCATGGATAATGCTTCGTGCTCGGTAGTCATGTAATTCGCTCTCTGCTTGTGTTAAATTTTCTTTGGCAAAACACAAGGGATGATCAACAATCCCTTCACCAAGTTGTGCCAATACTACTCCAATGGTTATGCCTAAGGCATCAACATGAACATGGAAAGGCTTATCACAATAAGGGAATCGTAGTATGGGTGCGGTGCACAAGATTTTCCTATAAAGTCTTAAATGCTTTCTATTGTGCCTCTCCCCAAAGGAAGGTACGCTTGTGTTTAAGAAACTCTTCTAAGGGTGCAGCTATCCTGGAATATCTCTTGATGAACTTCCTGTAATACCTTGTATGCCCAAGGAGTCTACGTAATGTGCCTAGGCTAGTAGGCTCCCTAATGCACCTAGAATTTACAAGCTAACACCCTAGTTCTTGCTTAGCACATCACTCACCTAGATGAACACTCACCCAAAGCACCCAATGGTACCAAGTCCCTCTTTAGGGTTGTTGTAGCAGGATGATAGTGTGATGAAGGAATAAACATAAATATCCATAGCTAATCCACCATTCTACCATGCATGCTACATTCATACCTATGAAAGAATAAGCTTTAAACAGTAATCATGATTGAATCAATAACATGCACCACTCAATTACACAGGAATGACACTTAGATTCAGCCAATATCTTCCATTTATTAATAAACACATAAGCTCCTTACAATAATGTCAATCTATACCAATGTGCGCATGGATCTCGATACGATAATCCACTAATATGTGCATATCTCCATATATCTCTCACCTCCTCCTCGTGTATATATCTCTCTATGTATATACAGATATTTGTATATATGTGATTCACATCATATATATAGGGTGGGGACTTTCGCTTCACCACTTATCTATTCCAGAAATAGGCCACATGCTATTAATAGCCACTCACCATTTCTGAGGCATAGCCACACATGAAAGCTGTGCTATCTATAGACCTTTTGTAGTTAACTAAAGTGACAATCTTATCCTTAGCTCGTTTCCATGCAAAACACTTCAATCCAGTCCTCTAAAGATAGACAATGTGTGGCACACACATCTCTACATCATTGGTGTGTTGCGCACGCCTTCTTCTAAAAATAGGTCTTCATGCTCAAAATTGGCTAAGTCTTGAATACTGAACTTTCCCTCCACACGCGGGTTCTTCCTGCCCCTCTGCACCCTTGATCCTGGATTTCTCTCCCGCATGGGCCTCTTATGTGAGTTCTGTCAAGTGTTCTTTGATCAACATTACCCCACACTAATCAAATTGTCATCCCGACAATGGTTATCTCAAAGAAATTAAAATAAAGAATAGAATAATGGAGAGAATATATATGGAAGAATGTAGATAAATAAATAATGTTTATGAGGCTATGAGGAAACCTCCTCTACATCAGCTTGAAGTATCAACTCGGGTACTCCTACTTTATTCCAACCTCAAAGGCTTTCCATTAAGCGAGTGCTTGTTCAAACTTTCTCTGGTATGTCCACAATAATGGATTCCAACTCATCCCTCGGAACCTCTCCATTTTCATTCTCGCAGAACTAAAAAAATGTTGAACATCAAGGTCATTCTCCCTTCTAGAAGATCCATCTTTTGCACAATGAACTTCCCAAGCTCTTCCATTTGAGTTTTATGTGGCTCTTGTCTTTGCTTTGTCGAGGGCCTCACACTTCTACTTAACTATTGACAATCTTTCTACGTAGCCCAATCTCTCATCCTTCAATTCTCTTTGGACCTCATTACCTTCTACCAAGGTTTTCATATTGATAAGCACCTCTAGGTTTATGCATGTATTCAAATCCCGATCTGTTTTCTTCAATAATTCTTGTAGCACTTGCAACAACCCTTCCTATGATGCAATCTTTCACATCACCGATACTTTCTCTCACTCGCCTCTTGTTCGAGTTCACTTTGGTCTGGCATACACATAGGTTCATCTTTAAGCACCACGTCCACCAACTTTCCTACATAATGTAACACGAGGGGAAAATATGTGGTACCTTGGTCTCAAAGTGTGGCCTAGCTCTTATAACATTGTCCCTAATATCCTATGCAAAGCTAATAAATACTTCATTCTTCTTGCTCCAAGTCCCTCTCTTGTGTTATGCATGCTATCTCAGTGTCCTTTGTCTTCAGCTCCTTGTGTAGTGCTCTAATTGTTGCAGCTTTGTCTATGTTTCTTCTAACAACTTCAGCGTAGAAACCTTCACCAATGCATTCTTGGCATGCTCATACGAAATGACATGAGGCTTTCTTGTCATGTGCCTAGCTTGGGGTGCATTCTTTAGCCATCTCGAAACAAATGACTCTTCACATACATCAAAGTCAGGCTCATCCATGTGGGTGTGCATTGACCATGATAGTTACTTTGAGTGTATGTTGTCATCATATCCTCATCCATTAGCTCGACCAAATAAACCCTTTTGTACTATCGTGCTCTGGAAGTGGGGGCGAACAATTTTACCTTTATCCTCTACATACCCCATGGCTTATGGAGTTTTCTCTCCACTCATCCTCTTCGATCTAAGACCTTTGGGAATTTTATCTTCAAGGTTAGGAGCTGTCTCGTTTCATCTGGCAGATCACATGTGTGGATCGAGGGATTGCTTTTCTTATCCATCCTTCATCTCTTCATCTTTTCTGCTATTCCTCATTCTCGTGGCTCGTCTTCTTACTTGAGTGGGGTAGAAGATGCACACTCGCTCTCTTCTAATTCCTCTACTTATTTATCTAGCTTCAACTTTCTTCTCTTCTTTGGTTCTTGGTCTCCTTGTGAGGAGAGATATGAGGTGATTTCGGTAATATTTGTGGGGTTCAACTTTTATTCCTTGTGGGTCTAAACACTTTCTTAAACCTATGCTCCCCTTTCTCAACCTTCATATCTTCATCTTCGTCATGTCCTTGAGATGGAGTAGTCATGTGCTAGGACTCTTCTCTATCATATGGTTGCTTTCTTTTACACTCCAAGCCTCCACTATCTTCATGCTCCTCTTCTTCACCCTCTACTTCAACAACTTTTGTGGGCCTTTACACCGGTATGTTTTCTATTGTGTTCTTACCCTTCAATGGCCCCTGGAAGTGCAAATTCATTCTCCACATACTTATTGTTCTCCATCTTGGGATTCAACTAAAGATACACCAATGTTTCCCCTACATCTACTACAGCTAGACTTATTGGCTTAATATTCAACACCTCTGAAATGATTCTCTCGGTGTAGGCACTTCTTCTAGGATACACATGCTTCTTCCTCAATGTATGGTAGTCACATTCTACCTTATCTGTATTGAATACCAGTCGGTGTGTGTCTGTAAATCTTTGAACAGATGCTTAGAAATACCTTACAGTGAGTGTGTAGGGAAATTTACACTAAGGTCTCTAGACTCCATCTCTCATTAGGAAGCGCACAATGCAGAAATGTTGATATACCACAAATTGGACTTGTTTCCCTTCTACTAATGGTAGGTCCTTTAGGATGAGCCACTCTTCTCTAAATGCCATGCGGATCCTATCATACCATTTCTCTACCCTTTGATTAATGGCATCTATCATGGACCCTTTACATAGGTACTTGCTGAACCTTTCAGCTGGTGACTTATTCTCCATGGGATATTCCCATACCTTTTCCTTCCGCTCATCTGGTACTCCAATTTCCATGAATACTAGTGATAGTAGAATAGCACCAAAGCTGATATTCTCTCGTGTGCATGCTTCCTCGACTATTTTTTCTACAATGTAGCCTGCAATATTGTAGATATTCCCTTCTAACATCTTACGTGCAAAATGTAACCACATACTATTTACCTATGACCACCGCTCCTGATCATTCAACTTTGTAACAAGATGTGTCATTGCTTGTATAATCAAACAATTCTTCAATTTGTCTATATACATACCACGTGGACCCTTCCAGTACCCCAACTCCTGTCTGTTATTTAAGATCACGGATTTCTCTCTAAGATCACTCCTTATGTCCTCTCATGTGGCCTTCAACCTTGTGGAATCGATGAGATAAACACGGATGAGATTCTAACTCGCATCCTGCAAAGTAGAAGAAGTCCTCATGCACTCGCTCTGCTCATGAGCCATTGATACAAGGGCTCATACTTCCCGAAATATGGAAGCTCATATAACTAGTAGACCTCAATCCTCTACAGAATCTTCTCAACTACATCATCATAAAGCGGCATGTCATCATCTCAGTATGCTTGTTTGTTCTAGAAGTGAGCAGGGAATCGAGCTCCTTGTTCTCTGAGTCTATGATTGTATCTCCGCTCACTTTTCTCTTTCTGATAGGTGAATCCCATTCCTAGCCGATGATGACCCCTTCTGGATATTTCATTTTTGAAAAATGGCTTTTGGGTGCCATCTCTTCTTCCTTGATGACCACCTTCTTCTTTCCTTTTAATCTGTTGCAGTTTCCTTCTTAGGTGCCATCTATTTTTGACCTTGCAAACGTTTCCTCTCTTTAACACTAAAATTTTTGAATCCAACCCTAGCTCGATTCAATCATGCCTTGATGAAAACTTCATTCCCTAACTCCTCTCTATCCTCCTACTTCACTCAAACCCTTCACCATCGGGACGCAAGCTTCTTGCTGCACATATATGTTTGTCACGCTTGGTTTCACACCCTTTACACCTTAACGTGATCACCCGTCTCTTTGCACTTAGCTCTTTTCTCAATTTCTCTTAATCAAATGGTAAAAATGTATTTACATCCCATCTTTATATAGATTTTTCAAATTTTGATGCATTTATTGCTCCTTCACCTACCAAATATCCTCTCATTCATTAACCAAATTCTTTTGTTACATGCGGTACATCTTTGCCCCAGCTATAACCTTCTAGCGCTCCTTCCTACCCTCGGTCATAGAGTTCTCTTCAATGAAATCCCTTGCACTCCGAGTACCTTGTCACATTATACCTTCCCCTGGTAGTTATCATGGCCTCTCGCTTACCTCGCATTATACTTTCCCTTCTTTTATCTCCATCCTTGGTCACTTTTAAGAAGCAATCTTCTTTTGACTTGATGCACACCCATAGTGACTTACTCCTTTCACATTTTAATTCCCATTGTATTTTTCTTAGATAACTACAACCACCCCACACTAAAAGTATATGCAATCCTTTGTGCATAAATATTCTTCACATAGTAATTAGCTTCATGCGCACAAGCGTGCTTATTACACAAGAACAATAACTAAATTGACAATGTATAGCAATAATGAAGCAAATACATTAAGGAAATACATAATTAAAAACCTAATATAAATGGAAACACTTTGCCTTATTACAAACACCAAGAAGACTTATTTATAGTAGGGCTTTAGCTAACTTCCATTAAAGTAACCGTGTAACCGGGTTCCATCAAGTGATTCTAACTAGCTAAAGCACCTGATTCAAGTATGTGAGTGATGATCAATCTCTTATAAGTTGTTCTATATGCCTAGAGAATAGTGACACTTTATCATCCCAATCCTTTCTAACATCACCAAAGTTTGCTCAAAATCTTTTGAAAGCCTCCAAGTTCCATTTTCCTAAGGATGATAAGGTGTAGTTTTATCCCATAAACCCATCCTGATTGTCTTTAAAAGTGTTACTTTACCCAAAATTATAGGGTGACCGAAACGATATCACACATGCCCCAATGATGATACGAGGTCACCTCACAAGGTGTTTAAGGTCTAGAGAAGATCATGAAGTATATGTTAGCATCCCAAATGCATTTTCCAAGTTCCTTGTGCTTTGTTTTTCCCTCCGCAAGTGAAACCCGCCCTGTTAGGCGGCGGTCCTCGCTTTGTTTTTTCACCCCCATTTTTAATGCATTTTTCTTTTGATCACGACTTGCATAAATTTTCAACTTTCACCAACTTTTCTCAACCGCCTTGGCTTGTATTAATGTTTTATGTCCCCTAGAATAGTGTTTCTTCATTGTTTAATGGTAAAAGAGTTCTAATGGGAATTACCTTTGGGTGAATGTGAAATCTATAAGTATCCAACTTGTTTTCAAGCAAATGGCCCCTCAACTTCTCATTTCCATTGTTTAGTCTTTCAATTTCTTGTTTAGAGCTCATTTTGTTTTCATGTTTGCATCCATGCTAGTTTTCCTTTGTTGTTAGAAGCCATTCGATCTTCTTGCTTCAGTCTTGTTCATTGTTGTTCATACAAATTAGTTTAGAGTAGAATAGTGTCATTTGTAAGTTGAATCCATTAGAGTTGTAGGTTGTGTTCTTCACAGAAGGTAGATTCTAGAATCTCTCGGTACACTTGTGTTGTATTCCTGTAATAAATCCCACTAGGAATTGCATATGCCAAGCTCTGTCACTTGCGTTATCCCTCTCCTACTGCATTATATTCGGTCTATATCCAAAGCTTCCATTGTTCAAAATACCTTCTTCTATTGATGCTAGCATATACACGCTCTTCTGGACTCACGTGAACATGAAGGAATGAGGAGATCATTATGAGGGGAAAAATCATACACTACTGGATTCACCACTATTATGAAAATTCCATGTTTTATCTGTCAAAGTTCTAGTTAAAACATATCAAATAGAGTAGTGAAATATTTCATTTTCAGTTAAGTTTCATTTTTGATATTGCCAGGAAGTTGTGGGGATTGATAGTTTTATGAGAAACTATGATTCATTCCTCACTTCTGAGGTAGGATCGAGAATCTTTCAATTAAGTTAATCAGCTATCTAGTTATTTAGGATAAAACTCACAACTGCATAGGCAAGTAGCTACATTGGGCTACCTTGTTTGTTTTAATTTTGTTATTAGATTAGTTGTCATTTTCTGAATGTATTAGATTAGTTTGCTCTTTCAATTCTATTCAAAATTCTATCAAAAATACAAAAATAGAGGAATATATATATGTTGTAGATATATCTTGCATAGTTAGTTTATTTCATTTCAGTTAGGCTTATATTGATCTTGTATGACAATCACGGGACCTAGGGAGCCCAGGGAATACATTTTTGAGCCAATCATGCCTCAACCAAATATTGTTGCAGAAATAACTGACATAGATCAAAATCTCAGAATTCAAGTCTTCGAGCAACAAGCAGACCTACAAGAAATCAGCGCACAACTAAGAGTATTAAACATAGAAGATGACAAAGCACACACGTTCTGGTCAAATCAGACAAATTATAGACTACCTTGATAGATATCCGTATGACTATAGAAGGACTTGAAAGAGAGAAAACATTTGGTTGTGATCCACTAGTCCCATGACAACCCAAGGAGACCTCCTCATTGATATCACTAGCTTACGTATCCAACATTGATCTGGTTTAGCGAACATTAGTATTGAGGTCCTCTCCACTCCCACCAACAACATGAACTTATCATCACCAACTATCATTATTAAATGTAACATCACGGACAAAGCACACAAAATTTTGATCAAGCTATGGACTAGACCAGAGAATCGTCCATAAAGCACTAAAGATCCACTACACATTTAGCCATTCCATTTTCATGACCTTGTTGGGAGATATATATAAAGCACCCACAGGTCATCTTCCACGTATTCCACAACCCATAGATCGGATCACGGTAGAGCTCGATATTGATTGGAGCCTTCGAGAAGCTATCCTCGCCGAATGATCTATCACACCGGTTCAGGTTAGGAGGGCCTTCTTTGCCTTAGATTTGTAGATCCCACTATTGCGTGTTGAAGACATAAGATTACCTAACTAGCTTATCTACATCCTGCATGTATTCCATCCCCACCGGCTATCTCGGCACGACCTCGGGAGGTCGGGTGCGAGGAAGAGTTACTTGTAGATTCTCATGCTCGCATGTCACTTTTCCATCGTACAAAATTGGTGAACCTGACGTGTGAAAAAAACCTTCAGTTGAGAGTCTTATTTCTACTTGTTTCTTCAATTAGTTTACTTTTCATCTTTTCATCATTCTTCACATTAGCTTCATACAAAATTGGTTCGTGAAACAAACAACTATTTCATCTTCTCTACCTCTTTAGCCTCCACATCAGCTTCACTAACAAAATTGGTGAACCTGACGTGGCTCAAGCTAATTTTCCTCTTTCTGTTCTTTCATCCACCCTTCGCTCTTTCCCATTATTCTATGCGGGTATTCATATACCCCCGAATATGTCGGGATATGATGCATATGGCAGACCTCTCCTAGGTCTTGAAGCATACTATGATCAATTAAATAGACAACCATCACCCTCGCTCTCAGCATGGGGTGACAACTATTCAACTAACCAATTTTCAACACAAACTCCACCTCAAAGGACTAGATATAGTTCTTCTTTCCAAATAGAGGAGTTGGATCAGCTCACTCAAACGCAACAACCAGAGCCTTCAGGCTCGAACAATATGACGCTCACTGGAGAATCTGGTTCATCTCCCCAGGTGTTTCTTAGACCACAAATTAGTAGACAGTCAGATCCATATTTTTGTTAGATGATGAATACTTAGCATGTTATGCTAGGAGTGAACAATGCTCTCAAAATATGTACCCATCTATAGGAGGTTTACAAACACAACCCGAGGTCTCATTCCAAGAAAACACCCCCATTCCTCCACCTATGGGAAATGCCCTCGGTGAAACTTGGTAGGGCACCGATCAATTCATAGCAGGGTACCATATGCCTATACAACCTCAAAGGTATACAAAAATGCCACTAAGGAAAAATACCATGTCTTCACCAAACGAGGTCATCTCAGCCTTAGTTGAGAAGGTTAGAGGGTTGGAACTTGCTCAAGCAAGTCAAAATTCACAGTTCATGCAAGCAGGAACTTCCAATCTTCCACATCATCCTAGCCAAGTAGACCTCCTCACAGGAACAGGTACGTTGGGTATGCCTCCTCAGTACTTACAACAAACACCAACTAGAACCACATTTTCTAATGCCGCTCTAGTTGAAAATATAATACCCCCCGGTTTAGTACAAAACAATCCATTCCTGAGCAATGCTCCTCCATACTTAAACATGTATTCCAAATCACCACAGGGAGATATGTTCTCTTCTCCGGCATGTTCACTCAACCACAGGGATTCCCTTATGCCCCTGTAAATACATATGCTATGCCATATCAACAACCCATTCCACCTCCACCCCCTCAGCAAACACCATCAATGGTGAAACCTATACGATAGGAACTTATTCAGAATATTTGAAAGAACCTTTGGACTTCACTATATGAAGCGTCATGCTTCCAAGACCTCTCCCGATCTACCCAAGTACAAAGGAGAGGGAGACCCAAATGCACATATTAAGGCCTATGCCACTGACCATTCGAGAACTGCTCCCTTGGGATGGAGTTGTTGCTAAAATATTCCCCAAAACTTTAGAGGGTATTGCCCTTGATTGGTATTATAGAATACCTGAAGCCTCAATACATTCATTTAAACAACTCGTGTTAGAATTCATCAAGGCTTTTGACATGAACAAGTTGTTGAGAACAGGGATCAGGGAATTCTTGCATATTAAGCAAGAACACAATGAATCTATTGCTCATTTCATCCAAAGATGGCGTATAGTCCTCTATTCTTCAGCAAGCACTCCAAACATGGATCAGATGGAACTATGTGATTTATTCCTTCATTCTCTCAGCAGAGAGATAAAGGAAGAAGTCAGAAGTTCCCACTAAGAACTTATGATGAAGTGCTCGAGAGCGCTCTCGAATAGATCAAGCTGTAATAGATAGCGGTCGCAAGACATATGGAACAAATGGGAGGTTAATCATCCCTAACCAAAACACTACGACTTATCCTACTACCACAAATGCCAATCAAGGACCTAAAATCCTTAACAAAAACCATGGAGTGACAACAGATGGAGTGACTGATCCAAACTAAAAAAGCAAATGTTGTAAATGTTCCACCACCAATTAACAACCAACGAAACAACAATTTCACCCCAACAATCAACGCGGTGGATTTTAATCATCCCCAATGACAACAACAACAACAAAAACAATGGAAGATCCAGACATAGGGTCAAGTCAAAACTCAACTGGATATCAAAACCAAAACCAAAGACAACAAATGCACAAAACTTTAATCCTAATAGTCAATAGTTTAATCAGAGTTTTGGACCACAACACGTGCCAAACCAACAACCTAGGAATTATAATCCCAACTCGTATTGTGGTTTCCACAAAATTTGAGGCCATGACACTAGGACTTGTCATGATTACAATAAGTTCATGCAACGTTTTTAGAAGAACAAAGACAACTCTTCATAGATATGTTCTTAACAGATTCTGTGACACCTATGCCAAATACTTTCACAGGGGTAGTTTCCCCTCAAAACGCACCTCTCAAGATCTTTAATGATCCACTCCCAAATCACAATAATAAATTAAATCCGAATGGGACAAACAAAGGTGTAATGACAGGAAATAATGATCATGAAGCCTCAACTTCACTAAATCCACCTGTCGCACCACAATTAGGGAATCAGCCACGAACCAAGATAGTTGGTCTAGTGGAGTTAGATACTGAGCTACACGTAGAAGCCATAACAAGAGCACGAGAATATTCTTCTCAACCAAATCCAATCTATCCACTAGAGCCAGATAACACTCAACAAATGTTGGTAAAACCCATGGGTGCTTATGATTTAATTAATGACTTAACAAAGACCTTCTCTCACATCTCCTTTTTGGACTTATTGAAAAACTCTCCTGCCCATAGGGCTGCTCTTTTAGAAGCACTAGGTCTAGGTCATTTAATTAACATCACTCCACCTCCTGAAACACAAGTAAACCATATAGACTTTGATATCCACCCTCCAGGGCAGCCAGATAGGGATACCAAGTTTATATTCGACATAAAAAAATGCCAACAGATGCTGAAATTACACGTAGAGGTGATCGGCCTTGCATTTATAGGTGTGGGTTTACAATAATTATGTTAAATGCGTAATGGTTGATGATGGGGAAGCAGTTAACATTGTCCCCTTCTCTTTCCTTCAAAAGCTAGGATATGGAGAAACAAACTGTTCCACAACAAGAAATACGCTAAGAGGTTATGATAGCCTTAAAGCTACTTCAATTGGGACTATAATATTACCAGTCACCTTAGGACCCAAGACAATCCTCACCAAGTTTTATATCATAGATCGGGAAACCAACTATAATATGATCCTCGGTCGACCATGGATACATCGCATGAAAGCAATCCCTTCTACGTTATTCCAGGAAATAAGATTCTTACACCTAGGAAAGATATTCGTAGCAAAAGGTGACCCAAAACCATTCGACATACACCTAGCAGACCTGAAGAAAAGACCAGGCGTTCACTCTGAGTTTGAACTCCCAACAAACCAACTTAACAAACCAATCGACTCAAAACCGGAAGAAAAATTAATACCTACAATGAACTAGAAATTATGAACCTAGTCAAGGGCATCCCAACCCTCAAGGATGAAGCTAACATTGTAGAAACAAGTGTCATTAGGAACTACTACAAAAATTGTCAAATTACTGGAACAAGATCTACCAATTTTCCTACCATTTGATTCCACAGGTATGGGATGTACCCTAGGAGTTGGTTCTCTTCCAGCAGAGGAACTTTGCATGGTAGAAGTAACCAAAATAGAAGAAACAGATGCAAAGAATGTCCCAACATCCATTTTTCCTAGTAAGTATTGGACTCTCCACTTTGATGGAGCTAGATGCCGCTATGGAGCCAGGGAAGGTGTGATCTTCACTTCCCCTGAGGGAAAGATCCTACCTTTTTCTTTTAAGTTAAACTTTGAATGCACAAACAATAGCGTTGAGTATGAAGCCCTCCTCCTTGGCCTCATCATAGCCAAAAGGATCGGTGTTAATGACATCAGAGTGTTGGGAGACTCATAATTAGTTGCAAACCAAGTCTCTGAAGTATATGAGACTAGAGTTGAGCACTTACAACTCTATAAAAACAAGCGGTATTAGATCTAAGCAAAAGATTCAACTTCATATCCATTGAGGCAATCCCATGAGAATAGAACCTTCTCGCAGATTCAATAGCAACCTCAGCTTCACGTTTTACCCCAAGTAATGAGTTGGAAGATACAAGTTTCAAAGTATCACTTTCGTACTGAACCATTGGTGAAGAAAATGTCAACGAACCCTCTTCTAACACATACACTGAGAATGAATCTTCTATCTTACATCATGTTGACAAGTGATAAAGTCACTCTCAAATATCTAAATGCTTATGCAGAGCTACACCTTGCTCACCCTATAGTTGATCTTTCCCTAATACCACACTCCTCTTCCTACTTTGGAAATCCCATGGTAGAGCTCCCCGTAAAAGAATCTTGATATTTATGAGATAGAAAATGGAGAAGACTTGGAACTACCTCTCGGCCCCACCTGAATTTGAAGAAGGTAACACTTCTTTAATCGAAGGAATGATTGATATAAACATTGGAATGGAGGAAGAACCAAAGATCTTGAAACTAGGATCTTCGCTAACTCCAGAAGAAATAGAAATACACACTCAAATTCTCAAAGAACATCAAAAGGATTTCACATTTAATTATAAAGAAATGACAGGAGTTGCACCACACATCGTAGTACATAATCTTGTCACCAAACCAGATGCAAAGCCAATTAAACAAAAATCAAGACCAATGAAACCAAAAGTAGCTCTCATGGTAAAAGAAGAAGTGATGAAGCTTCTCCAAGTAGGATTCATCAAACCAGTTGATTATTCACAATGGGTATCTAATATTGTCCCCATTCTCAAAAAGAATGGGAAGATACGCATTTGCATAGATTTTGGGATATTAACAAAGCTTGTCCCAAAGGATGATTTCCCATTACCATCCATTGACGTCATCATTGATGCAACAACTAGATTTGAGCTTTTGTCTCTCATGGATGGGTTCTCGGGATATAATCAAATCAAAATATCTAAACAAGACCAAGCCAAAACCACGTTTATAACTCCTGGGAACTTATTGTTATGTTGTCATGCCATTTGGTCTTAAGAACACCGGCACTACGTATCAGTGGGCAATGACGTATATATTCCATGATCTTATCCATAAAATTGTGGAATCATATGTGGATGACTTGTTGGCCAAGGCCAAGAAGTTGTGATCACCGGAAGTACTCCGCATCATCCTCTCATGATTGATTGAATATGGAGTCACATTAAACCCAGAGAAGTGTGTTTTCGGTGTAACAGGAGGAAAACTTCTAGGATACATTATATCTTCACGAGGGATTGATGTTGATCCGGCCAAAATATAGGTTGTTCTTGAAATGATCCCACCTTCGGATGAGTCTGGAATCAGGTCATTTCTTGGGAAACTCGGTGCAATCGAAGGTTCATCCCAGATTTAAGCTTTTCCATTCATCCAATCAATAATTTACTCAAGAAAGATTATAGTAATCGATTGGACTGAAGATTGCAATGAGGCCTTGAAGCTAGTTAAGTGCTTCTTGTTGTCACCACCCATGCTAATGCCTCCCAAGCTAGACCACCCTTTGATCCTATACTCACGAGCCACTCATGTCTCGCTGGCCTGCATGCTGGCTCAAGAAGACGATGATAAATGAGAACATGTGTGATCTATTTCATTAGCTGAACGTTGCTCGATTATGAAACGTGTTATACACAGGTAGAAAGAGAATGCCTTGCCATAGTCTTCACCACAAAACATTTAAGACATTACATGTTAAATCAAGAAACAAGGGTCATTGTGAAGATAGACCATTTACGGACATTCCTCACGCAAGGGTCCTTGTCTAAGAAGGTTGGACGTTTCATAACCCTAATGGGAGAATTTGAGTTAACATTCGTAAACCAAAAATCCATTAAAGGACAAATCATTACAGACTGGTTGGCTGACAATCCACTAGATGGAGGTGAGCTGGTAGATCTAGACTTTCTCGATGAATGTGTATACTTTGTCGAAACCAGACCCCCCATCTCTACATGTCCTGGTATACTGATATTATCAATTTTATCATGGACCATACGTATCCAGAAGGTGCCACGCCACAGCAAAGAAGGTGGTTATGCATTATCATAGCTAAATATGTTGTTTTAGACCAAGTACTCTATCGTAGAGCCTTCGATGACATGCTTCTAAGATGCGTCGACATAGAAGAATCCAAGAGGATTCTTCATGAATCCCATAGTGGGATATGTGGGGGCCACTTCGGTGGTCATGCCACCACTCACAAAATACATCGGATGGGCTATTTTTGGCCCACTCTCGAGCATGACGTAGTGGAATTTATATGTAAGTGCCACAAATGTCAAGAATTCTCTCACGAGATTCACATGCTAGCACAATCCCTGCAACCAATAGCGACTCGTGGCCCTTCTCCACTTGGGGTCTAGACTTAATAGGGAAATTCTCTCCCTCATCAACCGATGGCCATAATTTTATAATCACATAGCCACAAAATATTTTACCAAATGGGTGGAGGCCATGCCTCTCACCACTGTACTAGGTTGGTGATTGCCAAATTCATTTTGAACCAAATTATCTGTAGGTATGGTGTCCCACAAGTCATTATCTCAGATAATGGCACGTCCTTTAAAAATGATGAGGTTTGTGAGTTATGTAGCAAGTTCAAGATAAACCATCACACTGACCTCTCTTTACTACCCTCAAGCCAATGGGTAGGCCAAAGCGACAAACAAAACATTGAAAGCTATTCTCCTTAAAACAGTCAAGGAGAATAAATGAGATTGGCATTTAAAACTATATCCGGCCTTGTGGGCCCACCGAACCTCAATAAGAACACCAATAGGAGCAACTCCTTTCTCGCTGGTATTCGGAGCAGAAGTAGTTCTCCCGCTTGAGGTTGAAATACCCAGTCTCCGCATCTCATTACAAGGGATTTTGGATGAGGAAGCTTATAGGGAGGCACGCCTCTCTCAACTAGAGAGCCTTGATGAAGCCAGGCTAAAATGTTGAACAATGGCATAGAGCCTATGCTGACCGGATGTGGCAGTATAACAAAAAAGTCTATGAGTGAGAAATATATGAAGGAGATCTAGTTCTAAGACTAGACAGCCGGATCGATAAGAAAACCGGTGAAGGAAGAAAGTTCTGGCCCAAATGGTTGGGCCCATATCAGGTCATGAAAGACTACGGGAATGGTGCGTATCTCTTGTGCACACTGGAGGGTGAGGAGTTCAATGAATCAGTCAATTCCTTGCATCTTAAATGATTTTACGCATGAAGCATCGACACTATTTGTATAATTATATCTACATTACATATTCATTTAGATAGGTTCATTTTGTTCACTCGTTTCATAAAATTTGGTGATCAAGGGACTTATTCTTAAGCAATTCATTACAAACTTCTGATAGTATTGGTAGGAGCATTCAAATCATACTTCTTCATTTTCATAACATCATCAACTATTTCAGAATCATTTCATCAATTAAAGCAAGATATGACAAAGTCCTAATGGTAGCCATACCAAGGCCTGCATGCTTGTTCTCACTTTTTGGTTTCTTCCTAGGATAGGTGTCTTGCCTATGGTCTGTTCTAGAAGCTTCATGGTGTCACATCTATCCCGTGTATATCTCGTTGGAAATAAGAACATCCTGACATTTTGCTCAAGTAAGTAAGTCAAATGTAGATCAAACAGAAAATTTTACTTTTACACATTTCCTTGCCCTACCAACCTTCGGTGTTGAACTTGTGTCTCTTACTAGTGATGTAGGGTTGGGAAAGGATGGGAATGCCTTTACTCACCTATGCCTTGTCCATGGTGATAAGCCCATGCTTCCTACTAGTAGCATGGGGCAAGGTGTAGGGGGTCCGCTTGACAGAAAATGTTAAAAGTCATAAGCAAATAGTTCAAACAAACCTTTGAAATCTTGAGTCAAAAACAAATGAATCAGATGTCCAAAATTCCAAGAGAGTTCAAAACCCTGAAAACCAGATTTTGTCAACCAAGTGGCCATCTACGGATCTAAGTCTGGATAAACTACAAAGCAAGTTGCATTCTAAACTATGGAGTCACTTGAGTAAGATAGGTTTGTAGCGTCCTAATTTGGTTCCACCAACTCTTTGTCTATCTCCCATCATTACCATTTCAACACACCTCATAGCTTGTGCCCTTTCTAGCTCTCGGTGGTGAGCCCTCGCATCTTATTGGTTGCGTGGAGTTAGGAGTGGGGCAAGTTCATCTACTCATCATACCAGCTCATCATCACATTTTGTCAAAACAATATGAAGTACCAGAAAATTGCTTATAGAAACTAAAGTTCAAGATCACATAGTGTCACATCATCATCATACATCAGCATCACGAAATACAAAAAGAAAACATTTGTGATATTTGTTCTCCATTGCATACATTTAAAAGCATATAAATTTTTTTTTTTTATAAACATCTAATATACATGTGAAAATGAATCACAAAACTCTAGCTACAAAGAGATCTAGATCCAAAATATATAGATATATATATATATATAATAGGTTTATTACAATGCCAATGCCATCATGCACTAGGCATGGTCAAAATGCTCAATGAGCCCGGAAAATACAAAATGGTTGTATAAACAATCTAGCAAGAGTCACTACAAAAGGAACCAAGTGGCCTCTCAATCCCTATGAGATCCCTCAGAAGGTGCACGATCACATCATAGGACTCCGGCTACGCCGGTGCTCTGAGTGCACTGAGGGCTCGCGGTCCCGAATAGTAGTTGTAGCCTCACTATGAGAGCGGCTCCTCCTCATCAGGTGCTCTGCAGTCCTATACCCAGCTAACTCGGTATGGAGGGAGGTCACCATCTTGGCCACATGCCAGACAGGGGAAAAAACATCGGTATGCCTACCGGTTGCTGAAGGCTCCCTACATCCGTGGATAGCTCGGCATGAGTCTTCTCCATGGGGAGCATCAGGGTGTCAGTACATACCCGGTGAATCAAGTCTCACCACTCATCAGCTAGTCTCTGCAAGAAAAGGAGAAAAAAATTATAAAATGATCAAAAGGTGAAACCAAGGATGAAAAAAAAGAGAGATAGCAACTAAGGAAATCCTAGCTAAAAACAAATATCAAAAGAAGAGTGACAACTCACTCGGATCTCTGGGCCTCCAAGAAGGATCTCTGGGATCCGTGCCTACCACGGATGCCGCCTTGACTAGTGTCCCCTCCTACATCTGGGACAACATGGCATCCTGCCACGGACTCATCCTCTCCACCTAGGTCCTGAGAAAGTAACTCCTCTGAGACTAGAGTCACCCTCTCCATGCTCTACTCTGCCCTCTCGGCTGTAAGATCTCCTGAGTATCATGCCACTCGGGATCACTATCCTCTTCCCCACCCGACTCGCTGATCTCCATGTCCTCGGTCTCCTCCTCTCTCTCCCCTGTGAACTCCTCAGACTCGGAGTCTATATCAATGGGGTCATCACTGCTATGGGTAGGACCAGCGGTAATCTGAAGTAAAGGTGCCTGAGGAGCACTGGCTCTCCTCGAGTGCGTACCACCCTCCTGGCTAATAGGGATGCCAAGAGTAACAACAGTCAACCCGGCCTCTAGGACCTCCCCTAGCCTCCCGAACTGATCTAAACACTGGCACCACTGGGGGAAGCATGTCAATGTAAGCAAGGCTGAACTGCTGAGGCACTCGATCAAAGGGGTGTGTCTCTACCTTCCCCGTCCTATCCACAAGTTGTCCTATAGTAGAGTAGGAAATCAAAGTAAAGGTCTCCTCACCCCACAACCCTGCCATGGCCTGATAAGGTGTGGCCTCCATATCCTCAGTAGTCAGGGAAGCAACTGGCTGGTGGGGTGCTCTAAGCACTGTCATCTCTATCCATCTAGCTACCCTCATGGCCCCGGGATCCTCCACCTCTATGCCTCTCCCATAAGGGATAATGCGCTCATAGACCCAGCTCATAACTAAGGTCGGATGGCTCAGCGATTGTCCCTATAATCAAACCACCCTGTATAAGTCGTGATAGGTGGTCCCAAGTATATCGGCTCCCCAAGCATAAATCCGACCATGTGCCTCAATCTGTGTAATGATGGGGGCCCAGTAGTAGAGAAAAGTATCCCCTCCCTTGTCTCGATCAATCTCGAAGCAAGGATGCCCATAATGGCCTGACGGATCAGAGGGATGGGAAAGCCAGGAATAGAACGGACCTTCACCCCCTTCTTGAACCAGTGGAGACAATTGTGTCTCCCATATAGGTGGCCCACTGAGTCACCTAAGCTCTAGATACTGTTGTATCAAATGAAAGTCTCCTCCCAATAATGGGACTCCCAAAATGCGGTAGACATCCTCTAGGGTGATAGTCCACTCACCCCTAACACCTGGAAATCGGAAGGTGTTCCGATCTGCATCCCAATAAGAAAATAAGTCACATAATATGTGACTGGCAGGTGCAACGTGGGGGACCCGTGCGATCCTCAATATGCCTGCCCTCTGGAGAGTATCCTGCTCATCCTGAGAGAGTGCATCTAACACTATTGGAAGCCAATCACTCTCCCTCTCTCGGCTCCATCTAATGTACTCTTCCTTCTTCTACAAAACACCCAAAAACACACAAAAAGAAGCAAGTTAGCATCAAGATTGCATTAGAAAAATCATTAAAGCAAGTAAGGACACTAAAAATGCAAAAATGAATTCAAATTAGTGTTGTTTTAGCATTCTGAAGAGAACCGCCGCCCTGAGCAGGAGGCGGTGGTTCCATAACCACCTTGGAAGGTGGCGGTCTATAACCACCGCCTTACCTGCTAGGGGGCGGTCTGTCCCTGATTAAAAATGGGTCGCATGCCCTAAAATGCTTAAAAATACAAAAAATTGACCATTTTAGCTAAAACAAAAGCCTACCCATTAGGCGCCCCCTAAGAGACACATTTAAAATTGACATTTCTAAAAATAACCCCCATGACAAAGTTTTCATCATTTTTACATTTTGGGTGCAAAAACGTTAAATCGAGAAGAACTAACCTGAGATCTCATGGGTCGAGGTTCTGCTCGTGGAGGCATGATCGCTATCTCGATACAAACGTTTGACTATACTCTCATTGAAAACCGTCACCGTGGGTCCCAGAGCTCAAAAACTATCAAATCGACACATGCAAATGAATAGGAAAATGGTCCCGTATATATATATATATATATATATATAGTGTTTTGACTCATTTTGAATGCCCCTTTCGCAGGTTTAGAGCACCGATGGAGGTAAGTTCTCATCCCCACGTAAATGGTAAGTCCTCATTTCATACTAATTTAGTATTTATTTTTGATTTATTTTATCTATCTACACTTGAGTCCTCTTTCCATTTTGCAGGTAGCGGGAACTCGGATGGTGAAATTTTGACACACGGGCATGTCAGGTATAATTTCTAGCTTCCCATTTTGGGACCACCATACTCGGACCCACCATTTTATGCCTCTTCATGGTTAAAATGCTTCTCGAGGGGGAAATATGTACGTACCCAAAATTATAGGGTACTTGTACCACCAGGAACGATGTCACACATGCCCCAATGATGATACAGGTCACCTCGCAAGGTGTTTGGGGTTCAGAGAAGCTCATGAAGTATATGTTAGCATCCCAAATGCTTTATCCAAGTTCCTTGTGCTTTTTTTTTCCCTTGCCCCCTTTTTAACACCTTTTGACCTTTAGTGATGAAACCACCGCCCTGCTAGGGTGGCGGTCCTATAACCTGCACCCTGCTTAGGGCGGCGGTCCTTCACGCATTTTCTAGCACACTCCTTTGATCATGACTTATGTAATTTTCAACTTTCACCAACTTTTCTCAACCACCTTGGCTCGTATTAATGTTTTATGTCCCTGGAATAGTGTTTCTTCATTGTTTAATGGTAAAAGAGTTCTAATGGGAATTACCTTTGGGTGAATGTGAAATCTATAAGTATCCAGCTTGTTTTCAAGCAAATGGCCCCTCAACTTCTCATTTCCATTGTTTAGTCTGTCAATTTCTTATTTAGAGCTCATTTTGTTTTCATTTTGCATCCATGCTAGTTTTTCTTTCTTTGCTGTTAGAAGCCATTTGATCTTCTTGCTTCATCTTGTTCATTGTTGTTCATACAAATTAGTTTAGAGTAGAGTAGTGTCATTTGTAGATTGAATCCATTAGAGTTGCAGGTTGTGTTCTTCACAGAAGGTAGATTCTAGAATCTCTCGGTACACTTGTGTTGTATTCCCGTAATAAATCCTGCTAGGAATTACATACGCCAAGCTCTGTCACTTGCGTTATCCCTCTCCTACTCGCATTATATTCGGTCTATATCCAAAGTTGCCATTGTTCAAAATACCTTCTTCTGTTGATGATAGCATATACACACTCTTTTGGACTCACGTGAACATGAAGGAATGAGGAGATCATTCTGAGGGGACAAAATCATACACTACTAGATTTTCCACTATGTTATGCAAATTCTAGGTTTTATCTGTCAAAGTTCTAGTTAAAACATATCAAATAGAGTAGTGAAATATTTCATTTTAGTTAAGTTTCATTTTCGATATTGCCAGGGAAGCTATGGGGATTGATAGTTTCTGAGAAACTATGATTCATTCCTCACTTATGAGGTAGGATCGAGAATCTTTCAATTAAGTTAATCAGCTATCTAGTTATTTAGGATAAAACTCACAATTGCATGCAAGTAGCTACACCGGGCTACCTTGTTTGTTTTAATTTTGTTATTAGATTAGTTGTCATTTTCTGAATGTATTAGATTAGTTGCTCTTTCAATTCTATTAAAAATTCTATCAAAAATACAAAAAATAGAGGAATATATATATATGTTGTAGATATATCTTGCATAGTTAGTTTATTTCATTTTAGTTAGGCTTATATTGATCTTGTATGACAATCACGGGACCTAGGGAGCCCAGGGAATACGTTTTTGAGCCAATCGTGCCTCAACCAAATATTGTTGTAGCAATAACTGACATAGATCAAAATCTCAGAATTCAGGTCTTCCAAGCAACAATAGACCTACAAGAAATCAGCTCACACTAAGAGCATTAAACATAGAAGACAACAAAGCACACATGTTCGGTTAAATCAAACAAATTATAGAAATGCCTTGAAAGATATTCGTATGACTGTAGAAGGACTGAAAAAGAAAGCGAGCGTACGGTTGTGATCCACAGGTCCCACAACCTAACGGGCCTACAAATCAATCCAACATTGATGTTGGTTTGCGAACATTAGTATTTAGGTCCTCTCCACTCCCACCAGACATCATCACACAACTATCATTATTAAATGTAACAGACAACCAAGCTAAAGATTTCTGGACTAGACCAAAGAATCATCCATAAAGCACCAGAGGATCCACTACACATTTATCCATTCCATTTTCATGACCTTTTCGGGAGATATATACGAAGCACCCACAGGTCTTCTTCCACATATTCCATAACCCATAGATCAGATCACGACAGAGCTCTATATTGATTGGATCCTTTAAGTAGCTATCCTCACCGAATGATCTATCACACCGGTTTAGGTTAGGAGGGCCTTATTTGCTTTAGATTCACAAATCCCACTATTGTTTGTTGAAGACATAAGATTACCTAACTATCTTATCTACATCCCACATATATTCCAACCCCACCGACAGCTATCTCGGCACGACCTTAGAAGGTCGGGTGCGAGGAAGAGTTACTTGTAGATTCTCATGCTTGCATGTCACTTTTCCATCGTATAGTACCCTATCACTTGTCAAGCTTAAAGAATATCCTTATCTTGTAAGAACATTCTCCCATGGAAACCTAGTTTTTGTAAGCTGTTGTACTGAGTCCTTCATAGGTGTTGCTTCTCCCCCTTTGTGTGAGATAATATGTGCAAGTAATGATATATGCGATCTAGTCCTACGCTCAGCGGGAAAAATATGTCCTACAAAGTTAATGGCCCATTTCTCAAACGAGTTCAGCTCTAGTAATTGGTCTCAAAGGCATCTCATCTCTTTGCCTGGTTTTCCTAGGTGCTTGACAATGATCACACGCGTTCAATATTCTTTATAGTTCTAATACAATGTCTCCCACCATAATATAGCAAGTAGGATCTTACGGGAAGTTGCATCACGTACATAATGGCCACCTGCAATAAGACACGGGATTCTTCCATAATATCCTAGCGCTCATGATCTAATACACAACGGTGTAATAATTCATCTCTACCTAAATTTTAGAGATCACCACCGATTAACATAAATGGTACCGTGTGTATAGTAAGATGTTTCTTTTCTAATGCCTTCATTCCTTCGGGTGCCACACCATCAAGTAAAAAGGCAACAATGTCTTCTAATTTTGATGGTGTGAGTTGTAACCTATATAATTGTGCATCGGCATGGGTTCTTCAATTTTCTATACTTCTTCTCTGAGTGAATTCTAGACAAGTGGTTTGTACCACAATTGCTTTTCCCTGGCTTTACGTAAGCTGTGAAATCAAACTCTTGAAATAGGAGTACCCATCTGCATATGCACCCTTACAAGACTAGTTTGTTCACCAAATAATTCAATGCCATGTGATCTGTATAAAACACAAATGGTGTTGCTAACAAGTACTATCAAAACTTGTGCAATGCATAGATCATTGATAGAGCTTCACACTCTGTAGTTGTATAATTCCTTTCAATAGGATTCACTTCTTACTAGCAAAACAAATTGGATGATGTATAATACCTTCGTCGAGGTTGGGCCAACACAGCACCAATGGCCATGCCAGAAGCATGCACATGCACATGAAATGGTTTATCCCAAGAGGAAAATGTAGAATGGGTGCGGTAGTAAGTTTCTCTTTTGGTATCTCGGACGCATGTTGTTGTATTTCTCCCCAACAAAATGTACCTTTCCCTTTTAATAATTCTTCCAAGGGTGCTGCAATTTTGGCATACCGTTTAATGAATTTTCTATAATATCTGTATGACCTAAAATTCATTCACCTCACTCTAAGCTGGTAGGTACTTCCAGGCCTAGAATGATTGCAACCTTAGCTGGATCAACAAGTAATCCATCCTTACAGATTATGTGTCCCAACAGTACTCCAAAATGTGTAGCAAATATGCACTTTTTGATATTTAAAGAGATACTCAATTTTACGCAGCGTTCAAACATTAAGGATAGATTGTCACAAACATCTTTCATAAGCCCATATACTTTCTAATCATCTAGATAAACCTACAAAATGTTGTGAATAAAAAATTTGAATTCCTAAACAACTATGCATGAGAATACAATAAGGGATTTTTCAATCCAAAAGGCATCACAAGTATAGGTAAAGCTGCCCCATTTAGTTACCTCCAATTCTAACTAGTAGTCTCCAACGATGGCCTCCTTAGGCTCAACATAGGAACCTATGTTCACCTTCTTTGTCTTCATGGGTTCGTGATAGGTGCGTGTATCCTTGTCTACACTATCCAAGACTTCACACACACCCCGTGAATGTTCTATATCCAGGTTCTCAACTTCCTCATCATCCATGATGTAAACCATCTTTCCTTTCTCTTTTTCAAGGCAAGAGCGTTCAAGTAGTATGGAATCCATTTATTCTTCCTTTTCAAAACGCGATCCAAGGGCTCGCCTCACCAGATAATTCCTTAATATTCTTTTCAGATTTTGCACTATCTCCTATAGTTAAGCACTTGAAAAATTTTAATGCCTCTTCTATTGGAGGTTGGGAAGAGACATAGTGAAAAGGTGCGGATCATTCCTACGGTCAAATTTAGCTAGTTCCCAGTCTCTTGATGTAGTTTTGCGTATACATACTAGGCACATGTGAATCCTTATAGCGTAGAGTACAATCTATGCACCTAGAGTGAAGGTGGTAATGCTTCTTGTCCTACTATCCAGAGTCTCTCACACTATTGAATGTGATGTTGAATAGGTTGATCACCATGATAAGTGCAGAATTATGTAGGTGCGTTGTTCTTTACAAACCTAATAAATAAGGAGACTTCAATCTCTTCCCATGTTAAAATATTATCTCTTTGGACTACCCACCACCGTGATGCTATCCCACCAAGGTATATACTAACATATTTCTTCTCTTAATTTGATCTATCTACCATATTTCCATGGCTTTCAAAAATACGGGGGAAGATCTTCGCTCATGTATACCAAGGAAGCTGCACCACCTATCCGTCGAATAGAATGAATTCCCTTCTTGGGAACAACCATGTTTTTCACCTTGCACCTTATTATTTCATATGTACCATGAGCCCAATCATCACAAGAAATAATCGTAGTATCACTAATAGATTGAGAATCCTCCAAGTGTAGGATACCTTCCTTTAATGGCTCATTGACCTCTAGATCCTAAATTTTAAGTCCTCCTCACTTAGAGGCTCAACATATAGTGTAGATTTCCCATCTGTTAGAGGTATCACAACTCTTTCCTCCTTGTTCTCAAAGCTGCTATATCCCTTATTGAATCTCAAGTCAGCATTATTCGCATAACACCGACGACATCTAAGAAAGGTTGGAAAATTGTCTACTTATGCAAGCGCTAATACCTCAAAATCCCAGTGAACTTGGCCCCTTTTATGTTTATAGATGCATCCTTAAAAACTCCTATGGGAGTGGCCTTAGTCTAGTTTTCCATAAACAACACATTAGATGGTGGCTGCAATGGAGGCCTCCCCATTTGTACCCATGCATCTAATGTAAGCACATTTACTTCTGCACTTGAATCAATCAATATGTTTCTCAACAGCCACCCATCCACAATAGCTTTGAAATTTATTTCCTTGTCATAGTCAATGCTATCAAGGGGAAGATTTGCATGCAAAATCTATCGTCTGGTCTCAATGCTTGTGCGTAGAGTGTTCCCTTTTACCCAACTTCCTAATAATGGAATGATGTTCTTTCGGTGCAACATTTTGCACACTTCTCTTATATCATCAATATCAGTTTGGATTTTCTACGATGTTCTCTTCGATCCTTTATTTACTATATCTCACCCTAAATATTCCTTAGCACTTCCATGGTATCTGGTAAACTTCCTTACGTAATGTCTCTCTTATGCACACTACTTCAATTCATGTTGTAATCTTCACCTCTATCATGCCTCGGGTGCATCTGCTATCTTGGGCATTGACTAATCTTCTACCGTGTCTTTGGATTCTAACCATCTTGGCACCTTTGTTTTCTTACTTATGTTGCTTATTCAGATGCTCATATAAGTGCAGGAACTCTTCATAGCTATGATTCTTTCTGTAGAAATAACATGCAATGTTACGAGGGTATTCACGGCTATAATGATCAAGAGATCCGCACGTATAACATGTTCCACGAGGGAACTCACCTCTTCCTCCACCATGGCTTCATCCTCCATATCCACATCTCTTCCATGACCTCCTTCAAACCAGCCCTCATTCCTGTCATAGCATGTTTGATTATGATCCCGATCCGATGCTCATTCTTACCCTTAGAATGATCATTACACTTGTCTGTCATACCCTAATGTCTATGGCATCCTGGATCTGACCAATCAATCAACAATTCTCATTATCATGGGTCATGGACCTATAAATTTTACAAAAGCTAGATACATTCTTCTTTATCACGCGTTGTTATAAAGGAAAGTGACTAGTATCATGATTTAAATAAATGAGATCTCACAAAGTCTAATAGTAATGAGTGTACTATTTTGTAAGGACAACTATCCTTGGCGTGACCTTCCACTTCACAATCTATACACCAAATTCTGAGTGCATTTCATGGGCTGAATTTTACGATAGCTTCTCTAACTTTTTATCCATAGTTGTAGTTTGTGCCTCTAAGAATGGCCTAATGCTAGTGTCAATGCTCCCAACTACCTCGGCATGTAAAGTTTCTTCCAGTGCTTTGTGTGAATTAGTGTATGTCTTATGTGATAGTGCTCTTTTGAATGGTGTAATCAATCTTCCAATGAACCATTGTGCATGTTGGATGGTGTGAATATCATAAGATAGCTTAGATAGAAGTGTCTTTAAATGAGCATCATACTCATGTACACTCTCGGTAGTACCTTGCACGATATCCTTGAGCACACTAATACTCTTCTACTCAAATTTTAGGATATAGAACTATTTTAAGAAAGCATCCTTCAACGCTGCATAATCTATGCAAGTTTGATCAAGTTCAAACTTCTTATATCAGTGTGTGCTCATCCCTGTAAGGTAGTAGCGAATTGACTTTCCTTGCACTCAGTTTGTGATCCCCTTAGCGTTCCATAAGATTTCACACATATGCACATGCTCAGCAACATACTCTATACCTCTATACTCTGGAAGATGAAGATACATCTCCATATAAATATTATGTGGTTATTGTGGGCCTTGACCACTTGATCTAGAACCTCTTGTGTTTCCTCTACCTCCAAAACCACCAGATCCACTAGAACTAGAACCACCTATACCTCCTGATCCTCCACCTATAGCTGGAATAGGACTTGTAGATGTACTCCACTTTGTGCTCGACAATAGTACTATATTGAACCCCTATATTTTGTGAGGTAGTTCCACTTCTAGAGGTGAATCCAACATTTTACACGCTCACGTTCTATGCGGATGATGCACCTAAGAATGTTCCTCCAAATATCATTGAAGTCATATGTCCTGTCATTGATGTCTTGGTTCCCTGACTTACTTCTACTCTCCTACTTCCCAAGTTAGCTTGTTGGTTACTTTTCATACTAGATAGTAGAAAACCAAGCATAAGGACTAGGTCACTAGGTGGATTAAGATGCGCGCTCGCAGCCCAGGTAGTCTCTGTTGGTGCACTTCTATGTGATGCCAAGGGGGATCTCTGTCATGTTTTCTAAGATGGGGGAGTTCCTGATGCTCTGGCTCCACATCTCCTACGTGATCTTTGAATCCTTCACGAGCCATCTCTCTCCTCAACGCCATACTTTTTGCAATGGAAATTTTTTTCTCTATCTCCCTCTCGCATGCCTCCTTATACTTAAGCAACCTCTCCTCTCTCTAACTCTCTACCCCTAGGTCTGCCATCTTTCACCAAACTTGTTCTTGCCCTCGTGTGTGGTGAATTTTAGTTAGCCATCGGTTTTCTCTCCAAGTTCAAAATTACCATCAAGATCCTGATCGCCAGGGGAATGCCTTGCAGATATGTTCCTCTAGGATACCGCAAAAACTAGAATTCAGCTACCTCTGGGCAAGAATACATTGAAATTGAATATTCCAGAATATAAATATTTATAACACCATGAAACCATGTATCCACAGTGCGAGTCTAGATCAAATTAGCATCATAAATGGCCTAAAATTCTTCCTGTATCTAGACAAGTGCGTGATACCTCAAATTTTGTTGAGATGCATAAGCAGTAAGCCACTCGTATAGTTCTACTAGAAATATAGTGAAAAATATCTCATATAAGTTGTCATATAGATTATGTTCTACCCAAGTTTGTGCGTTAAACTTAGATCCACTGTTGAACTGCCATGCATATTCTTCCTCCAAATCATGTATCCACTCCTCAATACTTGCTAGAGTTAACCGGTATGTCTTCATCGCGAACCATCTTGAAAACAACTGAAAAATAAGTCTCAGAAATGGAACTAATGATGCAGCCTAAAATTTAATAGATAACACCCTAGTTGCGTTGGCACATCACTCAGCCTAGACTGAGAACTCACCCAAAGCGCACAAAGGTACCAGGTCCCTCTTTATGGTTGTTGTAGAAGGGATGTTAACATGATGAATGAATAAACATGAAGATCCATAGCTAATCCACCATTCTACCATGCATGCTACATTCATACCTATGAAAGAATACATTTTAAATAGTAATCATGATTGAATCAATAATGTGCACCACTCAATTACACATAGAAATGACACTTAGATTCAACCAATATCTTCCATTTATTAATAAACATAGAAGCTCCTTACAATAATGTCAATCTATACAAATGCATGCATGGATACGATACGATAATCCACTAATATGTGCATATCTCCATATATCTTTCACCTCCTCTTTGTATATCTATATCTATGTGCTTCACATCATATATATAGGGTGGGAACTTTCCTTCGGCGTTTATCTATTCCAAAAATAGGTTGCATGTTATTAATAGCCACGCATCGTTTACAGGAATAGCCACACATGCAAGTGTGCTATCTATAGACCTTCTGCAGTTAAGTGAAGTGACAATCCTATTCTTAGCTCATTTCCATGCAAAATGCTTCGATCGATCCTCTAAAGATAGACAATGCATGGTGCACACATCTCTACATTGTTGGTGTGTTCCACTGCCTTCTTCTAAAAATATATATCTTCATCCTCAAAATCGGCTAAGTCTGAATACTAAACTTGCCCCTACGTGCGCGGGTTCTTCCTATCCCTCCTCATCCTTGAGCCTAGCTTTGTCTCCCATGTAGACCTCTTGTGTGAGTTCAGCCAAGTGTTATCTAATCAACACTCCCCCAACCCTATAATGACAACAAATTTGGTGGGAGCTACTAGTAAACCCACCCTACATATGATGTGCCCCAAATTTGTTCCAAATGGGGTAGCAAAGACACACTTCCTAATGTTGAGGGATATCCTCAACTATCGACACCTTTCAAACAACGGTCTTAAGTTATCGAAATGGTCCTTTACTAGCCCATACTTTGTCTAATCATCTAGATAGAATTGAAGAAATTTTTGGTTAAATTTCGTAAATGCTTAATACTATAATGAGTGAGAGCACAACATGCACATTCTTCAACCCAAAGGACATGACCATATTGGAAAAAATTCCCACTCGGTAGAAAAGTTGTCTTTTCTTGTTCCTCCTTTGCGATCTGAACCTGGTGGTACCTTGAAAATCCATCCATAAAGGAATAGACTTCGCATTTGTCCACTCCTTCCAAAATTTCTTCAGTGAAGGGGGTTGGAAAAGGATCGATGACACAAAAATCATTCATTTCCCTATAGTCTACCCATATCCTTATCCTTCCATCATTTTTGATACTAATGACCATTGGACTTACCTACTCTAACTTCTCAATAGCTTGATGATGCTTGACGCTATCTTCTTATCTATTTCTTCCTTGACCTTCACATGCGGGTTAGGATTCATTTGGTATAGCCTCTTCCAGATGGGTGTGCACCTTCCTTCTGTTTTATCTTCATCTCCCCAAGGAATGGTGGAAGCCTTTGAGTTTATGATACTGCGAGGGAATAAATCTTGGAACTCACGTAGTAAATCAATTATCTTATAGAAATCCTTATCCGACCAATAATCCCGGTGATAGCCTCTTTAGGTTCTCTCTCTGTTCCAATGTTAACCCTTTCCATCTTTAATGGTTCATGGTAGGTGCGCACCCATTCATCAACATTATTTATTACTTCACGTGTCCTTACAAAATGGTTAACATCTAATCTTTCTGCTTACTCCCCATCAATTACATACACCATCTTCCATTTTTATTTTTCTATGCACGTGCACTCAAAATGTATCTCTTCTGATTATTCTCCCTCAAAGCGCACCTCCAAGCCAAATTCTCCTAGAAACTCTTGTATTCTATCCTTTTTCATAACACTATCCCCTATTATAAAGAACATGATAACTTTGTAACACCTTATCCACTTTGATGGCTTTGTACTGCGATTCTCGAATGTTTGAATGTGATCAAAAGTTAATTCTCACCAATTACCAATTTTACGCTGCTTCTTTTACTATATATACCATGTGCATGCATAGCCTTGCATGGTAGAATACATCTTGTGAACCCATAATGAAGGTGGTAATTATTCTGCGCTCCCCATCCGGGAAGTCTCACATGCTTGGATATGGAATTAAGTGGTCTCTTACCAAGGTATTCTTGAATGACCATGGGTGCATTTCTTCTGGAAAACCTTACAGTGAACGTGATTCTTACCTCACTCCACTCTAGGAGGAAATTTATATGTGTAGCCCACCAGCGTGCTGAATTCTCGAGTAGGCTATAACTAAGCATCCCTCTTCTTTCACCCTCATCTTTCCAGTGAGCTTCCATGTCCCATAATAAAATATCAGGGTATGCCCCTCTAGAGTAACTTGGTAACTTCTTTCTACATAGGTTCTTTATTAAGCATGCCTTGGTTACTTTCATCACAAACCCCTTAGCCATCACCCAATTAACTCATAGGTCCCATGCAGCCAATTGTCACACATCATGCTTGTGGTATCACTCATAGACTAAGCATCCTAAAATTGGATAATTCCTTCTATAGGGTGAATTATCTTTGGGTCTCTAATGGAGCACAAATAAATTCTATCAAGGACCTCTTCTCCCAAAGGTTCAGTATAAGGTGTCGACTTCACATCCGTTAGAGAGATGATGAACCATTCTTCCTTGTTCTTGAAACTAATATATCCTTTGTTGAATCTTATGTCAATGTAGTTCTTATAGCACTATGGGCACCCAAGAAATGCTGAAAAATTATCTGCCTCAGTGAGCACTAAGACTTCAAAGTCCCCAGTAAACTTTCCCCCCGAATGGTAATCATTGCATCCTTTAATACTCCAATGGGCATTGCCTTAGTTTTGTTTTCCATATACAACACATTCGAAGATGGCTATAATGTGGGCCTTCCCATTTGATGTCAGGCATCCAATGTAAGAACATTGACTTCTACTCCCATGTCAATCAATATGTTTCTTAGAATCCATCTATCAACAATGCATTCAAACATGAATTCCTTGTCATAGTCAAGGATATACGGAGGGAGGTTTTCATACAACACTGTCTTTCACACTCTTTGCCCTCATGTGGCATCTTCTTCCATAGCCATTCTCCTAGCAAGGGAATAATATTCTCTTGCCTTAACATTTTACACACTTCCTTGACCTCATCTAGGTCCTTCTGCAGAGCCTTAGCATTCCTTCTTTTCTCCTGCTACCTAGACTACTCCTTTAGATACTGGATTTCCCCTTGTAAAATCCAAATGACATCCATTATCTCTTGGTACACTTCCTTCTGGTGGGTAGGGTCCAGATACTTCCCTTGCACCACTTCCTCTCTTGATACTAGAGTCTTTTGTCTTGGTACTTCTTTGGCGTTTGCATCTTCTACTCATGTTATCACCAAAATAGGTTCTAATCTTGACTCACACGCCACTCTAGGTATCCACTATGTGTCATCCTTCTTTATACTCACCATCCCATCACCCTTGTCCTTTCAATACTACTATCTCATGTTCTCAAACAACTCATATAACTCCTCATACTTATGTTTTTTCCCGCACTACGAACATTGCAATAGCTCCATGAACTTATTTTGTAGTCTTATATAGATCCTTAGTTAGACGGGTTCCTTATGGGGACACACTTCTTCCTCCTCTATGGTTACTATGACCATGTAATCCTCTGCAAGAACCTCTCCCACTCACCCCTCCATCTGCACGCCCTTCATAATGACCATCATCATCCTTGAAACTACTACGACAAGGTTGGTCTAGTACACACCATGATCAATGGCTTCAAGGATCTAGTCAATAATTCTACAATCCTTAGTATCATGGGTCATAGAGGTACACATCTTACAGTAGAAAGACACATTATTTTGAATCACACACTACAACAAAGGACATCTACTTGCATCATGGTCCCTACATAATATTTCACGATCTCTGCTATGGCATGTACCAATATCCGGGGCAGCTATCCTTGGTATGACCCTCTAATTCACGATCCACGCACCAAATACCACTACAGTTTCATGTGCAAAGTTTGCAAAGAGATTTTCTAACTTGCTTCACCATGGAAGCAATTTGAGCCTCCGAAAAGGGCTCACACCAATATCAACGCTCCCAACTACTTCGGGCGTGTAAGACAGCCTCTAGAGCCTCGTGTGGGTTGGTAAATGTCTTATGGGACAATGCCCTCCTAAAGAGAGTGATTAACCCTCCAAAAACCATTATGCATGTTGTGAATGGTGAATGTCATATGAAAACTTTGACAAGAGATTTTTAAATCATGCATCATACTCCTACACACTTTTGTCATTCCTGTTGAATCTCCTTTAGAACGCGTTGATGCTCTTTCCTCAAACTCGGGGATGTGGAATTCTACTAGGAAGGTGTTTTTCAATGTGGTGTATTTTACTACCATCTAATGGGGGTCATAATTTTTATACCAGCTATGTGCACACCCTTGGAACGTCATTGCAAATTGGTGGCCTTCCACTTCGAGGTTATGACACCCTTCACACGCTATAGAAACTCACACTTGTGAATATGCTCTGCAGATATCCTCTATGCCCTTGTAATCTAGAAAGTGTAAACACATTTTTAAAAATACCTTAAGAGGGGTTGAGGCCCTTGTCCTCTTGATCCAGATCCTTGGTTTCCTTCGGTGTTTCCTCCTCCACTGGACCCACTAGATCCACTAGGTCCTGTGCCCCTAGATCCACCAGTTCCACCTCTAGATCCTCCTGCGGCCAGTAATGGGCCTAAAGTGGTCACACCTAGTGTCCCCAATGTTCCATTGAATCTGCACAAAAATGGTACGTGAGATTGTTCCACTTCTATATCTCGTGTCACATGCCACTTCCCAATGTAAGGCCTACACCTTGTGTATTTTCCCCTTGCCCAAAAATTCCTCTGAACACTAGAATGGTATGTGCAGCCATAGAAGTCCCAAATGAGAAATTATATCTCCTAGGCATAGATCGGTCACTTCCACTAATACAAACTGGGTTAACAATACTTCTCCCTTGATCTGGAAAACCAAGTACCAAGTTCTAGTCACTAGGTGGGTTCAGATGTGTGCCAACGCCTCTTCTTTCTCCACGTGATGAACTCTCATCGGAAGTGAAGGGTTCTCTTTCCGCGCTTTCAAGACTCGGATAGTAAACACTACTTAGGTTCCACATCCTCTACATGAACCTCAACTCCTTTCTCGTAATGTCTACCTCCATAGATCCATCACACTTATAACTTCACATTGTCTAGAAATCTCCCTTTCATGTGCTTCCCTATACTTGAGTTGTCTTTCCTCTCTTTTCTTTCTCGGCCTCAATGTCTCCCATCTTTCTCTACCCTAGCTTCCTCACCCAACGCTCGGAGGGTTTAGCTGGCCATTGGAAATGCCTCTAAACTTAAGGTAACGATCAAGATCTTCATCACCAAAGGAGTAGCACGTAAAAATGTTCCTCTGGGATCCCTCAGAAACTTAAACTCAAAAAACTTCCGGACAAGAGTACATAGAAATGGCATATTCTAGAGTGTAGCTAGCTAGCACTCCCTTCCACCAATGATCCACAACACAATTCCACGTCGATCTACATATTGTATCCTTTGGTAATCATCTCGGGTCCATATGCGTGCTCTATAGCACTAGGTTGATACGGACACATATCTTTGAGATCCATTTGTACATGGCTCTACATGAAAGCAACGGAAGAAATTTTCATACAACTCATGGTAGAGGTTCTCTTCTACCCATTTACATGCATCAAACTCAGGTCCAGTGTTGAATCTCGAATAAATTCACCCTCTGTGCTTTTGAACCATGTTTCAACACTTTTCGAGGTTAAATGTTCATTCATCACATAGTATACGTATAAAGATGCATACCATTTCTTACGGAAATTTCAAAAAGAGGTCCCGACAAAATAACCAAGATGTACTCAATTTTTACACCCCTCAACGAATAATGATAACCCCATGTGTGTTTGACCTATCACTCAATGGGCGTTGGGTGCTCAAGCGAGGCATGTGTGGGTGCAAGCCCCTCTTTTATGTGAGTTGTGCAAGAATATATAATAGATGTGAAATAGAAAGACAAAAGAATCTCCTTATTTAACTAAGAATTTTCAAGTAAATGCTATACTAATGTATCCATTTAGAGAAAAGCACATTGACAAAAGATAGATTTGAACCATGAGGTAAAGAGGATGCATAATGATCATACTCATTCATACAAAAGCATTTGAACATAACAAAAAGAGATATGTATGAACCATGAACCACATATATTCATATAAAACATGTCTATTAATCACATCACATCTATCATGGTCATTACTGAGACCAAAATGATAGTGCAGATTAGAATCATGTAGCAAGACAGGACTTACATACCTTATAATGCAAAATAAAATTATACACCCATCCCTTGAATACCACATTCTTCCTATATACCTCCTAGCCCAACCATAGAGCTCTTCACGTATTTATGCAGAGATTCACCTCTAATCTGCTCTCTCTAATCTCTTTGTTTCTCCCCGATCTAACTCCCTCCGTTTGTCTCCTTCTTTTTTCCTTTACTAGGTACTTGTATTTATAGCCTTTCTCAACACCTTCAAGCCTTCACGGGAGTTGTAGATCCATTTCCAAGTGTCTAAGGTGGTCCTCCATGGGATCATGCTTCTTCAGGCTTGAGCTCTCCACTCTTTGCAATGATGGCCTTCTAGAAACTTCCATCGCAAGGTATATTCCTTCGTAGGCCACCCTGTTGCCATGCTAGCCCCTTATACATTCCACATGTGCATTCGAGTTATGCTTTTCTCATGTTCTGTCTGATACACCAAATATGGCTAAGTCCCAAAACCTTTTCTCCTACTTGTGTGCACGCCACTTGTTCTACTAAACCTTCGTAGAACCATTTCCTCTGCACTTTCTCCTTGTGTTCCCTTCTTTAAGTAGGTCATCTATGCACATGTGATTCTTAGTAATTAGCCAATAAATTACGTGCCCAACACATCACACATCTAAGGAAGGTTTTCCGAAGGTGTATGGAATTTGGGGTTTCACTTAATACTAAGAAGTGTATTTTTGTAGCACATGAGGGAAATTTTTTGGTGCATGTTATTTCAGTGGAAGGACTGTCAATCGATCCATCCAGGATTTTTTCATTTATGTCCTTATCTCTCCCAAGTCACAAGAAGGGTCTCCATAGTTTTCTAGGAACCATAAATTTTGTGCGAAGATTCATACCTCAATTCATGAAATTAGCTGAACCACTAACAACCATGTTGAAGAAAAACATGCCATTCTCATGGACAAAGGAAGGACAAGAGAGATTTGAAGCCATCAAAATAGCCATTTCTCAAGCTTCCACACTAGTGAACCCCAGGTTTGATAAAGACTTTATCCTTTATACTTTTGCAAATCAAGAGAGCATTTAAGCTATCTTCACCCAACAAAACAACAACTTTGATGGAGCAACCAATTGCTTTCTTCAATTAATCCCTTAAATACTACAAGCTTAGATATTCATTTGTTGAAAAAAATTCGTTGTGGTTATTTGAACTTTGAAGAAATTCAAGCACATGTTGTCCAACAACAGAATTCATCTGATGGTGTCTCATCCAGGTGTCAAGGAATTTTTTCTAAACAAAGAGATGAACGAAAAATGTGTTGGATGGATCACAAAGGTGATGGAGTATGATGTGCATATCAAAGTTACCAAACTTTTCAGAGGTAAAGGTTTGTGTCAACAACTTGCTACAAACATGGAATCAAAAGGTGATGAGGACGCGACACTCCTAAACACTGATGAGAGTGATGATCAAGTTGACTGGTTATCCAAAATGAAGAATTTCCTCTTCTCAGGAGTATATCCTGTGAACATGGATAAAAATCAAAGATGGACTTTCCATCTTCAGTCTATTCCATATGTTCTAGTAGATAATGTTCTCTTTCAAAAGGATTTGAATGGTGTTCTCCTTCGGTGCATAGGACCAGAACATGTAAGTAAGATACTAGAAGAGTTTCATAATGGCCTATATGGAGGACATTATTTTGCATGAAAAATTGCTACTAAGATCATGTGAGCCAGCTACTATTGGCCAAATTTTTCAAATATTCCCTTCTCTGCGTAAAGAAATGTAAATAATATGTCTTTTTCACAAGAAAGCATAAGTTGGCAGCTCATCTGCTTGCATCCAATTCAAGTGGATCAACCCTTTGTTCAATGGGGATTAGACTTTATCAGAATGATTAATCCTCTATCCAGTGATGGACATAAATGGGTCCTTACTACACAGATTATTTTACTTGATGGAAAGAGGTGGTAGCATTACGGGGAGAGCAATGAGAAGGAAGCTCTTGATTTCTTAGAAGGAATAGTGACAAGGTTTGGTGTCCCTTTTACAGTCATTTCAAACAATGCAATCAATTTTATTGGTATGAAGTTGAGTGAATGGGCTATTAAGAATGGTGTCTACCTCAATAATTCATCCAATTACTATCCACAAGGAAATGGATTGGTTGATTCTAGCAACAAAAACCTTATAAGGATTATTAAACACACAATGGAGACTAATAGGACTTGACATACATAGCTTAAAATTTCCTTATGGGAAGATCAGATCAAACTGAAAGGGCCATCGAAAATTATCCTTTCATTCTTGTATATGGAATAGAAGCAAAACTTTTGCTCTGCTTGGAGTTACCTTCTTTGGAGTTAGCTCATCAAATTGAAGTTAAGGAGAAAAATTCTCTGACAGTAAGGTTTGTTGAACTCATAAAGTTGGAAGAAGTAGGAAACAAGGCTATGAAGACTTTGTAGAAACATCAAGCTCAAATTAAGAAATATTTTGACAAGAAGGCATCTAACAAGAATTTTTAAGAGGGAGATTTAGTCTTCAAATGGGATGAATATGGGACCAAACCGGGAAAGCATGCCAATTTTCACACTCTACGGAGCGAGGCCATACATTATCATGAGTTGCAAAGAGGTGAATTCATTTCATCTATCTAGGATCAATGGAGAAGAACTTCCCATTCATGTGAATGGGATACATCTCAAAAAAATTTAGAAGCATTACGCCCCTTATACGAGTTTAGTTAGGTTTTTCCTCCAAGTTCTTATGCACATTGTTGTTGTGTTTTGTTCTTTTGTTTTCCTCGTTGTTGTGTTTTTGTGTTGTTCTTGCACATTGTATCATCATTGGAAGTTTTTCAAGGAGAAGGAAGGTTCAAAGTTTTGATAATATTTTCATAATTTTTCTTCATTAAAAATTTTGCATTGTTCCATAAATGCCAAGTATTCATCAGATCCAGTATACTTCATGCTTAGCATTTCGTGTAGGTTTAAGATTAACAATGCTAAAGGATATTTCAGGATCCCGATATTGAATCCATGCCCAATGGATGACTTACACCTCTTGGAATCATTCTTAGCATATAATCATCCCCAATAGGTCGTTAAAAATGTTATCCAATTTTACACACATGACAAAATGGGACAACATGGTACTATTTCAATAAAATCATGACATTGGTCATAGGGGCCCATTTGTGGTCATCATTAAGATGACACAATTAAAGTAATTTATAAGTTGATAAGTGAGCTTACCTAGCCTTAAATAATTTCAAATTGAGCTCAGCTCGAGTGCCAAATCAAGCTCAACTCGGAACATAGATCGGGAAAGTCGAGGTCTCATCTCAATTTGGAGTTCGTTCATGTAGTGGAGCTCTATGTGGATATCACTAGGTGAAGGGGCCAATGTAGATGGTCATAACCATCCCCACAAATGGAGATATTATTTCAAAATCTCGGTGCGAGTGACTCGGGGTCCAAGGACTCGATGATTCATGGTGGGCCTCAGTCCATGCATAGAGATATCGATTCTGAAAACCAAGTCATGGTCGACAACATCAATCTTGACATGGATTTTGACGATCGAGTTAGGAGTTGTATACAATGAATTTACTTGGCTTGTGGAGATAGTAGAGGTTTTTAACTCATAGCTCGGGTTTGAAAGTGATGTGACTCGGATCTTAGAAGTGACTTGGCTTGTATGAGCTCAATTGCAACTCTTGAGTCATCTTGGTAGAAGAGGTTCAAAGGAAGCCGGGTTGGGGAGTTTTGGGGGCCTCGTACTTTAAGAGGCCAATTTCCAAAGAAATCAATAGTGGAGTTGATGTCCAGAACCCATGGGAAAATAAGCCAAGCTGTTACACGGGGATCATGTGGATGATCAACCGTGTCATGGAGGATGAGCTAAAGAAATATCGAGTCGAAAAAAATTTGATCTAGCCTTTGGCTAAGTTGGCAAAATAGAATCATGATTCCACTCTTTGTTTATCATCATGGGAAATTCACAAGAGTATGGCCAAGTGGGAATCATGAGATGGCAAGACAAGAGAGAAATCTGCCAAAGAAACATGTCATCAATAAATCAAGTCGGATGCCAAATCATCTAGTTAGTGCGTGAAGGTGAATAATGTTTACCGATCTTGGTGATTCATGGGAGTATGAGTCCATCGCAAGTTACAAGAAAGTCTTTCGGAGACTCGGTTTGTGTGGAAGGTTTCACGAAGGTAATGAAGAGGAGGTAGCTCGAGACGATATTCATGTCCCAATAGGTTGATGCATGGTTAACTTCAAAAGATGGGCTCGAGCACTGCAGAGCTAAGTATCATTATTGTGTTAACCTAATGGAGGTATCTCGGCTCATGATACGGTTTAGCATTGGAAGGGTATTCATGTCCTATATGGGTTAAAGGAGATAGCTCAAGCTAGGAGCCATGTCGTCTCACATCGTGTATATCAAATAACCCAACAAGAGTGAACCAAATGTGATTGAAGTCAATAAGGGAGTCGTTCGTGAGCTATTAGGAGATCATGTTGAGCGAGAGAATAAGAGCTAGCAGAGATCAGCTATAGGACCATTTCAAGCTCATACGGTTGCGTCAAGCCATAGAATGTAAAGACCATGTTGGGTGGTTGTAACAAGCTCAAAATAAGCTCAATTGATATGAAGGATAGCTTGATTTATGACCCAGATTTTTAAATGCATACATGTCGTTGAAGAGGAGTTCGATGAGTTCACGAAGGGGTAAATGAATTTTTTCAAGAAGAAGTAAGACTTTAAAGTTCGAAGCTCATAATTCAAGCCATGACATGGGTATCTCATCTTGAGCTCATAAAAAAAAATTAAGAATGAACTAAGAAAAATGTAATTAGCCAGTTCAAATGGGTTGGGAGCTCGAGTTTAGAGCTCGTTTTAAATAAAAAATAGCTTGTTGATGGAGGATCGGTTGAACTAAATGATAAGGATATTGCATATCGGTTGAGATGCAAACAAGCTTGACTTCATGGATCCTAGGGAGCTCGGATACATCAACATGAGTTAGCAATAGCTCTCGAGGATAATATCTTGGTACGAGAATTCAAGTGATGCATGGTCATAATGAGAAAGTGGATCAAAGACCTCGATCATTCTAGTTCGGGTGTGAAGGAGATTCGAATTATCTTGGCATGGAGTTATGAGTTAAGTGGAAATGAGCTGACTTGCCATGGGAATAACGTGTAAGCTCGCCGAATCATAGAAAATGGAACTCGGCAAATAGGGAAGTGTAGATAATGGAGCTCGAGCATTTGTGATGTAGGGAGTCATTGAAGCTGAGTCGAGGAGAGTTTTTGGAAATCGGCATGCAGAAGGAAGGCATTGTGGGATAACTCAAGCATAGATCTTGGTGGACAATTCGATGGGTCCCATTCGTGTGGAGCTCAGCATATTCACTAAGGATTCATCACCAAGATGATGGAGCTTGGTTTGGAGCTTGGTTTAGAGCTATGTGGAGAGATCGTTTTGTGAGCTCGATGTCGGGAACTTGGTTACATTAGAAGATAAATGAGCTCAAGTTAGTTCAATCCCTATGCGAGAAGAGTTCTTGAGCCAAGCAGATGGAATGGATCTCAATTTTCAATAAAATAAGTGACTCGGAATGAATGAGCGAAGTTGTAGGTCGATTCACTCGGTGATGAGCATTGGAAATGGTGGAGGAGGACTCGGTAGATGCAAGGTAAAGAATGGAGCTCATTTAATGCATTCAAGAGACATTACTCGCGGTAATCCCATGTAAACATGAAGATTGCGGTGAATGAGTCACTTAGTATTCATGGTCTAAGTTGAAATTAAGAGCTCGCTTGTGACAATGGAGAATGTGGCTCATCTTGGTCGCGTTGGTGAAAGAGATCGCGTGGAACAAAAGGATTACGGTTGAGCATGGCCAAGCTCATGTAGAAGCAGAAGTAAGCTAGCATCTTGGAGCATAGGCCTAGTTGGCTACACATTAAGTTGAGTTGATGGCATAGTTCAGGCGGTAAATGTATGTATGGATCTCGTGAAGAACTCATAAATGCGGTCTCATAACTCGAATACATACCAATCTCAATTTGGTTATAAGATGAGCTCGATTCTTACATACAAGCTCGATTACACGTAATTTTGAGGCAGCTTGATGTCATAGCGGAGTTCGATTGCAAAAGGAGTGGTTCATTTTAGGTCATCCCATTACAATGGCTAGGTATTAGAATTAGATTCACAAAAAGATGTTAGAGTTCACTCGGCATCGAGTCTTGAGATGGTGAACTCATGAAAGAGTTGTCACTCGGTGGATAGAGGAAGTCATTCTTATTTAGTGAACTTAAATATTGCGAAAAGAAAAATCTCATTTTGGAGATTGGTGACTTTGGTAGGATCTCGGCTCGGTGTGGAATGGAGGACCTCGACCAACTCGGTGAGTTTGCTCGGCAAGCCAACCACCGAGTTGGTCTTTTTGACTTGGTTCTCATGAACCCCTTGAGTGCAAACCAATTTTTCAATGGGACCCACTATAATTTAATTAAATTAATATTTTTATTTAAATATTTTAATAATAATATTTATTATTATTATTTAAATATTATTTTAATTAATTGCGAAGAATAAGTCAAACTAGGCATTAATGGCACATGATGGAAGCTTCTCAAAGTGGTTCGACCAACTATAATAAATACATCATGTGCCTTCAATTTAGGAAGGCAATATGACTCCTTCTCTTCTCTCTCTCAAATTCTTCTATAAATGTAAGTTGGAAGCTCATTCCAACAGGTTGGACAATTAGACATCTTAGGCAAGTGTGTGTTTTTCAAGAATCCTCTTTCTTCTACAAGTTGTTCTTGTATGTTGAGGGAACTTTCAAGCCTCCTTTCAAGACTGTAATGGAAACCATTGCCTCTTCTAAATTTATGGTGCATTGTGCATGTTATTGAAGTGATAAAGTGTGTGTTTTGTGACTAAAATTTTTCCTTTCATCCCTCTATACTTCTTTGTGCCTTTCTCATACTTTGAGGTACACAGTACAAGTTCAAGTTTCTATTACAGATTCTTGGAGTTTTGTGCTTATCAAGTAGTGGATTATTATATGTAGTTGAGTTGTGGTGCTTGTTCACCCTTCTCAAGTTCATCATTCTTCACTGGAAGACTAATAGATTTTTGCTTGATCAAGTGCAACAAGCGAAACATGTGCTTTCTATTCTATGGTATTTTATATGCTCTCTAAGTTACTATAGGTGAATTTGACTTGTGGTGCACACACCCTCTTAAAATTAACCTTTCCTAAGTCCAACAACACCCCTTTATTTGGTACATCACCATCCCTAGTATAGTTTTATTTCTGCAACTCTCTTTTCCTAAAAGCCGTGAAAATGTTAGAATAGGTCTAGATAACCATTTTATTGCACTAGGAATAGTACAACACTTAGTTTAGGAAGAGGAGGTCGGCCTTCTCCGAAGGTTCACCTCGAGCCCAAGTCTAGTAGCTTGAGAGGCGATCCCATGTGTCCCAATCACAATGAACATCATGTTGACATTCTGGGCATTTGGAGGGTGCAATGATTTGGTGACAACAAAAATAACTATAACTCATCCCTCTAACATCTCTAATCATCAAAATGTTAAATCCATACATCAATATATCCAATCACTAAGACTTACATTTTCTGCATATTAGATCCTCAATGTAGAAGCTATGGTAAATTAAAATAAAACAATATCTAAACAAGGAACACTGTGAAAAGACCCAAAAATAACTCATATGCCATGATACACCTAAACGCATTCTTCCATGATCTCATATATCTCCAAACCACTCTGTCACACCTTTAAGCTATCATACATGCTCCCAATGAGCACCTTTAACCAAGTGAAACACTTGTACATGTAATATTCTACTACTGTGAATGCTCAAGCACCCTAAAATCGTGATATTCATCATGCCAAAATGATTCCCAGGCATCCAAGAAGCTCACACTACCAAGTTACACCTCTTAGGAAACTGTATAGGCTTGCTAGAGAAAGAACACCTCTTTGATTTCCCTTGTGTAGCAGCTGATACACATCTAAAAAATCATGTTAGCACCATATATATCATCATGAATCATTCACTTTTTCATTAATGTGGTTTTTCATCAATGACAACACCTATTAGGACACAGTGCCAACATGAGATAATACATGAAGAGATTTTCACTATTTTTTCTTGGCCTTAGTTTTCCTTGCACTAGTTATCCTTATCCCCTAGGCCTCACACACGTTGCATTCATAGCTTCTTTATTACATCTCACCACTTTAATTTTACACCTTATTTATCCATATCCATTTGTATATGAGACATTGATATCACTTTTCACAACACATTGCCTCGTTTTAGCACCTTTGGTGATGCCATCGTTTGTGGGTGATGATGTTGGTGTTATGTTTCCCTTGGTTTATGTCATCTCTTGCACGTAGTTGTGTCTTATATATACACACCACACATTTTACATTCATACAAAAAAGAATCCATATCATTCAAACTTATATTTTCTCTTCTATTATGTTTAATCTTCACACTTCTCACCTAGCTCTTAGTTCATCTTGTATATTTCTTAAATTGGATTATATACTCTTATTAGTGGATGGTTTCTTACATTATTAGGTCTCCTTTATTGATTTTAGGACATGATAAATTTTCCCCTTATCTACCTAATAGTGACTTCCTCTCTCGGTGTGTTATTTCTCTTGAGAGATAGATGCATTAGGGACCACCCTACGGGGACAAAGTGGGTTCTCTAACCATCTCTTGTCATTTTGAACTGATAATTTATTTTCCTTATCTCATTGTGTTATGTTATCTTAATGTTATACATGTTTGGGTGCTATTTACTATAGTAATCTTATCCATTATCAGCTCCTTAGGTATCACCACTTTCATTTCAGTTACATCAAGCATGTTTGTTTCATTTTTTGTTGATCCATACCTCACCACACATCGATATCTCGGTAGGGGTCCTTCCTCTATCATGATCGCGGGCCTTAGAAACCCTAGGTTGACCTAGTGTATGGATTACTTCCCTCTAGATATGTGACCCTAGCGCTCACCATAGCCCCTTGAAGTGTACCCCTTGTATGTTGAGTACGTGTGTGTTTCCTACTCATTACCTTAATACCCTTGTAAAACATATGACTTAGGAGTGCAAGATATTGAGACACATTCTTGGCACATATACACACTCAAAAATTTAAAAATACATTAAATTAGGATGGACCTATCCTTCCGACCACTCGTTGGAATTAGTATGAAATGTAGAAGAGAGTGGTTTAATTTATGAGGAGGAATTGGCCTCCTACAAACTTGTGCCTCACCATTGCTCTTCATCGGTGAAGATACAAGCAACTAAAATCTAAAAAACACTCTTAATATAATTTCTCTCAAATTTACTTGCATCTAAAAGAATAAAATTAAAATTTTGAAGCAATAAAGAGTCAAATTGAAAATTTATGGTGAATTATTCACCTTTTTGGCTAGTTGAGGTCCACAAAGTGGAAAATGTGAGATGATTTTAGGGTTATCAAATGTTAGTACTACAGTATCCTTTGTTTATTATTTGTTTGCTCTAATACCATATCGGGAATGTCGGGATCCACTAAATCAAAGAATGCCTTTGGTGAGAAATGTGAGAGGTGAATTACATAAAGGGAAATATTAGCCACACCTACAAAAAACTGCAAGTTATGAAGAACAATTAGATAATTGCAATGTAAAAATAAATGGCTCAAACTCAACATTGCTCTCTAATAGAATGATGGAAGTGATATACATATAGGAGGTTTATGTGTAACCTCCTCCTACAATAACGAAAACCTACACCTAGAATAGTGGTAACCTCCATACCCAAAATAGTCAATCAACAGAGAATTGGTCAAGGGTAGTAAATACCACTAGCTAAAATAGTGTGATCAAGTGTACACCTAAGAAAGCATATCCCATGAGTGTATAAATCTCTAAGTAAATAAACAAATACACGAAAAATGAATATCCTACACTAACATATGTCATATAGTGGTGCATGTAGATGATATAAGATGAATTTACTAGGTAGAAGCATGGGTTATAACATTATACTTGTATAAATAATAAGGAAAAAAACTAATTTACACTAGTATTTTTGATATGGGAGAATTTTTTGCTAACACGAGTAGGGATTTTAAATTGATTATTTCCAAAATCTCCAGGAACATCATTGGTAAGGAAATAATAATCAACATCAAAGAGAGGAATGATCACCACACATAAAGGATCTTATGGTAACATTATACTATCCTTGATATTTTTCTTCATATTACCCCCATCAGGGGTGGGAGTTATAGTGAGAGATGATTTTGTATAAGTGAACTTAGGATTAAGATGATATGTTCCTATACTGTAGAGATCAACGTATCATCTCCATCATTGGTACTTGTGTTGTGATAATTTGATGCATACATAATAGGTGCCACTGTGATAGTAATTAGTGTATAATGATTTATATTTTATTGCAACTAATATCGATAGTTGTATTAGAATCTATTATAACTTGTGGTGGAGAAGTAGAGATATCTACAAAAGGATCACTTGGTGTATCTATTTTTTTCGTCATCATTTCTATCATAATCCTAATCATTGAACCAAATATAATATTTTTCAAAGTGGAGACGTATGGGTAATGGCATATGATGCTAGAATTTTTCTTTGTATCCTCTATGTGTTATGTGGATATGTGCGATTGGTCATTCTCAAATGATATTGCAATCATTGCGGTTTACACTATAGTAGGTGATAAATAACTTAATAAGAGTGGTTCTATCGGAGGGGGTACTACATTACGATTCTATTTTTGATTAGATTATTCTTGTTGTCTGTACAAATTTTAAATATGTAGTATTGGAGTATGCTCATGTTGTCTTGGGTTTTACAAGGAAAAATTCAGCTGGAAAGTAAGACAACAATACCATAATGTCAAAACTTTTCAAATCCATTTCTTTCCAAGATACCCCCAGGTCAGTCCATCCCCAATGCAAGTCCTTTTTAGTTAGTCTAATGATCCCAAGATTTAATTTCAAGTATTCCCTAGGTGATTTAAGATCTCATGGAGCACTCAAGTAATCAATAAATTTTGGAAAGGCTACTATTAACCTTCCCAAGACTAGTGCACCACCCAGAAGTGGATCAAAGGAGCAAGACTCATTATGAATGAGTACCCATTGCGCTAGGAACCTCATGTAGATGATTTTGAAATATTTAGGAAAGATTAAAAGGTGTTAGAGCCAGTTCACGAGTGGGTTTTGGGCTGAATGAGCATGCACCATGAGCGAGGACCTAAGCTTCAAACAAATATTCTATGAGACATGTGATGATTTGAAATCCTAATAAGGTGTCAATATATATATTTTTAATTACCTCCATGCTGGAAATAATAGGAATTCTTGGAACCTCATGTATTATTCTTTTGGTGCACAACAAGTTATCTCGAGAAACAAAGGGCCATTTAGAAGAGTTGCAGGTCGAAATTGGATCTTGGGACTGTTATCCAAAATTTACCCCAAGGTGAATTTCGATAACTTACATAATTTCTTTAAACTTGAACAGGCAGAAATGGTGAAAACACAAAAACAAAATGGATTTTGGAGGCTCCCCTTGCTTTTCTATAACTTCCTATTCAAGAAAAATATGAGTTAGTGAAAATTTGCTAAAATTTTAGAGAAATGGGGAAAAGGCTTATTGTATTGTATTGCGGGTACGAGGGTTGTGGGTGGAACAAGCTGCGGATGGAGCAGTGATGTAATTCCTAAAATAATGATTGGTAGATAAATCAGGTCTCGAAGGCCTAGGCGGCACAAGTTCCATTGGGCCATGAGTTCCTCGAAATCCTGATTTACCCGATTTGCAAAGGAATTGAAGTGGATTCAATGTATTGTGGAAAAGGAAAAATTCGTGGCCCATGCAGCATAAGTTCCATCGGGCCATGAGTTCCCAAAATCCCAATTTACCTAATTTGCAAAGGAATGGAAGTGGATTCAATGTATTGTAAAAAGGTGGAAGTTCGGGGCCCAGGTAGTCCAAGTATTGTGGGGACATGAGTTCCCTATAGAGGAAAAATTTCCGCACATCAAGGAGACAGAGTGCATTGTGGATGAAGTGGAGTTTGGTGTCCTAAGCGGCCCGTTACCCCAGTGCCACAAGTTCCCCAAAATCCATGCAATACCTGTAATGCAAAGAGAAAGTAGTTTAATGTGGTTTATTAGAGCCCGCGTTGAACACCCACTCCCAAACATCAAGCAGACATAACTTTTAACCCGGGCTCCGATTTTGACAAAATTGGAATTTTTGGAAAGGGCTCAACATCCTCTATGCCAAAAAAATAGGATTTATTATTTTTAATGAGGGTAGGTGGGTGAAAAGAAAATAAACATCTCCAGATCCAAAATATTAAATGCTCAGTCCCGTAAAATGTAAGAAATCTCTGGCAAACTCAAAATAGCTGCTCACACTCAGAGGGCCATAAATTTTGTAATTCTCAATGGATTTTCACAAAATTAGTCTTGTTGGAATTGTGATTATAAGCCCAACACATAAAAACTAAGAAATATAGAAATTGATGAAGATTTGAGGGTGATTTTGAAGAAAAATGAGTCCAATTTTGTTTGGTTGCTAAAAGTGGTTGGAGAAACTTTTAATGAGCATGGGAAATCATTCTTTCACTACTACAAGTTATGGGACACCTTGAGATTGCTTTTAAAGGTCAATATTCACCAACCACACTCATTTATCATGAATTACAATTAGTTGAAAAGTGAATTTCGGGAATTGCATCCCCTCTCTCTCTCTCCTCAAAATTATATAAGTTAAAGTATTGGGTTCATTATAAAAGGAGAATAGTTTGAGTAGAAAAACTCAGTCATTTTGGTTTTGTGAAGCCAATGTGCTACAAGACTTTATAGTGGACTCCTTACATGGTGATCTAGGCCTCTATTTTGTAATAGCTTGAACTGTGCATATCAATGAAGTAATAGATACAAGTTTGCTGATGTATCTTCCATTGTTGTGTTTGTTTGCATTCTTCTTGCCTCTTCAATCTCATTGCAAATATATTGTGTCTATTTTATGCTCTTGCAGTGATTAATATTTATTGTGTTTACATGGAAAGATGTTTTGAGTGTTATTATTATCTGTGGAGAAATTTTATCACCCTCTCTAATCTACATTTTGCTTCCATTTTCACATATTGGTGATTATTCTCACACCCTTCCTTTAATGCATCACCTTTGTAGTATAGTTTTCCTTCATTTGCATGTTATTCCTCTCTCCCTAGTCCCTTGGAAATTGTAGGATAGAGATAGTTAGTAGCTTCATCTCAGTAGAGTTAGTTTACACTAGGATTAGGAAGAAGAACTAGCTTTCTCTTGAGGTGTATCTCAGGTAACAAGTCCCACAAATTGGAGATAGTACCCATGTTACCCAATCACACCATGAACTCAAGCACACACACTTGTGTAAATTAGATGGTGTTATGATTTAGTGATAACAGGACCATCACAATTGGATTCATTGGGTTTTTTTAGGAGGAATCATCTAAACTTTCACCCAAAAATTCATCTATGAGATCGAGATATCATCTCCGCAAGTTGGTCCCAAGGTAAAATATATCATACTTAGCCATTTTTCAAGAAGGAAACATGGAAAAAGAAATTTAAGGGACAATTACATGTCCCTTACATCACTTAACAAAGGGAAGAAAGGGAATAAAAATGTGCCCAACCATTTTTTAGCCCACAACTCAACGATATGACCAAGAACTGATCCACTAGCCCTCGTTGACCAAGTTTGACCTATGTGCTCACCTACCCCACATGTTTGCCAAGTTTCACCACCAACATAAGGTAGAAATCCATATCCCCTTTGTCCCTTTAGAAAAGGGATGAAAGGTGAATTTCAGGTATAGCATTCCCTCTCTCTCTCTCTCTTCTCAAAATTCTATAAGTTGAAGTATTGGATTAATTATAAAAGGAGAATAGTTTTAGTAACAAAACCATGTCATTTTAGTTTTGTGAAGCCAATGTACTGCATGCCTTTATAGTGGACTCCTTGCATGGTGATCTAGGCCTTTATTTTGTAATATATTGAATTATGCATATCAATGAAGCAATAGATACAAGTTTGTGGATGTATCTTCCCTTGTTGTGTTTGTTTGCATTCTTCTTGCCTCTTCAATCTCTTTGCAAATATATTGTGTCTATTTTATGATCTTGTAGGGATTCATTGTTATTGTGTTTGCATGGAAAGGTGTTTTGAGTGTTGTTATTAGAATGTGGATAATTGTTATCACCCTCTATAATCTACATTTTTCTTCCATTTTCACATATTGGGGATTATTCTCACACCCTTCCTTTTTGCATCACCTTTGTAGTGTAGTTTTCTTTCATTTGCATGTTATTTCTCTCTCCCTGGTCCCTTGGAAATTGTAGGATAAAGATAGTTAGTAGCTTCATCTCAGTAGAGTTAGTTTGCACTAGGATTAGGAAGAAGAACCAACTTTCTCTAGAGGTCTATCTCAGGTAGCAAGTCCCACAACTTAGAGATAGTACCCGTGTTACCAAGTTGAACAGTGAGATCAAGCACACACAATTGTGTAAATCAGAGGGTGATGTGATTTAGTGATAAAATTACCATCACAATTAGATTCAGTGGGTTTTTTCAAGAGGAATCATCTAAAATTTAACCCAAAAATTCATCTAGGAGCCCGAGATATCGTCTCTGTAAGTTGGTCCCAAGGTGTGATTTCTCATAGTTAACCATTTTTCAAGAAGAAAATGTGGCATCCTGTCATTAAGGCATATTTACATGTCCCTCAAGTCACTTAGAAAAGGGAGGAAAGGGGAAAAAATGCGCCCAACCCTTTTTGAGCCCCCAGGTCACTGATATGACCAAGAACTGATCCACTAGCCCACATTGACCAAGTTTGACATGTGCGCTCACCTACCCCGCATGCTTGCCAACTATCACCACCAGAATGGGGTGTAAATTCATGTTCCCTTTATCCATTTAGAAAAGAGATGAAAGGTACACAAAAATTTTCCTATGCCATATTTTTCCTCCTAGTTCTCCACATGACCACAATTTAGCTCCTATGTGCTTAAATTCAGTCCCCCTCACTTAAGTCATTGAACAAATAAAAATGTTTTATGTGTCATCACCTGGAAAAGGCACAATTTTATGTCTTCTTTATCCCTTTAGCAAAGGGATGAAATAAATATAATAATGCACTACATACCTTCCCTTTGCATTCTTGCACTACAAATACAACACTTAGTGCATTTTTCATAGTTTTTCCCCCACACCTCCATATGCTCTCAAAACTTTCTTTGGATTTTCTCCAAACTTGATAGAAATTTTTTTGCATTTGATAAACTCCATGAAATAATTTGTCATCAAAAACATTTTAAAACACCAAAAGTTGTAAAAATAACATATCAAAGCAGTGGAAAAAATATATATTTTTTCGAAAAACCTCGAATTCATCTTGCGAAGAATCATTCATATCTTTCAAACCGTTCAACGGATAGAGATGACGTTTTTTCAATATTTTAGTATTCCAAGCCTTTTGAAGGATCCAAAATAAAAAAATTTCATGCATGGCCCAAATTCTTTCTAGTGATAAACCCTTCTCTTCTCGCATGTGAACAAATTTAAATTTTAAAATCTCTCAAACTCGACGATCGAACAAGGTTGAGATTTTAGAGGAGCACTTTGGGAAAAACTCCATATCAAAATGTTCATTTCATTGTGAATCGACCACAAGAGACCAATTTTACAAAAAAGTAAGTCTCCCTACACAGGTGGCTATTGTTTTTGGTAAGTCGTCACCGAGAAGAAGTTACAAGACAAAGACGGTTTGTACGAGAGGATATTCGAGAAGGTTAGAATGGTTTTCTAGTGCCGGAAATAATAGAAAAGACCACTTACTAAAAATATTAAGTTCCATGTATACGGGTACTAACTATGAGTAGTAAGTCATCCCGGGAAGTAATTAAGGGAAATTAGTGACTACATGAATAGTTGAGAAAGACAATCTTGCCGGTGCGGTCAAAAAAGGGTCAAAATCACTACTTACTAAAAAGAAAGTCTCTTATACAGGTGCTTACTATTAATATTAAGTCATATCAAAAGGCATTCTTCACGAAGGAATGAACAGAGGGACAATCATTTAGTAAGTTGCACTCTCCAAATATAGTAAGTGTCAAGGGACCATGAAATTAAAGTTTAAAAATGGGCATTATCATTGTCACCAATGGTTCCTTCATCAGTGTCTATTGCCTATCTCTTCAATGTACCATAGTCGACAGTGGATCATGGCGGTGTCATAAAAGATTATCCTAAGAATTACTCACAATTCATTGAGAATCCATCTCAATAGATCCCAACAATATCTTTCAAAACTCACTTAATGGTTCAAGTTACATATGTATCATGTACAAGTTGGAGGTAACGTTCATTGGTGTAATTTTCCATTCATCTTAGCAAGGTGCTCATATTATAAAGGTCATGTGAGTCGGTTTAGAGTTCCTATCTCTTCAAAAAGGATCTTCATGAATGGTTTTGTGGTCACTAGTGAATTCATTGAAAAATGTTTTTAAACACTTAACCCAAGGTGTTTGTAGACCATTTGAAGGATTTTCTTGGGATGTAAAGAGTTTAGGGATTGATTCCATCACATTTTAGCATTCCATCGAGTCATCACGGAAGGATCAACGGAATTTATCGAGTTGGATTCTTCGTCATTGGCATGATTCTTCCTTCTTTTTTCTTCCCTCTCTCTCTCTCTCTTTCTCTTTTCTGACCCCCAAATTTCTCTCTTCGATGTTCTAATTTCATGTTGGGGTTGCACTTTTCCATATGTCTCTAATGTAATAAAAGTAACTTTAATTTTCTTAATGTATAAAAGTCACCTTTATGTTATAAAAAGGGACTTAAATGTTTTTCTAGGAAGATGAAAAGTTTAAGTTATTTCGAGACATATGAAGAGTCATTGGGGGCATATGAAGAGTCACCCCTCTCCTTATAAAATGTAAATGCCTCTCATCTTGAAATTATTCTCTGGTTGGTTGCAAATTTGTGAATTCATGAGAGAGATTTTGCCTACTTGTGGAAGAACAAAGAGTTAGCCAATTTTCTTCTATTTTCTCCTCACTACTTTTCCTCCATCCTCCTACTATGTACAACTATAATTGAAATTTTAATAAAGGAAGAAGTTTCTATTTTCCAAGGCATATGAATGTGCACATCTTTGTATGCATGGTTTCCTCTAGCTGGTAGCATTGAATTTTTTGTTTTTTCTTCTCTTAAATGCATGTTTTGAGATTTCTAACTAGTGTGTGTAGGAATCTTAGTTTCTACCTGCAACATTATTTCTCCTACCTCTTATTCTCCTTCCCCTCTCTCAAGAAAAATTATTCTCTAGTAAGTGATTTCTAGCTTTGTCGCAGGGTCAGTGGAGTGCCCCTATTGGATCCCCATCTAGGCCACTAGGAAAGTCCACCTTTTCACGTGCATGAAAACACATAAGCTGCACCATTTAAGTAGAGGCAATTCAACTCCTAGAGCATTGGTAAGAATCCCACAATTTTGACCACCCAAAAAAATTTCTCAACAACAATTTTGGCACCCATCGTAAGGGCATATTTAGCAGACACTTACACCCAAAATACTACCGTAAGGTACGAAAAATGCAAAAAAATCAAACATCCAAAAAAATTTATTAAAAAATCAAAAAATAAAATAAAATTGGAATTTGAAAAGTCACTTGAGCCATATGTCTCTAAACCATGGCTACTATGGGTAATCCTCCTATTGAAAGACCTGAATTATTATTCCATATTCAAGAATATATTACTTCAGATTTGTAAGAGGTTATTTGGAAAAAAAGACAAAGTTTCACTTAATAATTCATTTCCATGAGAGTACTTGACTTTTAAGAATAACGTGTCGATGAATTAGAAAGACAAAGAAAGTTTTAGCCACCACAAAGAAGAGCATAGATTTTCAAGTTGGTGGATAGAAGGTACACATGGAAACAAAGACAAGAAGGACAAGATAATCCTATCTTCAAATAAATTAATAGAATACCAAAGCTTCTCAGAAATCTAAGGTCTCCCCTTCATCAAGCAATGGTTCCATCGATAGTTCAAGATTCATCATCCCATTAGACATAGAATTTCCAAATATCAATGAGAACATTGACAAATTCACGATATTGAGACTAGAGAAGAATCTAGAGAAAGAGAATCAAGATTTAAAGCTGAGATAAGAGCCCAAATCTATGAGATTGAAAGAGCTCAAGCCAAAGAAAATGCAAGAGCATTTGCTAAAGCCACACCCTTAGAAAGGTTGGAAGTTAGAGCCAAAAATAGAATGGTGAATCTTGGTCAAGAAGAATGTAGACCAAATGTACCATGGGGTGGAAACACCAGCCCACTTTCTCTTCCTCAACCACTCCACAAGATACCAAAAGGATTGAGAAAAAACTTCCCAAAATTTAGAGGAGATGGTTTTCAACTTCCCGAGGAGCATGTAGAAGCATTCATCACCATTTGCGATGTACTGGCTGTAGAACATGAGGATGTTTCTATCCGACTCTTTGTGGAATCACTACAAGAGAGTTGTTGAATGGTTCTATATGTTACCCCTAAGGTCTATCACTTGTTGGGAAGACATAAGAAGTATATTTGAGCACACATTCAAATTTACAAAGGATGGTGCAAATAAATAAAAAATCTTCTAAATCGATGAGATACTTTATTACAAAATATAACAGGATAATAAGAAGGATTCCTGAAGATTTTGTGCCTCTTGATAATAATTTGAAAATATTCTTCATCAATGCCTTACCATCATAATTTGGTTTCTTCCTCTAAAGAACCCAACCCAAGGATTTAAAAGAAGCACAGGACTATGTGATCAAAAGCGAGGATGATTTTATATTGTCTAGAAAAGTGAAGGTCCTAATGGAAAACAAAAATGTCAGAGCTCAAACTCAGCTCTCACCAATCCCATGATTTAGAATATGGCCAATGAAATGGTTTCCATGAAGAAAACATTGTTGCAAATCACCATGCGAGAATGCTCCTAGGGATTCAAATCCTCTTAACGGGCCAAGAATCACCCCGCCTCCCCATAGGCTTGCTATTCAAGCACCACATACCTTCCCTTTGCATTTTAGCACTATAAATACAACACTTAGTGCATTTTTTCCATTTTTCCCCACACCTCCATATGTTGCCGAAACACTACCAAATTTTCTCCAGATTTGAGAGTGAAGTTTTTGCATTCACTCAACTTTGTGAAATCCTTTTTCATTTAAAAACATTAAAAACTAAAAAACTAACAAAAATAATGGATCAAAATGGAGGAAAAACAAAGATTTTCTCAATAAACCCTCGAAGTCATCGATGAAGAATCATCCATATCTTTCAAACCACTTAATGGATCAATATGTTGGTATTTACAATATTTTAGTCTTCCAAGAAGCTTGAAGGATCTACAAGAAATTTTTACATGCATGGCCAAGATTTTTTCAATGAAAAACCCTCTCTTCCCGAAATGAAAAATTTTAAATTTTAAAATCTCTCAAACCAATGATCAAACAACGTTGAGATTTCATAGGAGCATTTTTGGGAAAAAAACCCATATCAAAAATAATTTGCATCGTGACTCAACCACCAAAGACACAATTTCCAAAAATTATAAGTCTCCCTATATGGGTGGCTAATATTTTTGGTAAGTCATCACCGTAAGCGGATTGATTACGAAAGGCAGTGTGTACGAGAGGATATTGGAAGGTCGGAAGTGTTTTCTAGTGCTAGAAATAGAAGAAAATATCACTTACTAAAAATAGTAAGTTCCCTATATGGGTGCTAGATATAAATAGTAATTCACCCCACGAAGCAATCAAGTGGAAAGTAGTGAGTGTATCAGACATTTGGGAAAGCCAATCTCACCGGTGTGGTAACAAAAGGTTCAAAATCACTACTTACTAAAAATAAAGTCTCTTATACAAGTGCTTACTATTAATAGTAAGTCATATCAAAAGGTAATTTTCACAGAAGGAGTGAACAAAGGGGCAATCATTCAGGTCAATATCACCATTTAGGGTTCAGAAAGAAAAATTCTCACACTTACTAAAAATAGTAAGTTACACTCTCCAAATATAGTAAGTGTCAAGGGACCATGAAATTCAAGTTTATAAAATGGGCATTGTCACTGTCACCAATGGTGCCTTCATCATTATTTGTTTCCTATCTCTTAAATGTGCCATATTCGACAGTGGATCATGGTAGTGTCACAAGGGATCATCATAAGAATTTCTCACAAGTCATTTAGAATCCATCTCAAGAGATCCCAACAGTGTCTTTTGACACTCACTTCATGGTTCGGGTTGCATGTGTATCATGTGCAAGGTGGAGGTTGTGATCATCAGTGAAACATTCCATTCAGCTTAGCAGGGTGGTCATATTATAAAGGTCTGACTAGTCAATTTTGAGCTCCTATCTCTTGAAAGGATCTTCATGAGTGGTGTTCATGGTCACCGGTGAAGTCATTCAGTAGTGTTTTTAAATACTTAACCCAAGGTGTTTATGGACCATCTGAAGGAGTTTTCTTGGGGTGCAAAGAGTTCAGGGATTCATAGTTCATCACATTGGAACATTCCATCGAGTCATTTGGAAGGATCTGCGGACTTCATCGAGAGGTGGATTCTTCATCATTGTCATGATTCTTCCTTCTCTCTCTCTCTCTTTTCTCACCCCCCAAATTTCTCTCTCTTTGATGATCTAATTTTCTATTAGGATTGCACTTTTTCATGTATCTAATGTAATAAAAATAACTTTAGTTTTATAATGTATAAAATTCACCTTTATGTTATAAAAAGGGACTTAAATGTTTTTCTAGGAAGATGAAAATTTTAAGTTATTTTGAGACATATGAAGAATCATTGGGGGCATATGAAGATTCACCCCTCTTATTATAAAATCTAAAGGCCTCTCATCTTGAACTTCTTCTGGGGTTGGTTATGAATTTGTCAATTCATGAGAGAGTTTTTTCATACTTGTGGAAGAACAAAGGTTTATCCAATTTTCTTATATTTAATCCTTTTACATTTCCTCCATCCTCCTATAATGTACAACTCTAATTGAAATTCTAATGAAGGAATAAGTTTATATTTTCCAAGGCATATGAATGTGTGCATCTTTGTATGCATGGTTTCCTCTATCCAGTAGTATTAAATTTTTTTGTTTTTTCTCTTAAATGCATGTGCTTTGAGATTTCTATCTAGTGTGTGTAGGAATCTAAGTTTCTACCTGCAACAATATTTCTTCGCCTCTTAATCTCACTCCCTTCCCTACTCTCAAGACAAAGTCTTATCTCGGAAACAATTTCTAGCTTTTCCACATGGTCGGTGAGAGTTCCCTATTGGATCCCCAACCGCAAGGCAACCAAGAAAATACACATTTTCATGTGCATGCAAACATGGAAGTTTCACTGTTTAAGTAGAATTATTTTGACTCTAAGAGATTTGGCAATAATTCCACAAATTTTCAACCGAAAATTTTCTCTTCAAAAATTTTTGGTGTCCACCATGGGGAATATTTAGCAACATCGCACCAAAAATACAACCAAAACGTCTGAAAATAAAAATATAAATCAAATATCAAAAACTAAAATTGAAATTTGAAAAGTTACCCGAGCCTTATGTCTCCAAACCATGGATATTCTAGTTAAACTTCATGTTAAAAGACACTGAATTAATTTTCCATAAACAAGAAGATATTGCTTCATATTTTTGAGATGCTATTTGGATAAATAGACAAACTTTCACTCAATACTTAATTTCCGTGAGAGTACTTGACCTTGAAGAAGAACATGTCGCTCTGTTAGAAATAAAAACATAGGTTCAAACACCACAAAGAAGAGAATACATCTTCAATATGGCAGATAGAAGGTACACCTCGTAACAAAGACAAGGAGGAAAAATTGATCCCATCTTGAAGAACTTCAAATAATACTAGAGCTAATTAGAATTCCAAGGTCTCCCTTCTTTAAGCAACTATTTCCATTGGGAGTCCAAGATTCATCATCCCATTAGACATGGAGTTCCCAAATATCAATGAGAACATTGAAGACTTCAACGATGTTGAGACCGAAGAAGAAGCTAAAGAAAGATAAGAGAGAGTTGAAGTTGAGATAAGAGCCCAAATTGAGGAGATTGAAAGATATCAATCCAAAGCATATGTAAGATCAGTAGCTAATGTCGTAGCCTTAGAAAGGTTGGAATATATAACAAGAAACAGAATGGTAAATCATGGTCAAAAATAATGCGGACCAAATGTACCACGGGCGGAAACACCGGCCCACTTACTCTTCCCAACCACTCTATGAGCTACCAAAAGAATCAAGTAAAAACTTCCAAAAATTCAAAGGTGATGGTTCTTAATTTCCCGAGGAGCATGTAGAATAATTCATCACATCTTGCGGTGTACTAGGAGTAGAACACAAGGATGTGTCTGCCTGAATCTTTGTGGAATCACTACAGGAGAAAGTTGTTGAATGGTTCTATATGCTAATTGAAAATTTCTATCCCTTGTTGGGAAGACATAATAAGCATATTTGAGCACAGGTTCAAATCTACTGAGAGGACTTCCAGGATCTCATGGTCCAGTTGGTGTAAATGAAGAAATAAGCTTCCAAATCGATGAGATAATTTATTGCAAAATATAACAGGATAATCAGAAGGATATTTTAAGATGTTGTGCCTCCTGACAATAATTTGAAAAGATTCTTCATCAGTTATTTACCATCAGAATTTACTTTCTTCCTTAGAATATCCCAACCTAGGGATTTTAAAGAAGCATAAGACTATGTGATCGAAATTTATGATGATATCACCTTTTCTATCAAAGTGAAAGAAAAAGTTCCTAATGGAAAAGAAAAAGGTGAGAGATTAAACTTAGCTCTCACTAATCATATGATTCAGAAGATGGCCAATGACATGGTTTCCATGAAGAAACAATTATCGTGAATTACAATGTGGAATGCTCCTAGGGACTTGAATCCTCTAAACCAGCCAAGAATTAATGCACCTCCCCATAGGCTTACTCTTCAAGCACCGTCGGTTAATGCCACATGTGACACCGATGAACCAAAATAAGAAGAAGAGGGAGATTATGGAGACTACCTTGAGTTCAAATAATTTTATGATGATATGCAAAATGGCCTTATTGAGTATGTTTAAGGAGATGAAGACGACGATGATGAAGAATCTCCAAGATTCTCATGTGCAGTGTTCACTCACACATAATAAAAAAAAATCTTGAACCTCAATAGTCGCAACAAAGAAAAAGAAAGAAGACCCCCCTGCAGAAGTTCCACAAAATATGGTTATCAGCAAAGGATCACCGCTGCCACCATCAATGGACTTAGTGAAGGAGAAACTAGACACATTGGTAAGCAAGAAGTTATTTACCATGCCAAGTAAGTCCTCGGTATTCCCTCTAGTTTGAAATTTATTTCTAAAAATAATCCTTCATCAAGTGTTACCCAAGCTAAACCTACTAAATCTCAAGCAAAACCAACTTCTCCCTCTCCTTCTAAACCCACTACCACACCCATCAAATAAACTCAAGCTTCTAAGGTAGCATCATCCTCACAAAGAAAAAAACTACTATTCCTGGAACATCATCCATGCTCCTGAATCTCTGTTTGACTATGTCAAACATGTGAGTAGAACTAAATTTCAAATCATAGAGATGGAGTATTTATAAACACACCCTTCCCAGTTTGAGAGGTTTGTTGACATTTGTCGAAGTGGTACCCCAAATCCTCATGTCACAAACCCCAGTGTTAAAGGTATTCTCCCTACCCCATCCACACCATCCTCACATAACATGTTAGCACTCAATGCATCCAAAACTAACAAGGTATAACCCTTCTACCTATCCCTCTTAATCAAAGGATACCAACTCAACAACTATATCATAGATTCTAGAGCCTCTGACAATGTGATACCCATAAAATTCCAAAATTCCTTAGGACTTACCTTGACACACAAAAACGGATCTTGTTATTCCATGGAATCAAAATAAGTTCCATTGGTGGGTAGAATAAAGGATGCTCAAATTTCTTTGGCCGACTTCCCAGAAAATAAAGTGTTGCTCACTATTTTGGTAGCTGACATTCTAGATTTGTTCGGCATGCTCCTAGCGAAGCCTCTGTAGGGATTTGGGTGGTGAAATAAATATGGATCAGTCCTATGTGACCATACCTATGAAAGGGGAGATGAATAAGTTTTTGTTAGTGTGTAAGATGAAATACACAATACAAAAATTAGATGATCCAAGGGTGAACATTTTGTTTCAAGATAGTGGGATAGGAAACTATTTCCTCACATCAAAGAGAGATGAAAATTTTCCTTTCCTCATTGAGAAAGACATGGAGATGGAACCATCTTTCATCAATTGATTCTCACACAAAATACATCTCATCAAAGGAGTAACATATTCAATAGAGAAAGATTCATGTTTCATAATGGATGATTTGATGCTTTTTGAAGACTCCACTAATGATAAGTGTAAAATGATTTCTACATTATTGTAGGGCTCTTCCATTAATGCTACCTTTTATCACCTCAACCCCTTTTCCTTTCAACATTATTTTATGTTGTCAAGAGTGATTTTTCCTATGGAACTTAATGCAGAGGGTATCCGGTGTCCCTTCGGTGCATTTTTATAAGACACAATTCATCGGGAGTCCTCAAGCAGCGAGAATCCTCCATGTGGCTAAAGAATGGCTAAGCATCCCCAAGCGGATTGAAAATTCAAAGATAAAGTAGAGGAGAACATAGAAATCCATGAATTTATAAGAGTAAGTTTAAGAGGAGAGAGAAAAGGAAAGGCCCCAAATAAGTGCAAAGTCTCCACATGTCAAGTAAAGAAGCCACCACCATTGACAGGACCCATTAAAGAAGCAAGGGGCTCAAGGACCGGTAGAATGAATGCAATCTCGGGTCCCAAAGCATGCAGTTGAGATCTGCTCCAAAGTTCAAAGATCTCATAGGTAAGAAATAAATGTGGGTGGTGGAAATATTAATGGAGGAACATTGAAGCAAGAGCCACGAGGTCTATAAAGGAAGGTTCTTGTGCAAGAGGATAAAAATATATAGAAAAGAAGTTCCGAACTTTGTAGGAGTATTTAGGTTCAGTCTATTGTGTTAACTAGCCTTAGAAAGGATATGTTGTAAAGGAATATTGTAATCTATGCCATTTTGGCCTTATGTATTGTTTTCTCTATTAATAAGAGTTCTTGTTATGTGCACTAAACATTCATAATATTCTATGTCCTTTATCTCTTCATGTTTACTTTTATTCAGTTTTAGATGAATGTTTAAATATCTATCGTGCTACACACCCTTAGATATTTTACATAAATCTATTCATTTACTCATGGTTATGTTTTAGTTTCATTCGACCTTTGATAATTTGAGATATCTCCGGAATATTTGATCATGTTGAAAGCTCTTCAATTAATCTATAGCTATTTCAATTATATCTCTATGTTGTTTAGTAAAGTCACATCGCATCCCCTTAGTTAGGATTTATTTACTATTTTATTATCCCTCGACCCTTATCTCAACCCAAAGCAAAGAAGAGCCAACTTCTATAAAATTTGGAGGTTATCTTAGGGAAAAGTCCCACATCTCTAAGATTTCCCATGACTTTGGTGATTCATCTACAAATATAATCGTCAACAGTTTTCTTGGCACTCCGGTGGGACAACATTGAAAGCTTAAACTTCAAATATTGCTAGGTTTGGTGTGTGACATAGAAATTTCTAGCTTGTTGAGGCTCTATAATTACACATCTTGTGAATTCAATCCGAAAATATACTAGCTTGATAGTATTGGTGTTTTAAATCCTCTCTAGTTCATGAGAAGGGTTCAGACAAGGTCGAGAGCAAGAGAATAAGGTACATTTAAATATCTGTAGTTGTCCATGAGAAGAATCGGAAGAGGTAGATGATTCAAAGATGTTTGTCTCCTCGAACTAGAATCTGTAGACACACCACCCAACATGCCCTTCTTACAATCCACTAGAATCCTCGGACCCATCGAATGGCCTATGACCTCGGACATAGTTTGTCTCATGGAATCGGGAAGCCTACTCATCCTGCCGGTAGCTCTGCAATGTGGAATCCATTGATGCATCCTAGACTTTACCAAATAACACCCTAGAAGCAACGGCACATCACTCATCCTATACTTAGAACTCACCCAAAGCGCGCATGAAGGTATCCTGGGTCCATATTTAGGGTTGTTGTATCGGGATGTTAGCGTGATGAAGGAATAAACATAAAGATCCATAACTAATCCATCATTCTACAATGTATACCATATTCATATCTATGATAGAACAAGATTTAAACAATAATCATGATTGAATCAATAACATGCACTACTCAATTACACACAAGAATGACACTTAGATTCAGCCAATATCTTCCATTTATTAATAAACATAGAAGCTCCTTACAATAATTTCAATCTATACCAATGCATGCATGGATCTAGTGATAATCCAAGAATATGTGCATATCTCTATATCTCCATCTCTCTTTTACATATATATATATATATATATATATATATATATATATATATATATATATATATATATATCTCACCTCCTCTATGTATATCTATATCTTATACTATGTGCTTCACATCATATATATAGGGTGGGGACTTTCCCTTCACCACTTATCTATTCCTAGAAATAGGTCACATGCTATTAATAGCCATGCACCGTTTATAGGCATAACCACACATGCAAGTGTGATATATATAGAATTCTTACAGTTAACTAAAGTGACAATCCTATTCTTAGCTCGTCTCCATGCAAAATGCTTTGATCTAATCCTCTGAAAATAGACAATGTGTGGCACGCACATCTCTACATCATTGGTGTGTTCCGCACGCCATCTTCTAAAAAAAGGTCTTCATGCTCAAAATCAGCTAAGTCCTAAATACTAAACTTTCCCTCCACACACGGGTTCTTCTGTCCCTCTCATGAGCTTGATCCTAGCTTTCTCTCCTACGTGGACCTTTTGTGTTATCTCCAACAAGTATTCTCTAATCAACATTACCCCACACTAATCTCATTATCATCTCGATAATGGTTATCTCCAAAAATTGAAGTCAAGAATAGTGAATGGAAAGAATAAGAAGAATGTAGAAAAATAAAGAATGTTTTAAGAGGCGGCATCCTCTATATCGGTTTGAATGAGCAACTTTGGATTCTCCTCTTTTATCCCGGCCTTCAAGGTCTACCATTTTTTTATTTTTAACGCTGCAATTTTCAAATCAAACCCTATCTCAATTCAATTGTGCCTAAGGTGGAAAATTCGTGGCGTAACTCATATTTGTCTCCCTAATTCGCTCTAACCCTTCACCACCAGGGATGCAAGCTTCTTTTCACACATATATGTTTGTCACACTTGGTTTCACACCCTTCGCACCTTAACCTGATCACTCGGCTCTTCGCACTTAGCTCTTTTCTCAATTTCTCTTAATCGTAATGGTAAAAATGTATTCGCATCCCATCCTTATAGATATTTTTCAATTTTTTATGCATTTATTACTCCACCTACCAAATATTCTCTCATTCATTGACCAAATTCATTCGTTCTACATAGTACATCTTCATGCCCCAGCTATAACATTCTAGAGAGCCTTCCTACCCTCTAGTCACAAACTTCTCTTGATTGCACGCCCTTGCACCCAAGTACCTTGTCATTGTAACTTCTCTTGATAGTTATGATGGCCTCCACTTACCTTTTGTTATATTGTCCTTTCATTCATCTCCATCCTTGGTCACTTTTGAGAAGAAATCTTCTTTTGACTTAAAGCACACCCATGTGAGCTAATTCCTTTCACATTTCAATTCTCACGGTATTTTATTTGGATAACTACAACCACCCCACACTAAAATTATGTGTAGTCCTTTGTGCATAAACATTCTTCACATAGTAATTAGCTTCATGTGTGCAAGTGCACTTATTACACAAGAACAATAACTAAATTGACAAATCATAGCGACAATGAAGGAAATACATTAAGGAAATATAGAATTGAAAACCTAATCTAAATGGCAACACTTCCTTATTACAAACACCAAGAAGACTTATTTATAGTAGGGCTTCAACCTACTCCCGTTGAAGTAATTGGGTATTTGTGTTCCATTAAGTGCTTCTAACTGGAAAGCACCTAATTCAAGCATGTAAGTGATGACATACGGCCCCAACCAATGTTCTTTGAGCTTTCCTGGATGGCACAAGAACTTATAGTCATAAAGAAGTACCATTTATCAAATCTTAAACTTCTTATCCCGTATGTTTTCGTCATGTCATGCTTTGTTTAGCTTTTTCTACTTCTAACACCACCGTGCTATAGCTCGTCACTCATCCAGATTGAATTTTCTTCTTGATACGCTCTTATAAATCCTGCTCATCAACTATACCTCCATCGTGCCCAATGTGCAAAGAAGGTAACATAAGATCTATAGGGAGAATAGATTCTATGCCAAACACCAAGCCCGAAACGGTGTGACTTTGTTCAATCTCTTATAAGTTATTCTACATGCCCGAAGAATAGCTGACACTTTATCATCCCAATCCTTTCTTCCAACATCACAAATTTTTATCAAAGTTTGGCTCAAAATATTGTTGAAAGCCTCAGCAGTTCCATTTTCTGAGGATGATAGGGTGTAGTTTTATGGTGTGCAACCATAAACTCATCTAATAGGATCCTGATTGTCTCATTCAAAAAGTGTGTTCCCCTATCACTTGTCAATATTAAAGGACATCCATATCTTGTAAGAACATTCTCCCATATAAACCTAGTTGTTGTAGTCATTGTACAATCCTTCATAGGTGCTGCTTCTACCCACCGTGTGAGATAATCTATGCAAGTAATGATATAGTGCGATCCAGTCTTGCACGCGGCTAGAAAAATAGGTCCTACAAAGTCAATGGCCCATTTCTCAAACATTTCGGTACTAGTAATTGGTCTCAAAGGCATCTCATCTCTTTTCCTAGTTTTCCTAGGCACTAACAATGATCACACACCTTACAATATTCTTTACAATCTTTATACAATGTCTCCCACCATAATCCAACAAGTAGGATCTTCTAGGAAATTGCATCACCTACATAATGGCCTCCTATAATACCACCATGGACTTCCTCCATAATATCCTTGCGCTCATTCTCTAATACACAATGGCATAATACTTCATCTCTGCCTAAATTGTAGAGGTCACTAGTGATTAACATAAATAAGCGATTGCCACATGTATAGCAAGTTGTTTCTTTTCTAATGCCTTCATTCCTTCGGGTGCCACACCAGTCCATAAAAATACAACAATGTATTCTAGTTACGATGGTGCGCATTGTAACCTATATAACCGTGCATCGGCATTGTTTCTTGAATTGTATTTACTTCTTCTCTGAGTGAATTCTAGACAAGTGGTCTAGTGCAGAATTGCTTTTCCTAGCTTCACAATAACTATGAAGTCAAACTCTTGAAATAGGAGTACCCTTCTAAATATGTGCCCTTGTAGACTGGTTTGTTTACCAAATACTTCAATGTCATGTGATCCGTATAAAACACAAATGGTGTTGTTATCAAGTACTATCGAAACTTGTGTAATGCATAGATCATTGACAAAGATTCACGCTCTATAGTTGTATAATTCCTCTCGGTAGGATTCACTTCCTACTAGCAAAAAACTTTGGATGATCTATAATACATGTAGACACCTATAATTACGCCCAAGCAATTTAAATACTTAAATTGTGCTAATTATCCCCTTTCTCGCAAATCAACGACATATCGTCAAAGGCACTCATTTTCCTCATATCATCATTAATTAATTACAATACGCTAATTAATTAAGTCAACTATCTAACAAATACCCTAATTAACGACCTTTAGTTAATAAATCACCCCTTCTACCTAGACTAATTAATTAGCTTTCCTTTGATTTAACCAATAAATCAATATTTAATTGATTTAATCCCCTTCTAATAGCCTAAATCACACTAATATTCCTCTAATTGGCTTCTATAAGCTTACACCTACCTATTAATTAATCACCTTTGATTAATTAAAATACCCCCCAACTCCCATGACTTGTTAAACATGTATTAAACCCTTCTAAAGTAAGGTTACCTTTAATAAAGCAACCTTATCCATTCCTAATCATGTTTTACCTTTATCCCACATTCATGAGAATGTGTTGAATCCTTTATCCTTTGGGCTATATAAAGATCCCTCCACCTACCTTTTTACTTACACCTAAACTTTCTAAGAGAGCAAATGCAAAGCATATAGCAAAGAGACTAAGAGCTTGCACCTTACCCTTTTGAGAGTTCATCATCTTGAAGAGTTAAGCCTCTTTCTTAAAGTGCTTTGGTCATATGGGAGGTGTCAAAAGGGTCTTGTAGCCCAACTTTGATTAGCCCCCATTCCTAGGTTCTTGGAGCATTAAGGACAACTATTTCGATAGCCATGGAGCTTACTTAGGTCCATTCATTTATTTGTTGTTAGTGTGTGCATGTATACTTTGCTTGATGCTAAATCAAGATTTCTCCATGTTTTCATTTTTAGAGCTTACTTTTTCAACATTCTACATACATGCTAGTTTTGTCAATTTCTTGAAGATTTTAAATTCTTGAACATGTAGGTTAGTGTTTGATAGTGTTGAGTCTTCTATTTACATATTAATGTGGTGGGTTGCTGTCAAAATTTAATCTTGGTGAGAAAATTTCAAGATTTCATTATGTTTTCATTTTTGAGCTTACTTTTTCAACATTTTACATGCTAGTTTTGTCAATTTCTTGAAAATTTTCAATTCTTGAGCATGTAGGTTAGTGTTTGATAGTGCTGAGTCTTATATTTGCATATTAATGTAGTGGGTTGCTGTCAAAATTTAATGTTGGTGAGAAAATTTCAATATTTCATCATGTTTTCATTTTTAGAGCTTACTTTTTCATCATTCTACATGCTAGTTTTGTCAATTTCTTGAAAATCTTAAATTCTTGAGCATGTATGTTAATGTTTGATAGCGTTGATTCTTCTATTCATATATTAATGTGATGGGTTGTTGTCAAAATTGAATCTTGGTTGGAAAAATTTGACCATTTTGCATATTAAGGGACGTTTTTTTGACATTTTTTGAGTGCATGTCAAGTGCATACCCATGAGCATAAGAGCATATGCGTAACCCATCTTCCGAAGGCCATAACTTTTTCTCCCGACCTCGAAATGACTCAATTTTTTTGCGTTGGAAAGGTATTGAAGTTAAATATGCAATGAAAACATAAATTCAGGATTTACACTTACAGAAGTTACAGGTTTTCTATTTTTTTAAAACTGGTCATTTTCTAACATGTCTAATGTTTTGATGAATGTTGTATTTCCATGCTTACTCGATTTAGATCAAAGCGTGTGTATGCTCTTCTCTTGCACATTTTTTTGATCTTGAGAATCAAAAACAACTTTGATATCTATCTTGTTAACATTGGGATTAAACTTGGAAACTTGATTAGTCATTTTGCTTAAGGAATGAACCTTTTACAAAGCATTTTTCAATGGTCCTTTGATTTGAAGTTTTCCATTTCTATATAGTTGGGATAAATTTTGTGTATGCTCTTCTCTTGCACCTTAGGGTGATCTTGAGAATCAAAAACAACTTTAGTATTCATTTTATAACATTTGGTAAATTGGAAACTTCATCTTTCACTTTTGGTTTAAAGGGAATGAACATTTATCAAGAATTTTGTATGGTTAATTGATCGAAAAGATTTTCTTTACTTTTTAGTTGGATTATTTGTTGTGTATGCTCTTCTCTTGCATCCTTGGATGATCTTGAGAATCAAAAGCAACTCTTAATCCTCTTTTAAATAATGTGATTTTCTTGGAGAACTACTAATGCTTGAGTGCAGGACCTAAAAACACTTGTCAAAGAAAGGAGGAATAAAAACGAAATCAAAAATACTAATACAGTTGTTATACAGGTTGCCAAAAGGTGTTCAAGCAAACCACACCTAATTAAACAAGATAAAAAGAACAACATATTCAAAACACTGTATTGCAGGTTTCAGAAAAGGGTACGTCCCTCTCCGCTCAACTGGAACATAACCCCTTTGGCATAACGCCTTAAGCTACAACAATGGGGGTGGTTCTAGGAACCCCAAAGTAGTCCACGCAAGAGGGAACCTTGTGGACGAAACGGGAAGTGCTCTACACTACCTACTTGACTAGTGATTCCTTTGTGAGATAGAGTTATAGGTTGTCCGTTGTGGCGACCCGGTGATAGTACACGAGACGCACTATTTGCCTCTTTGTTCTCAAGGGGGTAAAGTAAAGCCGAGATACTCCCAAACTAGTCGAGGTGTGACTTTTGGGTAAATCGCGCTCACTCGTGGCAACTTTGTAACACCTAGGGTGAGAGAACCACCTAGGAGAATATACTTTGGCCAGGAGCCCACTTTGACCACTTTAAAAACAAAGTGTTGAGTTGTGAACCTTCTTTTTGAGAAATGTGTGACGTATTACTTTCACCTAGTTTTTACTTGCCTTAGGGCGGCGAAACTTTTCCAAGTAAGACTAGCATTTTTGTCATTTTTCTTGATTTATTTCCTTCATATTCTTTTGAAACTTTGTTGATCAAAAGAGGTGTGATTACCTTTGTGTTGCCATTCGATTGTTTCTCTCACTTTTATGTTCTGCATTTACGCCCATCCATGTATTTTGGTGGGTTAGTTAAACGTCTAAAGTGAGTGGAGGCGTTTTCACGTCATTTGGTAGCCATTGTGATCTTGATACCCACGTCAAGATCATCATTGTAGTTAGGCGTGGTTCATCACTACGGACTTCCATAGAGGAGTTAGTTTGTTTGTCTCGTATCATTACAATTTTGATATTTACGTCTTGTTTCTTGTAAACTCGACATAAATACCTATATTGTACGGTTACGCTGCACACATTCTTAACTATTCCTAGCTATACTTTGAGCTTTTTTTGTTTAGTTTTATTATTACCTCGATTTCAAAAGGTGTTAGGAACTACCATTTGTGCGTGTTATATCAATAACACCTCGATATCAATACTCCACTTTCTTGCAAAGTGGGTTAACATATCTTGGTGATATTGTTGTGTCATTCACAAATCGTAATTGGCACTTTTTGAGATATAGGTCTTAATCAGACTTGAGCTTGCTCATCGTATATCTTGATTGGGAGATCGCATTTAACTTCATGTATTTACTTACGTCTTGTTCATTCCTTTGAACTTGGCATAAGTGGAGACATCTTGTTAATCATCTGGTATCACAAATTACTTTGAAACGTAGTCTAGGAAGTATTTCATTTGATTAGGTTTTGGTACCAAATGATTGTTTCATTGGTGACTTTATCACTCTATCACATTGGTATTCTCACACTGTTAATTTACTCTTAACACGTACATCTTGTGTTTCACTTAGGGGTAGACATTGAATTTTGAACAAATCTATAACTTACCTTAGTGAAATTTATCACGAAAACATGGCTCCCAAGACGCGTCTAGGTTTAAAGAAACAAACATATGAGGAACAACAGGCGCAAGCTTGGGAAACCTCTAACAGACAAGGGTCAAACCCATTTATCGGACATGATCTAGGACCACTATTTTCTGCAGAAAAGGAAATAGAAGAAATGGTCGACCATAGTGGAAACGAATTAGAATCACCACACATGAGACTTTGATTTTGACCCCACTCTACTAGATGAGTTTCTCCTTAGAAATAAAGATAGAGTTTTGGCACGGGTCATGGAATTAGGGGCCAAATTGCCCACCGAGAATGAACCAATATTACCTACAAATGACACTACTAAGGAGGAACACCCCCTTATCAATATGGAAGATATTTTAACAGACGGGCATGCTTCCACTTCTTACACAAAAATGATAAAGTGGTAGGGCATAGAATACCTCTTATAAAAGTGCCACAAAGAAACAAGATAGAACATGAGACAGGGGAAGAACCTCCACAATACGAAGAGGAGGAACCTTTAGAAGAAGAAGACACAAACCAAGTCACAATCCAACAACAACTCAGTAACTTAAGTCGACAACTAGCTTTGCTTACTTTCCAAGTACAAAAAGACACAAACAAGAACGCGTTCAAAAGTCAAAGCCTAAGTTTAGGATCCACGAACTCCATCGATAAAACCAAGGAGAAGAAGACACAGGGTATCATCATGTACACATCCCTGTTTCTCCCACTAAAGAACAATTGCTCACACAAGAAGTACAATCTATGAAAGCAACGCATGCGAGCATACAAGAAAGAAATATAGGGAGTATTAGGAAATACAAATACGAAGAACTATGCCCCTATCCTTTTTGACAAGACAATGACCCTTCAACCCTTTCCAAAGAAATTTGATGTGCCAAAGTTCGACAAATACAAAGGAAAGGGAGACCCAAGGATCATGTTAAAGATTTCTACATGGCATGTCAAGAGGTGTCTTATAGTGATAATTACCTCATCAGACTTTTTCCTAAGATTCTCGGAGGTCAAGCATTAGAATGGTTTACGCGCTTGCCACGAGGATCAATTTTCACTGGCCAAAATTGGTAGAAAGATTCGCAAGGCGTCATTTCTCATATAACATAGAGAGTGACGTCACCATGGCAGAACTTCCAATGCGGCATAAAACAACGCCCAAATGATACCTTCGCGACTTCCTCCAACGATGGAGAGGGATAGCTAGTCGCTTTCCTTGTGCTTTCCCTGAGAAGCAGTTGGTCAATATTTTCATCCCTAATCTCAACCCAGATATAGCTTTCCACCTCCAAATGCATTGTGTCCGCACCTTTAAGGAGGTTATCGAGAAAGGGATTCAAATAGAAAAGGCTCTCATTGTCTAAGGCACCCTCAAAACCCAATCTAAAGACAACCAAAGTGTCAAACCCACTGAAAAGCCAAAGATCTTTAACAAAAACAAAAATGTGGTGGGAGACGGAATCACGATTCCAAACATGTTCAAACGGTCCAAACGAGTCAATTAACCTTTTAAACCGACCAAGGGCCCAATTCAACCACCACCAAAGCAACGAACATTCACCTCCCTCAATGAACCATTGTCTGTCATACTAAAAGCAGGTTGGATGCGGCCCACATGATGACCTATCCTACAACGCAATTGTTTAATGACAACACTCCTAAACCTTCATGGTATAAGGAGCATGAATACTGCGAAATACATCACGTTAAAGGTCATAAAACAAACAAATGTTTACGACTTCGCCACTATATTCAAGACCTCATTGACAACGGGGAGATAGAGGTGGATAACCCTAGCCACATGCAAACACCTAACGAGAAAATGGGGATTTATAAGGAACCATTCCCCAAGCATGATAAGTCGGAAAAGGCAAAACCGGATCGGGGAGAGTCATCCCAAACCTATAAAGCCACGAATTACTTGTATACCAAGAGAGATAACAATCATTACGATTCACTTATCGGATGTATTCGCTCCCCTACTGACCGTGTCAATACCATCCGGATCAAGGGAAAGGACTGCGCTACGGTAACAAGGCGTGCCCGCCTCGTGATTCCATAACCCTCTCTGTTGACCCCAAAAACTGGTAAATATAACCTTTTAGAACAACTTGAGAAGACACCTGCTAAGATCTCGATCTTAGATCTTCTCAAGATATCCAATGTGCATAAGGACATTTTGTATCAAACTCTTCAGGGGTCGGGAGTACCTTTAGAAGTTGATCCTACATACCTTCAAGCCGCGGTGGCAAATATTGCACCCAGTGAGCATCTCACTTTCAACCATAGGGAGGTCCCTACTGAGAATCCTACACATAATCTTCCCTTATACATTGAGGTAGTTGTCACCCGCAGGAAAATCAAACGGGTGCTTGTGGACAATGGATCAGGATTGAATATCTGCACGCTTAAGTTGGTCAAACAATTGGGACATACAGAGGTAGATCTTGAGTCCCATATCATCACTATCACCGATATGACACGCGGAAAGAGAGTCGCAGACACCATTACGCTGCCAATGAGTGGCCCCACTTTCCATCGAGACAAAGTTTCACGTCTTAGACTTGGAACTTCCATATAATATGCTTAGGCCGACCATGGATCCATTCCATGCAAGTAATGCCATCAACATTTCATCAATGCATCAAGTGAAGCATGAGGGACATACGGATAACAATACCGGGAGACTCGAGCCCTTTGCTCATTGTAGAGCTCTTAATAGCTTTGCACGAAAGGGTACATACGCATGTCCCTCCACAGATATAGCTATCCCTCTTCATTCTGAGGCCATGGAATCTCGAGTAGATTCAAATTCTCTTAGTTCTTGCACTCATGGGGCATCTACTTCAACATCTCCATTTAATTCATGGGAGATGAAAATTCTGGAATATGGCTGTGGGGAGTATAATGTACAACAAGCACTCTTGGTTTCTGACCTCTCCTTGTCGCCCAAGACTAGAGGTTGACCCAACTACCGCTTCAGGAGACCTAGAGAGGAACATACTATTGGGTCATTCCTACCTGGAGGCTTGTTAGCTGAGGAAAAATTACTTGATCCACCTACTACTTGGGTCCCTGAGGACACTCAACCATCTTGTTATCAAACCCTAGAATATGAAAAATCTAGCAGAATGATGTACTCCATGGGCTACAAAGGCCTAGGATGTGGGAGGAATGAACAAGGACAAAGAGAACCAGTCCCTCTTCCACATTTCAAAACAGAAAGATATGGCATTGGGATTCGCCCTTATGGAGCACACCCCAACGATCAAGATGCAACTTGTTCTGAGCATGAGGATAGCTCTGATTATCTAGACAGTGATACAGATTCCTGTTGTAGCCAATATGAGGATCTGGCCTCCATGAACCTTTTCATGAATAATGCTGTCCTAACCATCACCCCCAATGAACCAACCCTTGACCTTGTATACCCTCCCTTGTTGAATGGGACCAACAACGTCACATGCCACTAGATTTATTCAAGAATGACGAGGCTATTGCAGAGTTCATGGGCATAAGGGATACAATTCCCATTGGAGATCACAAGAAGGGTTTCTTTATCGACTTAGACACTGCGCACCTGGCGGCGAGAGGTCAACTTCGTGGTCAGCAAAATTTAAAGAAAAGTGAGGGCAAGAGTTCTAAAGAAAAGCCTCGGCAAAAATCAAAGTCCAAGTCACACAGTGAAAACCTCTTTGAGGCATTGGCTGACAAACAAATAAGAAAATCAAAGGACAAACAAAGTGACCACGCCAAGGATGAAAATCTTGTAGAGACATCCTTGGATGAAGATCTCAACCTACCTCCCGATCCCACGCGTATGGAGGATTTATCAAAATTGTTAGTTGAAGAAACCATTGATGTCAATATTGGTATTGAAGAAGATCCCAAAATAGTAAAATTGGGAGCATCACTCTCGGCCAGAGAACAAAAGACGTTCACTATGCTACTGCGAGAGTTTATTGATGTGTTCACATGGTCTTACAAAGACATGCTCGGCTTAGATCCAACTTTGGTCGTGCATAACTTGGTTGTGCACGCAGATGCTAAGCCTATCAAACAGAAGCTTCGAAAGATGCACCCAAGAGTGGCCTTGTTAGTTAAAGAAGAGTTGGAAAGGTTGCTTGCAGCGAGGATTCATCGGCCAATTGATTATTCGAATGGATATTGAACATTGTTTTCATCCGGAAGAAACCTATTGGTATCCGAATTTGCACAGATTTTAGGGACATCAATAAAGCTTGCCCTAAAGATGACTTTCCATTGCCCAACATTGACATGATTATTGACTCAACCGCAGGGTATGAAATGCTATCACTTATGGATGGATTTTCGGGTTATAATCAAATTAAGATCGCTGAGGAAGACCAACACAAAACAGCTTTCACAACTCCTTGGGGCACCTTCTATTATCAGGTGATGCCATTCGGCCTTAAGAATGCGGGAGCAACTTATCAGCGGGCCATGACAGTAATATTTCATGATATGATTCATGACATCATGGAAGACTATGTAGACGACATCCTGGGAAAGTCCAAAACAAGAGAGGATCATCCTATCATTTTGCAGCGTATCTTTGAACGCCTACGTGAATACAAAGTCAGATTGAATCCAAAGAAATGTGTCTTCGGTGTGTTATCCGGGAAACTATTGGGCTTCATTGTGTCGAGATGAGGTATTGAGGTAGATCCCGCTAAAGTGTCTGCCATCACTGAAATGCCTCCACCTGAGAATATCAAGCAACTGCATAGCTTGCAAGGGAAAATTCAAGCCATTCGCCGCTTTATCTCCCAGCTTGCAGATAAATGTCACTCATTCACTCATTTTCTTAAGAAGGACATCACTTTCATCTGGGGACCTGAGCAACAACAAGCCTTTGCTTTGCTTAAACAAGACTAGCTAATCCACTGTCCTCATGCCTCCCACTCGGGAGAACCACTTTGCTCTATATTTCGCTTTATGCAATATGCTATTGGTGCACTACTCACCCAATATGACCTTAGCCATAAAGAGAAAGCAAGTGTACTATCTGAGTCACACCCTCATCGCCTATGAACGTAATTATCCTCAGATTGAGAAGGCTTGCTTGGCTGTTGTTTTTACCTTTCAGAAACTTCGCCATTACCTACTAAATACTAAGACCAAGCTCATATCCAAGGTCGACCCACTCAAGTATTTGTTGTCCAAACCCACCCTCACAGGTAGAATGGATAATTGGATCATTCTACTCAGTGAGTTTGATATAGAATTTGTCCATCAAAAATCAATTAAAGGACAAGTACTTGTTGACCAGCTAGTGGAAGCACCTTTGCAAAGCACAGAACCTTTGAGTCTGGATCTGCCAGATGCATCTTTGCTCTACATTGAAGAATTTGTCGTATGGCAGATACATTTTGATGGATCTTTTACGTTTCATGGTTCAGGTGCAGGAGTGGTCCTTATTACTCCTTCAGGGTGATCATATACCACAGGCTTTCCACTGGCCTTCCCTTGCATGAACAACATTGCGGAATATGAAGCACTCATTGCAGGGATGAAGCTAGCCATCAAGTGGAATATTCAACATGTGAAGGTTGTAGGTGATTCACAGCTAATCATCAAACAGGTTAATGATGAGTATAAAGTTAAGGATGACAAGCTCATACCTTATAAGAAGTTGGTGGAAACTCTGAAGGAGTATTTTGTGCGCATTACCTTTGAGAAAATCCCAAGAGCGCAGAATAGATCGGCAGATGCTATGGCAATGGTGGGATCTATGCTTCGTATTCCACCAGGGAACAATGATATGCCATTCTTCGTAGAAAATCTACGCCAGCCCACGTATGACATGCCAGAATCTTGCTTGGCTTGTGAGGTTGTTGGTCCCCATTCACCATGGTATGAACCCATTTTCACCTATCTTAAGGACAATACATTCCCTCCCGAAATCTCCCGCTCTGAAAATCAGAGCCTAATTCGCAGATAGCCCCTTACACCTGTTAGGAGGTATACTTTATCGTCGTGGCTACGATGGGAATCTGTTATGTTGTCTGGATGTGCCGGAGTCAATCCAGGCAATTAAAGAAGTACACGAAGGAGTATGCGGAGCACATACAAACGGAATGGTCTTGGCTAAGAAACTGTTAAGAGTAGGTTACTATTGGCCCACCATGGAAACTGATTGTTGTAATTATGTTAGAAAATGTGTGCTATGCCAAAAGTATGGAAATTTCATCCATGCTCCATCGCAACCATTGCAACCGATCACTACCCGTGGCCATTCTCCAAGTGGGGACTTGATCTAATAGGGAAGATTACTCCTACCTCATCGATGGTCATAAACATATCATCACAGCTCTGAGAATACTTTACAAAATGGGTGGAGGATGTCCCTTTAATCGATGTCACAGAGCACATGATTTCTAAATTCATCATGAATCACATTATTTGCCGATATGGTATCCCTGTAACCATTGTCACGGATAATGGGAAGTCATTTAAGAACAAAACTATGAAAGGTATTTGCCAACAATTCCAAATCAGATTGAAATGGTCCACGCCATATTACCCTCAGGGTAATGGACAAGCTGAGGTAACAAACAAGACTTTGGTAAGGATAATGGAGAAGATGGTTAGCAAAACTGGTCGAAACTGGCACCTACAAATCCACCCAGCCCTCTGGGCCTACCGAACATCAATTCGCACTCCTACGGGTGTGACACCATATTCCCTCGTGTTCGGGACAGAATCTATCATCCCTTTAGAGATTGAACTCCCATCCTGCGAATTTCTCTTCGGGACTATTTGGATAAGGATGAAGATTATCGAGTGGCAAGATTGGTTGAGTTAGAGCTCCTGGATGAGAGGCGCATTCACGCTCTTAATCACCTGAAAGTATATCAACACAGAATCTCCCATGCAACTACAACAAGAGAATCATCCCTCGCCAGTTTGAGGTGGGTGATTTAGTTATGAAGGAGAACCAGTTCAACACCAGAGTAGAGCGAGAAAAGAAAGGGAAGTTCGAACCACCTTTGGTTAGGACCCTATGTCATAGTTGTCAAGTATGGCACAGGGGCATACAAGTTGGCTCACCCCAATGGTGATGAGCTCCGGGAGCCCATGAATTCCATGCATCTTAAGAGGTTTTATGCCTAAACATGGCACAAGAAAGTCATAAAAATCACAAAAATATATAAAAACATCAAAAAAAAAAATTAAAAAAATCAAAAACATAAAAAAAAAAAAAAGAAAAACAGGTCGTCCACTAGTGAAAACCACGCAATTGTGGCACTTTGGACAAGTCCTTGGGTGAAAACTGGTTTCGGCACCTCGAGAGGATTCGTTGTTCACAAGCATTCTGTATTAGAAGGGTAGTTGTCTTTGTCCTGGACCTAGTTCTACCTTTGAGTTTCCTTATGCACACCATCTAGTCCATCCTTGATCTAACTTTGCCTTCTTCTATTCGTCTGTAAGGGATGTGGTCTTTCGTTATTTCCCATCTTACACTGGGGGCAACTCAATGACTTCACCTTCTTGTTCATAAGCACGTGGCTTCTGCCCTTGTATATTCCCCACCTAACGCTGGGGGCATCCATGCTTTCTTGGTTACCTGCACATAGCTTTGGAAAATTAAAAAAAAAAAACAATAGAAAATTGTTTCACCAAACACAAAAACAATAGAACATTGTTTCGAGAAAAACACAAAAACAATAGAACATTGTTTCAAGAAAACAACGAAAACATATATATATATATATATATATCAAAAAAATAAAACACCCTACAAAATGGTAACTTGCTTCTTACGGCTGAAACTTGTGTCTTGCGCATGGTATTTTCTCCATATCTTGTTGGTTTGTCTCACATATTCCCCGATTAATACGACTCGCGGATCACTGGATTCACAACCATTCAAAAAAGCTAGCTGCTTGCTTGCCTCGCACTACGGGGCACTTTTGGTTGCCTGGTGTTGTTTCGTTGCGCACAAATGCTTTTCATGGACCCCGTGTCCATTTTCATTTCCCCTTGCATGTATCCTTGTTTGGGGCATCATTTTTAACCCTTGTCATCAATCATGAACTTGTGGATCTCTTCAACACTGATAACAAAACATTTGTACAACTGTCTTGACCGTTGTTGGGTTAGATATGTGTGTTCATACTTGTTTTCCCTGTTATATGAGCTTGTTTCCTTCTCGTATTGCATTGCATTTGTATGTTGCATGGAGTTGGTACTTTCAGCAATGGACAATTGTTCATAGTATGGCTTTTCATGTCATTCTACCTTTGTCGTATGCTTATATTTTTCATAAGGACCGATGATGTAGTTCCTATGGCAATATGATGACATCAAATTTGTTCCAAACAAATAAGCGGCTAGAGGTTAAGCTCTTCTCTCCCCTCATCCATATTTCTTCTACACCACTTCCCTTTCACCCCTAATTCTCCCTCTCCTCGGGGCATCCTACCTCGTCCCCATTCTTCTGCCTACTTCTCACCTTTTTCGATCGTCGATCGAGTTCTTCTATCACCCCATCGACACTCGAGGGCATCTCTCCCTCCTGTTATTTTTTCTTCCATCTCTTCAAAATCTCTTTTGTCTACTATCTTTGAAGTGGCATCACTTATGCCACCCCAAAGAGGGAAAATGTAGACACCTATAATTACGCCCAAGAAATTTAAATACTTAAATTGTGCTTTGATTATCCCTTTTCGCAAATCAACGACATATCATCAAAGGCACTCATTTTCCTCATATCATCATTAATTAATTACAATACGCTAATTAATTAAGTCAACTATCTAACAAATACCCTAATTAACGACCTTCCATTAATAAATCACCCCTTCTACCTAGACTAATTAATTAGCTTTCCCTTTCATTTAACCAATAAATCAATATTTAATTGATTTAATCCCCTTCTAATAGCCTAATCACACTAATATTCCTCTAATTGGCTTCTATAAGCTTACACCTACCTATTAATTAATCACCTTTGATTAATTAAAATACCCCAACTCCCATGACTTGCTAAACATGTATTAAACCCTTCTAAAGTAAGGTTACCTTTAATAAAGCAACCTTATCCATTCCTAATCATGTTTTACCTTTATCCCACATTCATGAGAATGTGTTGAATCCTTTATCCTTTGGGCTATATAAAGAGCCCTCTACCTACCTTTTTACTTACACCTAAAATTTCTAAGAGAGCAAATGCAAAGCATATAGCAAAGAGACTAAGAGCTTGCACCTTGCCCTTTTGAGAGTTCATCATCTTGAAGAGTTAAGCCTCTTTCTTAAAGTGCTTGGGTCATATGGGAGGTGTCAAAAAGGTCTTGTAGCCCAACTTTGATTAGCCCCCATTCCTAGGTTCTTGGAGCATTAAGGACAACTATTTTGATAGCCATGGAGCTTACTTAGGTCCATTCATTTATTTGTTGTTAGAGAATAGAGGAGTTTAGATATTTAGCATTGTTAGTTTCAAAGTTTTTATTGATGAATGCTAGCATCTAACCCTTGTTTAATTCTTATCATGATGGTGTTTATGCTTTGTTTTAGCTAAATTGTAGAACTATTTTAGGTGGTAGTTCTTGCTTCATTTGATTTAGCATTAAGCAAAGTATACATGCACACAATACCTTCACTAGGTTGAGCTAACACAGCTCCAATGGCCATGCCAGAAGCATCCACATGCACATGAAATGGTTTATCCCATGAGGAAAAATGTAGAATGGGCATAGTAGTAAGTTTCTCTTTTAATATCTCAAATGCACGTTGTTGTGGTTCTCCCCAATAAAATTTACATTTCCCTTTTAGTAATTCTTCCGAGGGTTCAGCAATTTCGGCATACCTATTGATGAACTTTTAATAGTAACTGTATGACCCAAAAATCTGCGCACCTCACTTGTATTGGTAGGTGCTTTCAGGCATAGAATGAATGCAACCTTATTTGGATCAACCACCAAACCTTCCTTACGGATGATATGTCCTAATGGTATTCCAAATTGTGTAGCAAATATTCACTTCTTGATATTCAATGAGATACTCAATTGTCTTCATCGTTCAAACATTAAGCGCAGATTGTCACAATGATCTTTCAAGCCCATATATCTTGTCCAATCATCTAGGTAGAATCTGTAAGAAGTTTTGAATAAAGTCTTTGAATGCTCGAAAAACTATACACAAGAATACATCAGGTGCGTTTTTCAATCCAAAAGGCATCATAGTATAGGAAATCTTCCCCATTCAGTAGTAAATTTTGTCTTTTCTTGATCCTCCTGAGTAATCCTAACCTAATGATACCTAAAAAACCCATCTGTGAAAGAATATATTTCACGCCCGCCACTACTTCCAGATTTCCTCACCGAATGATGTAGGGAATGAGTTTGTTACAGATGCGGCATTTATCTCCCTATAGTTCACACATATTCTAATTCATCCTTCTTTCTTGATAATCGATCACCATTGGACTAAACCATTCTGACTCATCAAGGGGCTTGATAATTCCAGATTTTAACATTTTATCAATTTCTTCTTTTACCTTTTTGTGCAAATTAGGATTCATTTTGTAAGGTCTCTTTCTCACAGGGAATGCACCTTCCTTAAGATTTATCTTCATTTCTCCAACTAATTTATGCACGCCTTTAAGTTTATGATACCCTCGAGGGAATAAGTCTTGATAATCCCTGAGTAACTCAATGATCTTTATTACCTCCAAGTCTTACTAGTAGTCTCCAATGATGGCCTCCTTAGGCCCAGCCTCCAAAACTATATTCACCTTCTTTGTCTTCATGGGTTTGTGATAGGTACGTGTATCCTGTCTCGCACTTTCCAAGATCTCACGTACCCCTTGTAAATGTTAAATATCCAGGTTCTCAACTTCCTCATAATCCATGATGTAAACCATCTTTCCTTTCTCTTTCTCAAGGAAAGCACGTTCAAGTAGTATGGAGTTCATGTCTTCTTCCTTTTCAAAATGTGCTTCGGAATTTGTATCACAAATAATTCTTGAATATTCTCTTCGTCTTTTGCACTATCTCCCATAGTTAAGTGCTTGACAAATTTTAATGCCTCTTCTATTGGAGGTTTGGAAGAAAAATAGTCAAAGGTCCGGATCATTCCTGTAGTCAAATTTTTCCAGTTCCCAAGTATCTCGATGTATTTTTGCGTATATATACCAACTCTTGTGTGTATCCTTATAGCGTAGAGTATAATATATACAACAAAAGTGAAGGTGGTGGTGCTTCCTATCCTGCTTATTCAGAGTCTCTCACACCACTAAATGTGATGCTAAATAGGTTGATCACCATGATAAGTGCATATCTGCGTAGGTGCATTGTTCCTTACAAACCTAATAAATAAAGTGACTTCAATATCTTCCCAATTTAAAAGATTATCTCTGTGGACTACCAACAACGGTGTGTTCTATCCGCGCAAGGTATATACTAACATATCTCTTCTCTTATCTTGATCTCTCCACTTTGTATTTCCATGGCTTTCAAAAAATACATGAAGGTCTTATGTCCCTATATACCAAGGTACTATGCTACCTATCCATCAAACCAAATGAATTCCATTCTTGCACGCAACCACGCTTTTCACCTCGCACCCTACTAGTTCATATGTTCCATGAGCCCAATTTTCACAAGAAATACTCGTAGTATCACTACTAGAATGACAATCCTCCCATTGTAGGATGCCTTCTTTTGATGGCTCATTCACCTCTAGGTCTGAATAGCGCATACATAAAAAAATTTAAGTTCTCCTCACTTAGAGGCTCAACATATGGTGTAGACTTCCCATATATTAGAGGTATCACAACTCTTTCCTCCTTGTTCTCAAAACTAATATATCCCTTATTGAATCTCAAGTCAAGCATTATTCACATAACACCAAGGGCATCCAAGCAAGGCTGGAAAATTATCTGCTTCTACAAGTAATAATACCTCAAAATCCCCAGTGAACTTGGCCCCTTGTATAGTTATAGATGCATCCTTCAAAACTCCACTAGGAGTGGCCTTAGTCCAGTTTTCCATAAACAACACATTAGATGATGGATGCAATGAGGCATCCCTATTTGTACCATGCATATAATGTAAGCACATTTACTTCCACAATCTTGTATCAATCAATATCTTTCGGTCAAGAGCTACCAATCCACAATAGCATTTAGAGTTATTTCCTTTTCATAGTCAATGCTATCAGGGGGAAGATTTGCATGCTAAATCATATCTGGTCTTAATACTTACACGCGGAGTGTTCCATTTTAACCAACTTCCTAATAGTGGAATGATGTTATCCTAATGCAAAATTTTGCACACTTCTCTCGAGATCATCGATATCATTTTGGATTGTCTCGATGCTTTTTCTTATCCTTTAAGTACTTTATCTCACCACTGAAGATTCCTTAGCGCTTCCATGGTATCTTGGTAAACTTCGTTTTGATGAGTAGGATCTGGGTACCTTGCATGCAAAACCTCCTCCTTGGTTATTTTAGGCTTTTGGTGTAATGTCTCTCTTGCGCACACCACTTCGGTTCATGTATTAATCTTCACCTTGTCAATGCCTTAGGTGTGTCTACTATCTTGGGCATCTTCTACCGTGTGTTGTATTCTAACCACCATGGTGCCTTTTTTTCCTTTCTTATGTTTCTTACTCAGATGCTCATATAAGTCCGGGCACTCTTCATAGCTATGGTTATTTCCATAGAAATAACATGTAATATTCTCGAGGGCATTCACACCTATAGTGTTCGGGAGATCCACATGTATAACATGTTCCACAAGGGAACTCTCTTGTTCCTCCACTATGGCCTTGTCCTCCATATCCACCATGATATCCACATCCCATTCCACGACATCCTTCAAACCGAACTCATTCTTGTCATAGCACATTTGATTATGATCCCGATCTTGGTGCTCATTCTTACCCTTAGAATTATATGTTACACTTGTCCTGTCATACCCCAATGTCTAGGGCATCATGGATCGACCAATCATTCGACAATTCTTAGTATTATGGGTCATGGACCTACAAATTTTGTAAAAGTTGGATACATTCTTCTTTATCACACATTGGAACAAAGGATAGTAACTAGCGTCATGATTCAAATGACAGATCTCACGGTCCAACAGTAATGAGCGTACTATTTTGTGAGGACAACTATCCTTGATGTGACCTTCCACTTCACAATCACACACCAAATTCTTGAGTGTGTTTCATAGGCTGAATTCACGATAGCTTCTCTAATTGTTTATCCATAGCTCAATATATGCCTCTAAGAATGTACTAATGCTAGTGTCAATGCTCCCAACTTCCTCAACACGCAAAGCTTCTTCTAGTTCTTTGCGCGGATCAGTGTATTTCTTATGTGATAGTGCTCTTCTAAATGGTGTGATCAATCCTCTAATGAACCATTGTGCATGTTAGCTGGTGTGAATATCATAAGATAACTTAGATAGAAGTGTCTTAAAATGGGAATCATACTCACGTACACTCTCAGTAGTGCCTTGTTTGATATCCTTGAGCGCACTAATACTCTTCTACTCAAACTCAGGGATATGGAACTCTTTCAGAAAGCATCCTTCAATGATGTATAATCCACGCAAGTTTGGTCAGGGTCAAAATTCCTATACCAACTATGTTCTCTTCCCCGTAAGGTAGTAGCGAATTAACATGCCTTGCACTCAGTGAGCCCGTGATCCCCTTCATGCACCATAATATTTCACACATGTTCACATGCTCAGCAGCATCCTCTATGCCTCTATACTCTGGAAGATGAAGGGACATCTCCATATAAATATTTTGTGGCTGCTGCGAGCCTAACCACTTGATCCAAAACCTCTTGTGTTTCTCTCGCCTTGAGTTTTACGGATCCACGAAAATAGAACCACCTATGCCTCTTGATCCTCCATCTATAGCAGAATAAGACCTATAGATGTACTCCCTTTCTCTCGATAGTATTACTATCTTTGAACCCCTATAGTTTTTGAGGTAGTTCCACTTCCAAAGGTGAATCCAACATTCTGCGTGCTCACGTTCTATGTGGATGATGCACATAAGAATGTTCCTCTAAATATCATTAAATCGTCTATCTATCCGCCATTGATGTACTTGTTCCCTAGCTTAGTCTTATGTCCCAAGTTAGCTTAATGGTTACTTTTCATACTAGATCTGGAAAACCAAGCACAAGGGCTAGGTCACCAGGTGGATTAAGATGCATGCCTGCAGCCTAGGTAGTCTCTACTAGAACACTTCTATGTGAGGCATAGGGGGGATCTCTATTATGTTTTCCAATATGGGGGAGTTCATGATGCTTTGGCTCCATGTCTTCTACCATGAGCCATCTCTCTCCTTAATGCCATACTTTCGCAATGGAGCGTTGCTTCGTATCTCCCTCCCACATGCCTCATTATACTTAAGACGTCTCTCCTCTCTCTACCTCTCTACTGCTAGGTTTGCCATCTTTCACCAAACCTGTTCCTACCATCATGCGTGGTGAAGTTTAATTAGCCATCAGTTTACTCTCCAGGTTTAAATTTACCATCAAGATCTTGATCGCCAGTGGAATGCCTTGCAGATATGTTCCTCTACGATACCAAAAAAATGTAATTCAACTACCTCTCGAGAAAAATACGTCAAAATTTAATATTCCGAATATAAATTTTTAGAACACCACGTATCCATAGTGTGAGTCTAGATCAAATCGCATCATGAAGGGCCTAAAATTCTTCTTGTGTCAAGACAAGTGCATGATACCTCCAATTCTTCTTAGATGTATATGCAATAAGCCACTCATATAATTCTACTGGAAAGATGGCGAAAAAAATTTCAAATAATTTGTCATATAGATTTTGTTCTACCCAAGTGCATGTGTTAAACTCGGATCCGCTTTGTTGAACCGTCATGCATATTCTTCCTCCACATCATGTATCCACTCCTCAATAATTTCTAGAGTTGACCGGTATGTCTTCATCGCAAGCCATCCTGAAAACAACTGAAAAAGATGTCCCAGCAACGGAACCAATGATGCAACCTAGAATTTACCAGATAACACCCTAGTCGCATTGACACATCACTCAGCCTAGACTGAGCACTCACTTGAAGTGCGCAAAGGTACCAGGTCCCTCTTTAGGGTTGTTGTAGCAGGATGTTAGCATGATGAAGGCATAAAAATAAATATCCATAAAAAATCCATCATTCTACAACGCATACCATATTCAGATCTTTGACAAAACAAGCTTTAAACAATAATCATGATTGAATCAATAACATGCACTACTCAATTACACATAGGAATGACACTTAGATTTAGCCAATATCTTCCATTTATTAATAAACACAGAAGCTCCTTACAATAATGTCAATCTATACCAATGTGCGTATGGATCTGTATGATAATCCAAGAATATGAGCATATCTCTATATCTCCATCTCTCTTCTACACACTCTATATATCTATATCTTCTACTATGTACTTCACATCATATATATATAGGGTGGGGACTTTCCCTTCACCACTTATCTATTCCATAAATAGGCCGCATGCTATTAATAGCCACGTGTTATTTACAATCATAGCCACACATGCAAGTGTGCTATCTATAGACATCTTACTTAAGAACTCAAGTGACAATCCTATTCTTAGCTCATCTCCATGTAAAATTCTTTGATCCAATCCTCTAAAGATAAACTATGTGTGGTGCACGCATCTCTACATTGTTGGTGTGTTCCGCACGCCATCTTAAAAATAGGTATTCGTGCTCAAAATTGGCTAAGTCCTGAATACTAAACTTTCCCTCTACACATGAGTTCTTCCGTCCCTCCACGCCCTTGATCCCGGCTTTCTCCCGTGTGGACCTCTTGTGTGATCTCCAACAAGTATTCTCGATCAACACCCATTCTAACCAATGTGCTAAAAGCACTACCTAAATTCAGTTCTGGATATTTTAAGACCCCAAAGGAAAATCTTCAAGATGTTAGGAGATATGCATGGTGCATTACATCACGAAGCAAGATATTTCCTTAAGGTTATTGATGGGTCATTGTATTACCAGTCATTTAACCAACTCATAGACAAGTTGGTGTCATTATAACCAAGGCGGTGTCTAAAGTTGTATGCAAAAGGAGAAAGGAAAATCTTATTCAACAATACTTCTTCCTAAGAAAACATACAGAAATTAAACATGCATGAAAAAGAAACACACAACAACTAAACTACTGAAATAAATCTGTAGTAAATAAACTATGCTAAGAAATAACAGAAAAATCCTCCTCCTTGGGGAAGAGTAGCTTTTGGCCATTCTCTTCCCTTTGGATTTGGAGAAACTACAATTAACTTTTAAAATTGCACTTGTATTGATTCAAAACTAATTTACAAAATATGCCCCCTTTTCCAAATATATGGAAGAGGTATTTATAGACATTACTCCTAGTTTACTTGGTCCACACTCCAAGAACTAACTACCTATTCTTGGGTGGATTTATTCAAAGCAATAAATACTAAACAAACTTGACTACAACAACCCACTTATCATGGAGAATATTTCTACAACTCATCCCTTTAATCTAGGAACACAAAGTGGGAGAGTACTTATTCAACATTCCTAATATTATTCCACTATTTTCTCATCCTTGAAACATGGAGAGAAAATGGAGGAGTGCTAAGTCCATGACTTTGAATTCTTCTTGGAATGCCACATGTTTGGATCTATATTCTTGGTTGATGACGTGGAAGCAAAGAGTAGGCTGAATAGTTTGGTGCTCCTTTACATTATTTTGGAACAAACCAAAATACTTTCACTAGTTGGGCGTTTCCAGTAGCTGCGTGAAGAATTTCCATAGTTGGGTATTTCGTAGTCTGTGTGAAGAATTTTCGTAGCTGGGCATTTCCATAGTTGCATGAAAATTTCCATAATTGCAATCTATGAACTTGGAGTACAGTTGCTTATGACCTATTTTCTACACACTATTGCATTCCAACTTTAGAAGAAATATCAAGAAATAACAACAATTAGATTGCAAATAGATTTCTAAAGAGATGATAAGATAAATCCTATATTCTACCTTAAATATGATATCTATTATTAAAACTACATCTAAATTCACTTGAAAGCTTTATTTTGAGAGAGAGAATAAGAATGTTATTTGGTGATATAATGAGACATATTTTGGTCTCATCATTTCCCCACACTTAAATTCTTGCATGCCCTCATGCAAGCTACTGATCTTCCTGTAGAATCTGATTTTGTCAATACTTTTGCATCTTTCAAATTATCTTCTCATTTTTTTCATGATAGTAGAAAATTGAGATTTTAGAAGTAAAATTTTTACTTCTTTTTTATTCATTCTCTTATGAGATTTTCCGTAGATAATGTAGAGATATTTTTCCCACACTTAACTCTTTGTTTCCTCATGCATTCTTCAAAATATTTGGAAGAGAGTGAGTCTCCCCACACTTAGCTTTGTGCATGCCCTCATGCAAACTGTTTTTTTTTTAATTCAGCAACTTATAGATCTCAATTGTTGTAAACTGAAAAGACTTCATCTGCATCATTTTCTTTGTTACTTGACTTGATCAACACATGGAGATCTTGAAAAAAATCTCTCTTTTTTTTATGCTTTTGAGAAGTGAATCTATTTGTAATTAAAACAACAAATAAAAATATTTAAGAATAGAAAAATAGAAGTTACCATACCATACTCAGTAGTTATCCTTGCTTTCATCATGTTGTATAACCGTGATTTCCATCTCTGCACTGAAAAAACAAATAGGTATGAAGTCAAAGCCACTGCAACATAGAACTTTTCAGATAGAAAATGATTTCATCAACCAAGTCGGCATAAGAGAAGCAGTCATATGAATCCAAGAAAGACTTTGAAGTGCAAAATTTTTATTTTTTTTGGTTTGGGAAAAGCAACCATTTGTTGGTTTTCAACTTTCCCCATTTTTTTTTGAGAAGATTAACATTGACTACTACATATCGGAGGAATTTTTGGTGTTTTCAGAAGTTGGGAAAATGAATTTTTAACAAAAATTGAGACAAAGAGGGTAGCATGGAATGAATCAGGTACTGAAAATGAGATTACTAGATTACTAGAATCATAAGAATATATATATATATATCATATATATATATATATATATATATATATATATATATATATAATAATATATATATATATATATATATTATTTTTTCAAAGCATGTTATTTTTTTTAGCAGCATGCATTCAAAATGTGATATCTTGGTCGTTTCTCAACAAAATGAGAAATTCAAAATGATCTGGAAATCTTAGATTATGTAGAACAAGACCCAAAAATCGTTTGAGCGATTTCTTTATGAGCTGCAAGCAGTTTGGATCAGAAAACATTGTTATCAAAACAGTCTGCAACATGTTATTTATTTTGAGCAGCGTGCATTCAAACTATGATATCTTGGTCATTTCTAAATGAAAATGAGTGATTCAAAATGATCTAGAAATCTCATTTCATGTAGAACAAAACCCATAAATTTTTTGATCTATTTCTTTATGAGTCATGCAAGCAGTTTGCATCAGAAAATGCGGCTATTTTTCATGCGCATTTTCCTATCAAATGATTATTTTTCCTTTGACCTCCTCTTTAATGTGCCATGTATGTTGATTTTGTAATTTCCTGTAGTAATTATGTCATCTAAAAAATAGATTCTTGCAACAATTAGCTCCTTCAAATTCAAATCTCCAATAATTATTGAAAATAATTTAGAACAAGTCTCTCTCATTAAATAAATAGAGTCAATTTAGGAGCACTCTTTACATGAGACTTAATTGATTAAAAGATATGCAATCTGTAGCATTCATTGCATGCAAATTTATTTCCTCTTTGTATGTAAAATTTATTTCTAAATCAATTAAGTCGACATGCAAGGAATATCTTAACAAAATTTGACTAATTCATTAAATAAAAGAGATAAAATAGGAATGCATGTTATTTGAATTTTTCTAACAACCACATGAGTCATTGCATGCAAAAAGGAATGTCTCACTTCATTAAATGTAAGAGTTAAAAATAGAATTATCTTGTTGCATGCTTGAACTTTTCAACCAAACAAGTTGTTATATGAGAGAATAATACATACCTTTTACATTTGTCTACCATGTTCTAATAATCACGTCATTATTGTTGTAGATTCATTTTTGATTACAGGAATTTGAGTTGCAGAGATGGATTTTTTCCTTCAACATGACGTTTTCTTCTTCCATGACAGCAAAACTCAGATTTTCCTTCAACTCTCAATCTGTTTACACAAATATTCCACATAAATATTTGTCTTGGCTAACCTGCACAAAGTTAGTTTTTTTTTTTTTTGCATTTCTTGCATGCATGAATTGGTATTGAATCTAATACATGCAAACAAGAAATATTTCAGATTAGAAACCCAAATCAATTTAGACCCTACAAAAATATATTTATTCAAAGCAATAAATACTAAACAAACTTGACTACAACAACCCACTTATCATGGAGAATATTTCTACAACTCATCCCTTTAATCTAGGAACACAAAGTGGGAGAGTACTTATTCAACATTCCTAATACTATTCCACTATTTTCTCATCCTTGAAACATGGAGAGAAAATGGAGGAGTGCTAATTCCATGACTTTGAATTCTTCTTGGAATGCCACATACATTCATGACTTTGGATTGCCACATGTTTGGATCTATATTCTTGGTTGATGATGTGGAAGCAAAGAGTAGGCTGAATAGTTTGGTGCTCCTTTACATTATTTTAGAACAAACCAAAATACTTTCACTAGTTGGGTGTTTCCGTAGCTACGTGAAGAATTTCGTAGCTAGGAATTTCTATAGCTATGTGAAGAATTTCCGTAGCTACGCATTCCGTAGTTGCATGAAGAATTTCCATAAGCTGCAATCTACGAACTTGGAGTATATTTTCTTATGACCTATTTTCTACACACTATTGCATTCTAACTTTAGAAGAAATATCAAGAAATAACAACAATTAGATTACAAATAGATTTCTAAAGAGATGATAAGATAAATCCTATATTCTACCTTAAATATGATATCTATTATTAAAACTACATCTAAATTCACTTGAAAGCTTTATTTTGAGAGAGAGAATAAGAATGTTATTTGGTGATATAATGAGACATATTTTGGTCTCATCGATTATTGGTTACTTCCTTTAAAGGAAAATCTCTTGGTGGTATAGATCCTTGACTCCTATAACTCTATTGGTACCTGGGATCAATTAGGAAATATATTTTTCATAAGATTTAGTGAGAAGGGTGATATATCTTCACTTCTACAACAACTTATCAATATCAAAGCTCGCAAGAGCCTATGACTAATTTCAATACCAGATTCCATAAGACACGGAAAATGCTTCCATTTCTAGCTAGACCACCTATATGTATAGCTATTTTATTTTACCTTAAGTCCCTAAACTTGGATATTTCCATGATGATTCAGTCATTAGGAGGATATTCTTTTCCATAAGCATATGATATCATAGTCTAGGATGAGAATAACTTGATAGATGTTGGGAAGCTTCCCCAAAGACACCTTTTCCAGTGTATCCCGAGATATCTCCTCTTCCTCAAGTGCAAACCTCAAGTTCTACCCAAGCTCGACGTCTATGTATAGCTACCCATCCTCTCAAGGAGCCACCGCTCTCGCCACTCTTTCCGCAACATCATCTTCTTCTTCTTCAGAAATGGAAGAAGTTAAAAAATCTCCATAAACTTCTCTAATAAGGTAGTCAATCTTAAGATGAGTCGAGGCCTATATCCAAGACAATATTATCAAGGCTATTAAGGTGGTAGACTAACTTACCCTCCACAATATCAAAATTCTTTGAGTATAGACACCAAATTTGGGTCACACTCCCTTAGCCCCTTTTAATTAATTAACGTAACGTATTCACCTAACCATGACCCCTTACCCCACACTCATATTAATTTAATTACTTATAATTGAATTAATGTGTATCCCCACTTTATTAATTAACTTAATTACTTTAATTAAGTTAATTTACACCTCACCTAGCCACATTACCTAGACACCTCACCATGGACTTATTTCTATCTTATTAGTTAACTAATACTAAGTCTCTACTTATCTTAACCAACTAAGACTCTTTCAAACCCTAAAATCAAATTCATATTCCTTCTCCAACAACACTCCCAATTATCTAAGTGCCAAACCCCACTTAAGACCCAAATTAGCAATCAATATCATGCCAAACATAGTAAAGATTGGGCTATTTTTGGTAACTTGGACTAATTCACCCTAATTGATGTTGTTTTATCCTCATGACGTTGGTCACCTAACCTCCATGAGTCTCAAATCCATTCCTACATCTAAACCATGACGACCCACCACCAGAGTGCAACACCAGTAACAAGTTATTTTCCAGAGCGTTGGAGAATCCACGGGAACACATAGGTTGCACTACCACCGCAATGAACCAGCCATCACCTTTCCGATCAACCACCAGCCACCTTCATTCACAAGATCTTCATGGAAATAAGTAAGTAACATGGTTTTCATCATATGTGCTTACTTTATTGTAGATATTTTACTTCTTTCAGTATTTCCATTTGTGCTATTATCCAGATATCTCCATCTTCCCATCAATCCACCTACCCAACCATTTCAAGACTTTCCACCTTTCTTAACCTCTTCCTCTTCATTTCTGATTCTTCTCAGCCATATTACGAGCCTAACCACACCTTCATCACTCTTTGTGTAATCACAGAGATCCAAAAACCCATTTTTATAGTTTACTACCTATTTCCCCTATTGACATCAGTTTATCTTACCGTCGTTGGTTTCATCCCTAGACCAAGCATTGGTTGCCCAACCGATATCTTTTGGTCTCTCGTGCTATTTTATATTCTTAGACTAGCAAGCCTTCTATTCAACCAAAACTAACCAGACCTCCCTAATCAATCCCAGGACCTTTACGGACCTCCAAAACCTACCTAGCTCGAAAAAACCTTTGGTTTCATTAGATTTAGTGATACATTTTGTATTTAACATTAAATCTAGCATATTTTTTGTATTGAGAAACCTAAATCATTGCATTACAATAGGACCTTTTATTCAGTTTCTTATTTATGTTAAATTAAACAGTGGATTGACAACCTCTCTAGGAAGCATCACACTTCTTAGATCTAGCATACACTAGGCAGTCCACTGTCATATGCTATTTAATGCTCTTTTTTGGTCTTGTTTTATATTTACAAGTAGTCCTTCCTAGACAAAAAGGAGTTCTCTACGATCATCTTGGATAACATCAACAACACGCACATTCTACCTTCCACCTTCGATTTTATAGGTATTCCTCCTAACCTCTTACCTTATCTGTTTTACTCAACTTATTGGTGAAACATTTTGGCATGCCCGATGGGACCCATTTGGGTTCTTTGCATTGTTCATTCTTAGGGAATCATTGTGTGTTTATTTATTTTTGAAAGAGATTTCACATTAAATCTTCTCCCTTGGAAACATTCTTCTTCTCCTACTTGTCTCAGTGAAACTTGTAGTTTGGATTAAAAAGAACACTTCTTTTTATTTTTATTGCATTAGTGAAAGACATACTCTTTCCTATTCATTATTGCTCTCATATAATTTCATTGTGGATTTGGGTTTAAAATCTTTGCATCTCATTTCTATATATTGAATTATAGTTCAATTAAATTGTGGGCATCCTATATGTTGGAATTCATGACCAGCTGATGGTTGAAAAATTGAACCATAGCTCACATTTTGCACTCTCTCTCTCTATATACCAAACCACTAAAAATGAACTACACATTTTTTAAATAACATCTTTATTAGAAGAATTTTTCAACGATCACCCAATTAGAGGATTGATGGTGGGCTCCACTGGTGTTCTGGCCAGTCATCATATCAGAGTAGGGCCTCGTGTACTATAAAGTATATATTGGGGACACCATGCCAAAATTTACCTAAAACTAGCCATAGTTTTCAGTTTTCGTAGGGCCCTTTCGGTAACCAAAAAATATATTATATTCACAAGTTATTCCTAAATGGCATAAGCCATAACATAAAATCTACAACATACGATTTCGTGTTTGCTAGCTTTTCTTGATTTGTGTTTTGAGGTGTGAATTAATTTTCTCCATTATTCTCTCCCTACATACTCCATAATCATAGTTGGTGTATTCCAACTGTTCATGAGTGTGTTGGGATTAATCATTAGCATACTCACTTACGAGTAGGTCCTTTTATTTGATCTAAATCACCAAAATTAAATTTTTCCATCTTTTCATAGATTTCAAAGAACTAAAGATCGATCCAACAACCACCATTAGTTATATTATCTTATCACCATCGGTTAACCGATCGCCATCGGTTTTATGTTTTTTTGGTCATTTTTTCCAAAGTAGCATTTAATCTACATTTTTTCTTTCTTTCACCTTATCATCTTTTCGTGTTATGTTATCACCTACAAAGTTGATACATCTTATTCATACCTTTTCATCTCCATATTTTAATTTTTTATTCATTCATAGTAATTGGTATTCGTTTAGTGACCGCCATCGGTTATATCATCATACCACCATCGGTTTGATGACCGCTTATCGGTTCGGAGCTATTTTGGTAATTTTTCAAAATAGTGTTTCATTCACATCTATCATCTTTTGTGGCTTCCTTTGTCGCTTCAATTTAATTCTAAGTCTTATCACCTTCAAAGTCCAGTTTCACTTCATTTTCATCATTTATTACTAGAGTTTCAAATATTTCATTTCTCCACAGTAACTGGCATCGGTTTAGTGACCAGCATTGGTTACCCTCTCATACCATCTTTGGTTATCCAAATGGCATCGGTCTCGTGTTCTGATTTTTCAATAAAAATAATGATCAAATCACACCTTTTAGATCCATTTTTCTCCACTTTTTTTGTTTCTACATCATCAAAGCATAACTCATATTACCAATTCTATTGTCAATCATATGTTTTGACTCGTAGGAAAGCCAACACTCTCTTGTTTCACACTATTTGCAAGACACTCCCACCTAGCCCATCGCCCCCTTCTATCTTATCACCTACTGGACCCAAATGATACTCTTACCATATCCACAAGTGATGAGGATTTTGTGAGACTCCTTGATCACAACCCCTCCACTCTGATGTATTACCTTGCTCACTCATCTACCGGTGATTCACGGGGTAGCTTGTATATAACATACTTGTGTTCATTCCTCCTCTCACACCAACTTCTACATCAAATACTACCAATGTATCCTTAGCCTCTTCCACCATACCACCTAAGGTTTCTAGCTTGACCCTACATCATCGCTATTTGCTACACCTACGACATCTATTTCACCTTTGACGTCTGTCACCCCTATAACATCCACCATGCCTTCATCAACCACCCTTAATATAGGTCTATCTTTGTCCTCCACTTCTCATATACCTATTCCATATTAGCCATCATTCATGTTAGTAGCCCACACTCCCTTCCAAATCCTTGTCCTCTTCATCCCGTATTCCCTTCCTTTGATTTCTACAAGAGTCTTTATGTCCACCCCACCTACCTACACCTATCACCAACAACCCCCTATTTCATCTATCGCTTATCTAGGGTACTTTCCCTCCGCATCTATTCCATCATATGTACCTTCATCACAATTTTTGTACTCGGCACCACCACATACTAGAATTCCATTCACATCATACCCACCTTATCTACCCTCTTATACTACATGGGTTACTCTGTCATCATAGCCTACAAATTATCTTATCAAGATGCGGACATTAGAAGAATTTGTCTCCTACTCACATATATCTCTAACACACAACAAGATTTATACAGAACCCATTCACTGTCCATTTCGATTCATCCATACCCTACGCATTGAGAATTTCCTAAATTCAACCAATTCAATAGCAAAGAAGACCCACAACAACACTTGTATTCTTTTAAACAGGTGTGTTATCTAATCACTCACGATGACACATTTCTCCTATAAACATTTGCAATTTCATTAAGAGGAATGGATTTAGATTGGTATAGTGCTATACTTAGGCACTCCATTTTTTCATTCAATCAGATAGCTTAGGCTTTTCTAGACCACTATTCTATCAACATTGTCAAGAAGGTCCCCATGATGACTTGTACATTACATGCCAATATGAAAACGAATCTATCGTAGAATTTTTTACTCATTGGCAGAGTCTGATCAACCAACTCACATTCTAATTACCTCAAATGGAGTTAATAATTTTTTTCACCAAAGATTTTACTATACACATCTTTCCAACTCTCCAATTCCAAACCTTCCACATGTTTGACGAGGCATTCACCATGGCCCAGAAATTTGAAATGTGTACCATTGAAGAGAAGAAGATACAATTGCGTAACAATAAAATCTGCGTTTAAATAAAATGATACCTCTTCTTCTTTCAAACCACAAAATAATTATTCTAAAGCAAGAGAATGTGCCAATGTAGTGGTTTCTAAATTCATCCATCTAACCAATCAAAACCTTTTTCCAACCTTTCTCCTGTTCGGGATTTTTAGTTTAATTGAGAGCAACGAAAATATACTCCCATAGGATAACCCTACTCTTTAATTTTAGAAAAAAATCTAAAAGTGGGAGCAATCACTCTTCCACCCATCAAACCACATATTGGTTTTGACCCTTCTTGTCATGTACCTACATGGTTTAAGGAAAATGATTACTACAACTATCATCCTATTAGAGGTCATAAGCGACGGTAAATGTGTAACTTTCAAAAACATCATCTAAGAAATGTTAGATAATGGAGATCTCATCTTGGACAACCACAATGCATAGACTAACGAAAATATTTACATTTTCAATAATCCATTCCCAAATAACAACCCATCATCTAACCAAACTGGTGAAACCTTGACTAATGACAAGAATGCGTTCGTGAGGTTCATGTCATCTTTGATATCATATCAGCTCCTTCTACTCATTTTCCTCCCATCCCATCTATCTAGGAAATTATTGCATGAGCTCCTTCATCCATGGAGGGACCTGTTTCATCTACTCTTCTACCCACATAATAGTCTCCCTTTTCTTCTCTTCCATCCACAAAGGATTTCGCCATATCTTCATATGTAGTTTCGCCACTCACGTCTCAACCTAATGAACAACCCACAATATTTACTCTTCTACCCATGGAAGAGTCATGTTTACCTTCTTCTTCATCAAAATAAGAATTTTCATCATCCACCTTTCCTTCTCCCCTACCCATGAGGATCCATTAGTAGTGTCCCTTCCTATTGGTGACAATTCTCCACTAGCTTTTAAGGACCCTGTTGATATGCTATCATCTCTTCTACCCACAAAGTTGGAAGCCAACTATTTCCCTATCTAAAAATACCATATTTTGTTACAAAGATCACTTCTAAATCAACATCATCCCCTTCTATTTCTATGTCATTCTCACGTTTGGTGACCGCTTTGACTATGTTGACTATTCCATGATTTGGGGATGCCTTCAACTTCTGTCTTAACTCAAATGCAAATGTCTTCCATAGAGACTTCTATTATTTATCCCAAAGTGTTTAAGACAATTAAATTCATCACACCTTTGTCATTTGTAGTAACCTATCGTGCATCATCTTCACCTACACCTACACCTCTACCATTACTCTAGTGACCACTTGCTTCTAAACCACCTACACCTTCACCCGCACCCAAATCTACCACTACATTAGGGGCCATGCCAACACCAAGCCTAGTCTATCCTCATGTTAAACTTGATTTAACTACCTCTTCCCAAGACATCTCCAAAACCACTCCCACATCTAAGAGGAAGACCTAACCTTTCACGCCACATACATCAGCTTCTTCCTCTACTCCTTTATCTCCTTCACCACTTCCATCTATCCTAGGTCCGCACCCATCAACCTTGGTCAAGAAGCCTCCTACCCAAGGAAAACCCAAAAAAAGCAACCCACCTCCTCATCATAATCTTCAATTCCACCCAAATTACCTACACAACCTACACCTTCACGATTACCTACATCCTTTCCACCTCCAATACCTATATCACTTACACTATCCTCATCATTACCCATGTCATTCCCTTTCCTTCGCAAGTCCCTTCCACATTTCCTCCTACCACCGTCTTCACCATACCTCTATTATTTCCTTGGCTAACCCATCCCCTTCCGCCATCATCTGTCCTTCTACACATCATGCACTCCTTCTATATCTTTACCCAATAAGGTGCAACCCAAACCTAAAGTTTGCTACCTTCTAAAGAGGTAGTTAAACCTACACCGCCTCTAATAACCAACTCACCAGCTAAACCTTTACCCAACAAGATTTAACCCAATCCTAAAACCGTACTATCTACCAAATAAGTAGTCAAACTTACTCACCTCCGATTCCACCTCCAGGTGATTCCTCTCCCATTAAATTCACCAAAACTTCCATCCATACCCACACCGACTTCACATTTTGATCCATTGACAAGGTATTACGCCAACATCTTAGCTAACCTTTTATAAACCTATGTCATCACATTACCACCACTTATACCTTATGACCCAATAAAACTTAAACCAGAAGGGTTTGGTGATACCAAAATTTTCACTTACCATCATGTGTCAGGGCATGATGTAGAAAATTTAAGGATCTTAAGACTATTCTTCTCTAACTATGTCCTCTCGAAGAGAACTTTGACAAAGATGACCTTTTGGATGAAGAGCCCATTCCACCTTCTCTTGTCACCATTCATCCTTACCCCATATTTATTCAATGACCTTCACCTCCAGCTCCACAACACTCTTTTCCTCCTCCAATTTTTGAAATAAACATGGCACATATAACCACTCAGTCACAATATTTGAAAGACAAAGGAAAAGAGAAAATCGGTAGCCCATCCAGTTCACCTTTACCCACTATCCAACCTCCACCTTCCCCTAAGGTAACATTTCATGGGCCGACCTATCTTTTTTTGATGGAGTCACACACTACTCCATGTTTCAACAACTTCATCAATCTCCCCAATGATGTCATTGTCTTGACCAAGGCTTCTACCCCATCTGCCTAAACCTTGCCTAAACGTTTCCCAATCTTACACAATGTTACCTATCATCACCTTATTCTACTTTACCCTATGGGGGACTCAACATTCCCTCTTCTTCTATTTGTACCTCTTATCCAAACCAAACCTTCGTCATCTACCTTACCTAATCTACCCACGGCCTGCCTCAACCTTGCCTCAACCTTTCCTAAACCTTGCCTAACCTTTCCCAATTTTTCCTAACTGCATCTCAACCAATCTACCTTACCTAATCTACCCACCACCTGCCTCATCACACTCAACCTTGCCCAATCTTGCACAATGATATCTATCATCACCTTATTCTTCCTTATCCTATGGGGGACTCGACACTCCCTTTTCTTCTATTACACCTCCCTTCAAAACCAGACCTTCTTCATTTACCTTACCCTACCTTGCCCAAACTTTACCCAACCTTTCCCCATCTACCTTACCCAACTTTACTCACCCTTGCCCAATCTTACCCAACCTCACCTATCACCATCTCATTCTTCCCTATACCTATGGGGACTTGTCACTTCCCCTTCTTTTATTGAATGTTTCACTAAAACCATCCCTTTTACATCTTACCTTTCTTTCTACCAAAATATTCCATGTCATTGATCTTGTCCTAAAGGAAAATCAACATGTAACAAAAGTAGAGAAAAGTAAACGGGGCAATTTTGATCCTAATTGGCTTAGACCCTATATCATTAGTCATGCCTATGGATCATATCCTTATCGCTCATTTTACCTTGAAGGTAAACTGAACTGATCCCTTTAATTCATTGCATCTTTGACCATTCTATTTTTAATCAAGTACTATATCACCTTTTGTCTATTACACACTCATCCCTTGAGTACCCATTTTTTCATCTACCTCTTTTAAGGACCAACGAATAAACAAGAATTGTGTGATTATCTATCACCTTTCAGCCTTATCTTAAAATGATTACCACGACTCTACTCATGGCATGGTTCTCATGGATACTTTTTGTTCTTTTCAAGATGGAATACCACGGTCGTTCATCACTTAAAATCTCTCTTTCATAGGTACCCTTTGTAGGATATGATTTTACCTTCAAAAATTATGCCTATACTCCTCTATGGTCTTATCCATGACCTAAAAGTCCAAATAAATTCAAAATTAGTATATGTGATATTCAAACTCCAATCCATGAGTCTAACTTCTTATAACTATATGAATCCCTAAAAAGGAAATCTACCTCTTAATCTAGCTCTATAAATATACTTCTCCCAAGGACAACTATAAAAGTTATCCCTAAAACACATCATCTATCCAAAAAGAATACTATTTCGTAAAAATAAAAATAAAACACTCTGAATCTTCCCACATTGACGACTTCAAAATACATCAAGTATTCATTCTATTCATCCCACATAGACTTTCGCATTGATCGTATATTAAAATTTAAAAAAAAAAAATCAAAAAGAAAATACAAAACAATCAAGAAAAATACAAATTTTTCGTCATGGACTTGCCTATTTTGATTTTGAGTATCTTGAGAAGAGGCATGTTGTCTCACAACAAGGTTACACTAAACATCCCATTTCACCTCATCTTCATTTCTTTCTTATCTTTTACCGACTCAAAGGACGTGTTGTAAATGTGACATTTCGTGATCATGCAACTTCCTTCACCCTTAGAACAGTCAACCATGCACTTTGCCTTAAGGTGTTTAAGTTCACAACCATCCTTGGTATGCTCATTATGGTCCTTGCCAACTCTGAGGCATTTTTCCTCTACTGTTCACCTCTTTTCTTACTTATTGATTCTGCTACATAGGACTAGACCTTCGACACCTACATTCTAGGATTTCTTCTCCTTTCACCTACCTCAACATTCCTTATCTATTTTTCATCAACTCATCTTAAAACACTCAACCATGCCTATTCAACCTAGAATCCACCATGCTTATTCAACCTAGACACCCCCATGCTTATTCCACCTAGATTTAACCATGCCTATTCAACCTGAAATCAACCATGCCTAAGTGACCTAGATTTCATCATGCCTAAAATTGACCGACCCATTAATCTACCCCATCATATTCTTCCCTATCCTATGGGAGAATTACATAAAGCTTCATGCCCATTTTTTCGGAGCTATGTAGGTAGCACTCCAAGAGTATGGGGCCTTGAAGGTTAGCCTAGCCACTTTTACCCCTAACTAATTTTCCCCCTTTACATTGACATTCTAATCTAGTTAGTTTCCATTTTACATTAATTTGGAGATTTATATATCCAAAAACATACATCATTTCATCATACCTACCATTTTATAACCTCAACCACATCATACCGAATCATTTAACATTTCCATGATATCAATTACTTGGAAATTTAAAAAAAAACATATACAACACATCATTTCCATTAAACCAATAACATGGAAATTTTCAACTCAACCATGCCTAAACCTTGACTCCACCATGCCTACACCTAGACTCCACCATGCTTACACCTAGAATCAACCATGCCTAAATGACCTAGAATCAACCTCACCCATTGTGACACTCGAAATATCTTTACTACCTATACCTTGTGATGATCTTTACTCATTTTTTCAGCATAATGACCTTACCTTGCCTAATGTCATGTTGTTTATCCCGACCTAACCTTTGGTTCCTGGAAAAAACCTATTGCCCATTCCTGCACCTTGTCTAGTTATGTTTAGGACCATATCCTATACCTTGGATACTGGGTCACATCAACCTTGTTTACATAAACCAACCGACCTTTGACAAATTAGAGTTTGCGATCTCTTGACCTAGTACCTTATCGCATTCTATAACATGTGTGTGTGTGTGTTTGAATACGCCTTCCTATTACCCATATTGATATTACCATTACCTATACCCCACCTATACCTCATTTTTCATCACTTCCACATTTATCAAACCACTCAATGACTCCATTTATTACCTCATCAGATCTTGGTTTGAGCGGGATCACCTCGACCCATACTTGGGGCAACCTAACCTCCACCCATACATGGAACAACCTAATCTTCACTCATACGTGAGACAAAAAACTCTTATTTTTATCAACATCTCTTGTCAATACAATCTACGCTACAAAAGGGGAAAATGTAAACACCAAATTTGTGTCACACTCCCAATAGTCCCCTTTCATTAATTAATGTAACATATTCACCTATCCATCACCCCTTACCCCGCATTCATATTAATTTAATTACTTACAATTGAATTATTTTTTTCCCCACATTATTAATTTTTAAAATGTGAGTAAAAGAGACACAATACATCTACTGTTGTAATGAAGAGGTAGGAAGATGCAAGAACCACAAGCAAGGGAAGAAGAAATATCTAAAAACTCCATTTTCTTACTCCTTTAATATGCACATTTCATTTCATTACAAGAGAAAGGCCTTGATCATCATCAGAGAATTCCAAATAGAAGGAATGTTAGACATTGGTGTTACAAAACAATTTTGACAAATTTTTGATACAAGAGCATTCCTCTCCTCTCAAATAAAAGGTCATTACATCTTATAGAAAATGATGGAGAGAGAGAGAGAGAGAGAACTTGTAAATTTTGGATTTACCCTTCCACCCACTTGCAAATTACCATAAATGGATGCAAATAATTATGGGAAACCTATAAAATCTATCCCTTGTTGTCTTATGACTTGCAACAGAAGCAAAATGGCTTCCCATATTCATTAAATGCCCCTTGACCACCTGGAAGTCATCATTTTAAAATAGTCTTGTTTTCTACATTTTCACTACCAAAACTCTATCAAATCTTCAATTTCTTGATTTTTGAGTGTAGAGGATGGATCTAGGATTCCAACGAGTCCAATTTTGCATGATTTGGCTAAGAAATGAAGAATTTATGGCCATTTTAGTACAATTAACTCTTTATCTCTTTCGGGCTTGTCTTCTCTTTTACAATTTGTGTATTAAATTTGGGTAGCTGGAAATGATTTTTTTTTTTTCCCTCGTTCATAAAATTTTCCATGTTTAAAAGGACCTAGAAACCATTAAAAATTTCTTGGGTGGCACACTGTTTTTCAAATTTTAAAGCGGAAGGAATTTGAGTGTTTAAATGTATTAAAAATTTGGGCCAGCTCACCAAGTGGCTCACCGAGCTAACACCTATCCCTATGTTTCTCGAGCTCCTTTTATATCTTCCTCAAACTACATGTATTGGAAGATTGACTCATCTTGGTGCCCACCAACCCCTCCAAATCTCTCCCACATCGGCACCAACTCGTCAGACCCTCCTTTCATATTTGTAGACACCAAATTTGGGTTACACTCCCCTTAGACCCGTTTCATCAATTAACGTAATATATTTAATTAATCATGACCCCTTCATCCTATATTAATGTTAATCCTCACATTATTAATTAGTTTAATTATTTTAATTAAGTTAATTTCACCCTCACCTCCAACTTATCGTTGCACCTCACCCTGGACCCATTCCAGAGGAATTTAACTCACAATGACCGAGTCATCACTCTCATCACTGAGTCATCACTCCCAGCGTTGAGACACCACTTAACCTAACTAACTAAGACTTCTTCCTAAACCTAATTGAACTTATTCTATAACCTTCGTTCCTTCTCTCATGTGAACTCCACTTCCTTAGAGAACTCAATCAAAATCATGCCAAAAATATTAAAGATCTACCTATTTTTAGTAAACCTAGACTTTCTCGCCTTAACCGACGTCGGTTATCCCTAAACCGACACCCCATAACCTAACCGCCATCGATTACCTTATATACACTTTCACAAATCTTTATATGGGTTGGTCATTCAGTTATTGGATCCTAATTACATTCAAGCATGAATCTTCAAGCCCTCCCACATCCAAAAGATGAACACACACAACCACAGTTCAAGACAAGCAGTCTTTTCCCTTCCAGAGCATTGGAATAATCACGGGAGTACATAGGTTGTATTTACGTGGGCTGGACTCAAGTATTTCTTATCTAATCAACCATTAACCATTCCAACTGTAAATATCTGCAAGACATCAAGTAAGTATTGTGATTCTAATCATTTGGTTTATTCCTTTTGTAGATATTTTGCTCCTTTCGGTAGTTTAATTCCTTTGTTGCCTATTTATCACCTTATTCCCACCAGCCCACTATTCAACCATACCAATCCTTTTCATCATTCTAAACCTCCTCTTTAGTATCCATGAGTCTTCTGAACCATATTACGACCAAAACCATACCACCCTCTCTCTTTTTGCAATCACATAGATCCTAAACACCTTTTTTTAATAATTTACTATCAAATTACCCCTACTGACATTGGTCACCTTAACCATAAATCGGCCTCCCCTCTCTACTGGCATCAATCACCAAACCGATATCGTTCACTATGTTTTCTATTAACCTTCACCAAAATTCCTCTAACATCCCCTAAAATCCACCCATACCTTACCAAATACTTCAGCGACCTTACCTAACACCCCTGTGACCTTTCCCAACAAGAAACATACCTTTCCTGATGCTAGATTAATTTAGATTTCAATAATTTTCTTAATCTAGTTTTTTGATAAAATTTTGAGATACCTAAATCAAAGTGTTAGCAATAGGACCTTTATTTATCATATTTACATTCATTTATTTGATAAAAAAGCTATGATAGTCATTCGAGGAATGGGAAATGGTCATATTGGGCAATGGGAAATGGAAATCAAACACACACAAACATATAGATTGTGATATGGTAGTAGGTGGAAGATCTTGAAAACTCTACGTTGTCAAAAGGGCGATAGGTTTATCCAAACGAGGTTGAAGTGATTTAGGTATCCAAAGTATAGGATATGGTCATGAATCATAATGAGGTCTGATGTAGGAATGAGTAATAGGTTTTGTTCCATGGCACCAAAGGTATGGTTGTGATAAACATTATGTCATTAGGAAAGGTAAGGTCATTAGGCTAAACAACATAGTTAATGACATTGTAAGGCATATCCAGTACACAAATTCAAATGTCACAAAAGGTGATTCATGTCATGGTATGTAAGTCAGGGCATAGGTAAGGCCGAGGTATAGGTAAATAACACGTCCCTAAATATAGTTAAGGAAATGTACAGGTTGTGTAGTCTTGCAGGTAGGGTGTAATAGGTGTTGGTAAGCTCAAAATTTATTGGATAAATAATGGTTTTAGGTATAATGGGCATGGGTTAAGTCAATTGGTTATGGTAGGTGAATGATACCGGTTATAGTGTAAACGATGTTAGTTGGCTAGGGCTTGACAAGATTGACGTCGTAATATTGATTTGAGGTTAAGAAAGGAAAATTTGTCTTTTTACAGATTCATTTGGACCTTGCCACTTTTAGAAAATGATAGAGGATAAGTTGAGGAGTGGAAAATGAAAGTATGAGGCATCGAGCTGAGTTAGCAAGCCACATAGCAAGTGATTGGAATTTGATTGGCGGGTCCACGAGATCGAGTTGATTGATTCGATTGGTTATGAGGAAAGGATTTTATTTTGGCATGGTGAAGGTGAGAGAGGGATTGGGTGGACCATCGATGTAGTGGCGGAAGTGCCACTTTGGAGATGACACTGAGTAGAGGTAGGAGAAAATCTGAATCCTTCATTTGGTTGAAAATAGTTTGTAGAAATCGGTTTTGTTTAAAATTTGGGTGTAATTTTAATTTGTGAAATTATGGGTAAAAAATGAAGGAAATGAGGGTGGGAAGGTCAAACGTAGGTAAAATAGGGTTGGGAATGAAGCTAGGAGAGGTTTGGGTGGGTTAGAGTAGGTTTTTAGGTTAGTTTTTGTGAATTTTGGTGATAATGGGGATGGGGTTTCGGTTTGTCGCTGAAACAAAGATCAATGATGGTCAAAGGTTGGATGATGTTGGTCATTTTGGCCATTATCGGTCAAGGTTTTTATGACCGACACCGATTAAGAGCACCGATGATGGTCAAGGTGATCGACGTCGCTCACGATGTAGAGTAAATAGGTGAAAGAAGGGCTAGGTAGGAAAGTAAAATAGACGAGGAAGGGGTAGGTGAAGATTTATGTAGAGGGAAGAGGGTAAAATGTTATTTTGGTGATATGGGATAGGTAAGTAGGTGAAATGAACTAAGATAGTGGGTAATGATGATAAGGGATAGTAGGTTTGTCTTGTTATTTATCATCATTTGGTGGTCTTGTTTTGTATCTACAGGTAGCCCTTCCCATACAAAAAGGAGTTCTCTACAATCATATTAGACAAAGTCGAGTAATGTGCGTATTCAACCATCAACCTACATATCATAGGTATTCCTCCTTGACCATTACCTTATCTGTTTTATCACACAATTTATTCGGTGAAACATTTTGGCATGCCGGTGGGACCCATTTGGGTTCTTTTGCATTGTTCATTCTTAGGTGAAAGATTGTGTGTCTATTTCCTTTTGAAAGCATTCACATTAAATTTTCTCCTTTGGAACATTATTTCTCCTCTACTTGTCTCATTGACACTTGTATTTTGGATTAAAAAGAACCATTATTTTTATTTTTGTATTGCATTAGTGAAAGACATACTCTTTCCTATTCATCTTTCATCGAATTTCATTATGGATTTGGGTCTAAAATCTTTGCATATCATTTCTGAGTGTTGCATTTGTAGTTCATTTAAAAATTGTGGCCAACCTATATGCTAGAATTCATGCCCAGCTGATGGTTGAAAAATTGAATCTTAGAGCACACTTTCTTCTATACAACTAACCATTAAAAATAAATTACTCATTTTCTTAAACAACATCCTACCTAGAAGAAGTTACCAACGATCACACGATTAGAGGATTGACAGTGGGGTCCAAGCTAGTTTCTCTTTCCAGTCATTATCTCAGAGAAAGACCTCCCTCTCCAAAACTTACCTAAAATTATCCTTAGTTATTGGCTTTTCATAGTGCACCTTTTATCAAACCAAAAAATATACTCTATCCACAAGTTAGTCCTAAATGGCATAAGCGAGAACATAAAATCCACCACATAGGATTTCGTGTTTGCTAGTTTTTCTTGATCTATGTTTTGAGGTGTGAGTTTGTTTTCTTCATTCTTCACTCCTTTCACACTCCATAATCATAGTTGGTGTATTTCGACTCTTTCTGAGTGTGTTAGGGTAAATCATTGTCATACAAGTTTTGGGTTGGTCTTTTATTTGATCTAAAACACCAAATTCACTTTTTCCATCTTTTCACAAATTTCACAGTGACTAGCGTCGTTCCATCAACCACCATCAGTTTACTCATCTAACCGTCATCGGTTTACTGACAGTTATCAGTTTCCTACATTTTTGGTCATTTTAACCAAAGTAGCATTCATCACAATTTTGTTCTTTCTGGGGTTTCTCAGTTACCTCACCATATATCTATGTCTTTGAAATCACTGTCAAAGTCTAGATTTGCTTCATTTTTATCATTTATTACCACATTTAAAAATCCTTTTATTTTCCACACCAACCGGTATCGGTCCTCTGACTAAAATTGGTTACCCTCTATCACCGACACCGGTTAAGAAACCGACATCGGTCATTGTGTTTTAATTTTTCAATTAAAATAGTGACCAATTTTCACCTTCCGGAACTATTTCTCCATTCCTTATATGATTTCTGTCATCTACAAAGACCAAATTACCAAATCTCCTATAAGTCACATTTTTTTGACTCGTTACCAAGCCAACGCACTCATGTTCCATGTTATCCTTCAATCACTCCCACCTAAGCCCATCGCCACCTTCCATTCTATCACCTATGGATCCCAGTCATCTTATTACCATCAGTACCAGTGATGAGGAGTTTGCAAGACTCCTTGATCAAAACCCCACTACTTTACAATATTATTTAGCCCATTCATCCACTCAGATTCATCATGATAGCTTTTGTATGGCATGTCGTGTCATTCCTATTGCCCTCGTACCCACTTCTGCATCAACTACTACTAGCTCGGCCTTACCCTCTTCCACCTTACCACCTGTGGTGTCCCAAATTGACCCTACATCATCAATATTTTCTGCACCTATGGCATTTGTCATGCCTTTGATGTTAGTTTCTCTTATGATGTCAACCATTCCTTTATCAACCACCTTAAGTGTAGGTCTATCTGCACCTACCACCTCTCATATACCTATTACATCTCAACCACCCATGGTGTCGAAAGCCCATACTCCCTTCCAAAACATTATCCTCTCCATCCCACAATTTCTTCCTCTAATTACTACGAGAGTCATTACATCCACTCCACCTACCTACACTTATCACCAACATCCCCCTATCTCATCTATCGCTTATTCAGGATACTTGCCACCTGCATCTATTCCTCCCTCACAATTTTTGTACTCGGCACCACCATATACTAGGATGTCACCCACATCATACCTTCATCATCTACCCCCTTATACTGCAGGGGGTGCCTAGTCATCACAACCTACTAATGATCTTATCAAAATGATGATGGACAAGATGTAGACATTGGAAGCATCGGTCTCGGCTCACATAATTCTCTAACATACGATGAGATTTGTAATGATCCCATTCACCTATCCATTCCAATTCATCCATACCCTATGCATTGGGAAATTCCTAAATTCAATCAATTTAACAATAAATAAGAACCGCAACACACTTGTGGTCTTTTAAACATGGGTGTTATCTGATCGCTCATGATGACACTTTTCTCTTGAGAACATTCCCAATGTCCTTGACAGGACCTACGTTGGATTGGTATAGTGCTCTACCTAGGCACTCCATTTTCTCATTCAACCAAGTAGCTCAATATTTCCTAGACCACTTTTCTATCAACATCGTCAATAAATTCACCATGACCAACTTGTACTTGACATGACAATACAAAGATGAATCTATCACAGATTTTGTCACTCGTTGGCGAAGCCTAATCAACCAACTCACGTTCTAACTACCTCAAAATGAGTTAATAGAGTTGTTCACTAGGGCTTGTGCAAGGCACATCTCTCTAACTCTCCAAGTTCAAACCTTCCACATGTTCGACGAGGCATTCACCATGGCCTAAAAACTTGAAATTCATGCCATTGAAGAGAATAAGATACAATTACGTAACAAGAACACTACGTTTAAATCAAATGATACCTCTTCTTCTTCCAAACCACAAAATAATTATTCCAAAGAAAAATGATTTCCCACATGGTAGTTTTGAAATTCATCACATCTCATCCATCCAACCAATCAAAGCCTTCTTCCAATCTTTCTCTTGTTCAGGATTTTTTGTTCAATCGGGAGCAACGAAAAATACACTCTCATAGGAGAACCCTACTCTTTGGTTTTAGAAAAAATTCTAAAATATAGAGTAATCACTCTTCCACCCATCAAACCATATACAAGTTTTGACCCCTCTCATCCTATGCCTACATGGTATAAAGAAAATGATTACTGCAATTATCATTGTGTTAAAGATCATACCGACAATAATTTTATAACTTTCAAAAATATTGTCTAGGAAATGTTGGATAGTGGAGATCTCATCTTGGATAACCTTAATGCACTGGCTAATCAAAACCTTCACATCTTCAAGAATTCATTCCCAAACCACACCCGTTCGTCTAACCAAACCAGTGAATCTTTGACCAATGACAGTAATGCTCATGAGGTTCATGTTGTTTTCGACATCATAACAACCCTTCCTCAATTTCCTCCTACTCAATCTATCGAGGAGATTCTTGTACGAGCCCCTTTGTCCATGGAAGAGTTTTTTTCATCTATTCCTTTACCCACATAGGAGTCTTCTTTATCTCCCCTTCACCCACAGAGAACACCGCATATATCTCGATGTAGTTTCCTACTCACCTCTCAACTTGACAAAAACCCACAATATTTACTCTCGTACCCATAGGAGAGTCATGCTTACCTTCCTCTTTGCCAAAAGATGAACCTACCTCATCCTACTTGTCATCTCCCCTACCCATGGGGATGCATTAGCACCACCCCTTCATATTGGTGACGATTCTCCATTGACTTTCAAGGATTCGTTGATTTTGTCTCATCTCTTTTACCCACGAATCCGAGGCCAATCATTTCCTATCTCACAATCATTCTTTATAGGGATCACTACCAACTCAACATCATCCCCTCCTCCAATGGTGCCAATTTCATGTTTGGCTAACCACTTGAATTATGTCAAAAATTCCATACTTTAGGGATGCCTTTGGCTACCTTTCTCAAATCGATGCAAAGGTTGTTTGTTGATACTTCCACAATCTATACAAAGGTTTTTCAAACAACCAAACCAACCATTCCCATGTTAGTTACAATGACCTCTTCTTCATCACCCTCACCCACACCTACACCTTTACTATCGAATGAATTTTTTTCCAATGCCTTAAACCTTGCTTGCACCTATATCTTCCTTGGCATCGGACCCATTACCATATAAGGAGTCATGCCGACATCAAGCCTTGTCCATCCTCCCTGTCAAACTAGATTTAGCCACATCCTTACAAGCTAAAACAAATACTATTCCCCCACCTAAGAGGAATACCCAAGCTCTTAGGTTGCACACACCTGGTTTCACCCACTACCCCTCTATCACCTTCACCACTTCCATCTATCCTAGATCCCCACCCATCAACCTTTGCCAAGTAGCCTCCTACCCAAGGTAAACCAAAAACACAACAGCCCACCTCCTCATCACGATCCTTTGTTCCACCCAAATTACCTACACAACTTACGCCTTCGCCATCACCTACATCCTTCTTACCTCCTATACCTATACCACTTCCAAAGGTATCCTCATCATTGCCTACGTTATTCCCTTCTCTTTGACCAGTACCTTCCACGTTGTTTCCTACTACAACATTCATTTCGCCTCCATTATCACCTTGGCTAACCCATCCCCTCCTCCATCTTCTTTCCCTTCTACGTCACGCCCTTCTTCTTCACCTTTACCTAAGAAAATGTAGCCAAATCCCAAGAACCCACTACCCTCTAAAGAGGTAGTTAAACCTACACCACCTTCAACAACTAGTTTATTTACTACATCTTTTCCCAAGAAGGTACAATCCAAACCTAAAACTACACTACCTACCAAACAAGTGGTAAATATGACTCAACCTCTAATTCCACCTCCCGTGGTGCCTCTCCCACCAAAATCACCCACATTTCCATCTAGACCCACACTTACTTCACATTGTGATCCATTGTCAAGGTCTTACGCCAACATATTAGCTAACCTTTTAGAAACCTCTGTCATCACATTGCCACCACTTACACCTTATGACCCACTCAAACCTAAACCAAAGGGGTTTGATGATACAAAAATTTGTGCTTACCATTGTGTGTTAGAGCATGATGTTGAAAATTGTAAGAATTTTCTTCTCCAACTATGTCCTCCCAAAGAAAACTTTGACGATGATGATCTTTTAGATGAGGACCCTATTCCACCTCCATCTATCACCACACCTCCTCGTCCCTTACCTATTCAGTGACCTTCATCTCCCCCTCCAAAACCCTTTTATCCTCCTCCAACATTTGAGATCAATATGGTATGTATAAGAGAGCTAGCCAAACCTCCGCCAAAATGCCAATGCGTTGCATTCTTTTCATAAAACCAGTATATTCCTCGCCATATTTTTGTATGTCCTGTCACTACACCTATCATGACTCACTTTCTCCTTTACCACACATTAATATGGTTAACATTACTACTTGATACAGAAGGAAAAGGAAGGAAAGAAGCAAACAACCAACCCATCCACCACTCTTTTACCCAATATCCCATCTACACCTGCACCAAAAATCAGCATTTATTGACCCACATACCCTATTTCGATGGGGTTCCCATCATACAATGATTAAACAATTGCACCAATATCCTCTCAAAAAAAAATTTTACGACCTTTTCTAAACATCTAAGTCTCATTGACATGCCCTCATTGAGGTTCTGTAATCTATTGAGGTTTTACCTAATGACCCTACTCCTATGGCATCCATTATCACTCCTCACCATGTGGCCTCTCTCACCACTTCATCCCCTTCCTCTGCACCTTCTACTACTCATCAAGTAGACACTCTCAATTTCTTTGACGAAATTGTACCTCTCCAATCAAATGATCCTGATCCCACCCTATTCATTTCCATCTACATTGATAATATACATGTTCAATGTGTTATGATCGATGGCGGTGTCTAGTATCAACATCATTTCTTCCCATGCGTACAACCAAATGCGCATCCCTGCCAATTACATGCATAATAACACAGTTATGTTACGTTCCTTCAACAATGCCATGAATTCCACCTTTAGCACCATCATTCTCCACATTCGTGTGGGCCCCCATACCATTTTTGAATTATTCTATATCTTAGAGGGGTAATTATAGTATAACATGTTGCTTGGCTGACCTTGGATCCACACCATGGGTTGTGTTCCTTCAACCTTACATTGATGTTTAAAATTTAAACATTATGGACACAACTATACCATTCCATCCTACCCTTCACCATTCAATACCTTTAACATGTTGTATCAACCTAATTATGTCCTTATACCGGTTAAGGCATCTACCACCACTATCACTTCCTTCACCCACAACCCCATCCACCAATGTGGCTGCTACATCTCCCACAAAAAACTTCGCTATTCTCATCACGCTGCCACAACTTCTGCAGCTAACCCATCTACTTCTTAATAAACCAATGCTTCTTCTTCCCAGTTTTCTAGTAGTTCATCCATTCCCACAACCCACATATCAACTATTGATCCCTTAGAATGTTTTTTTCAATGCCTCACTCTGGGGGAGTACCGCCTTTATAATATTTACACATTCCTTACTCCTCAATAGTATGGTAAACTTCACCATCCCCACTATGACCACTTTGCATAAACGAATTTTTACCCTACGGTCCTCCCCACCTTCACACCAACTTAACATATGGGGGACTATATGCTTCTACCTACTCACCTAAGCCACCTTTCCAAACTCGACCATTTTCCTCGACTTTCGGTCTCTCGCAAACCGCCGCTTCACCCACACTTTCCTCCATTTTTATGCTTAAAAGGTATTTGTCTTTGGTTTCTACGAAAAAGGCCATCATACTGTAATCCTAGGAATCACCCATAAGCATAAAGACCGTAGTGGTATCAGATTTACTGATCCATATCCCAAGCCCGAGTCAAACTCATTGAGCACAATAAACATTCACCAACTTCACCACCTTTACCTAAAGATTCTATGGATGTAGAATCCATTCCTCCTATCTTTTTTTCATGAACACTATTTCCCTAGGACATCCAACTTATCAACAAGATGGTGAGGCTCCCTCTTCTTTTCCCTTCCTATATCCTCGACATGGTTGATGACGATACACCTTTTATTAACATCATTTAATGTCGGACGATGACTCTATTCTCACCTACCATGGTGCAGAGGATTCTCATATTTACCGATCGTTACCTTCTCGAGACACAAACCATGTTGAATGAATCGACCATCAAAATCAATATTCACACTCAAGATGACCCACACATTCTAAATAATAGGCCAATATTTAGATGGTGTTAAACAGGAAGCTTTTACTTCTTTCCTCTAGGATCCTAGCAACGTTTTTCTTGGTCTTGCTTGATATGCTGGGTATTGACCCAAACATTGTGGTCCACAATATCATAAGTATTCCTAAGGCCAAACCCATGAAACAGAAGGCGTAAAAAAGCATCCTCGCATTTCTCTTCTTGTCAAAGAAGAACTCCAAGGCCTTTCTTTTGGTTTCCTTCATCCTATCCATTTATTATCCCCAATGGATCTCTAACATTGTTCTATTACAAACATGACAAGGGGACTCTGTATTTGTATGGATTTATGTGACCTTAACTTAGCTTTCCCCAAAGACAACTTTCCTCTATCGAGTATTGACCAACTAGTTGATCTCACCTCCGGCCATGATATGTTATCACTCATGGATGTTTTCTCAGGTTATAACCAAATATTACTTACCCCGTGAGATCAGCACAAAATTTCCTTCAACACTCCTTTGGGAACCTTCTACTATCATGTCATGCCCTTTGGCCTTAAAAATGTTGGTGCTACATATCAGTGGGATATGACTTATATCTTTCATAACATTATGCATCACATATTGGAAGATTGTGCTTATGATATTCTTTCTAAATTCAAACATCGGGTCGAAAGCCTTACATTCCTTAAGGTCATATTCGACCATCTCAACAAGTACTTGTGTTTGCCTTCAACCTAAGAAGTGTGTCTTCACTATTCTCTCTAGAAAGCTCCTTGGTTTTATTGTTTCTTTGTGTGGAATAGAATTTGATCCCGCTAAAATCAAGGCTATTCTTAAAATTCCTCCACCTACTAACCTTTTTCAACTTTGTAGTTTGCAAGGAAATTTGCAATCTATTTGTCACTTTATTTCTCATCTTTCCAACCATTGCCATCCATTTCATCATCTCCTCAAAAGGATGTCTCCTTCAAATGGGATGATGAATTCCAAAAATCCTTTGACACCTTAAAACAATACCTTCTCTAACCACCTATGCTCATTCCCCCTAAGGATGACCAACCATTTTACATTTACATTTCTAGTATTGATCATTCCCTAGGTGCCATACTCTCTCGTTGTGACAAGAAACATAGGGAACAAGTGGTTTATTATTTAATTCATACAATTTTAGACTACGAAACTAGATATACTCATGCCGAAAAAAAATTCTTAGCCTTAGTTTTTGTCACCACTAAACTTCACCATTACCTACTCAACAATAAAACATTAGCCTTAGCCTTAGTTAATGCAGCCTAGAATTTACCGGATAACACCCTAGTCACGCATTTGGCACATCACTCGGCCTTGGTGAGCACTCACTCGAAGCGCGCAAAGGTACTGGTCCTCTTTAGGGTTGTTGTAGCAGGGATGTTAGCATGATGAGGAAGAAACATATAGATTCATAACTAATCCATCATTCTACAACGCATGCCACCCTTAGATATATGAAAAAACAAGCTTAAACAAGTAATCATGACTGAATTAATAACATGCACCACTCAAGTACACACGAATAACACTTAGATTCAGCCAATAACTTCCATCTATTAATAAATATCGAGGCTCCTTACAGTAATGTCAATTTATATCAATTCCGTATGGATCTGATATAGTAATTCAGCCATATGCATATATTACACACACTCACACCTTTGTATATTATCTATTACACACCCCCTCACACACACACACACTTCTACTATGTACCTAACATATATATATATATATATATATATATATATATATATAGGGTGGGAACTTTCCATTCACCACTTCTCTATTCAAAAATAGGCCGCATGCTATTAATAGCCACACACAACTTGTTTACAAGCATAGCCACACATGCAAGTGTGTTATCTATAGACTGCGATAGTTAATCAAGTATCAATTATATTCTCGGCTCATCTCCATGCAAAAATGCTTTGTTCTACTTATCCAAAGATAGACAATGCATGGCACACACGATCCTGCATCGTTGGTGTGTTCCACATGCAATCTTCTAAAAATAGGTCCTCATGCTCAAAATCGATCGAGTCCGGAAAGCTAAACTTTCCTTTCGCATGCAAGTCATTCCTTTCCTTCCACACCCTTGGTTTCGGGCCTTCTATCCTACGTGGACTCCTTGTGTGATCTTTGACAAGTATTATTTGATCAACATTACCCCACACTAATCTCATTATCATCTCGACAATGGGTATCTAAAAATTTGAAGTAAAGAATAGAAGAATGGAAAGAATAAGAATGAAATAATGTAGATAAATAAAGAATTTTTATGAGGTTATGAGGTAGCCTCCTCTGTATCAGTTTGTAGTATCAACTCTAGATACTCCTCCTTTATTTCAGCCTCCAAAACCTTCCATTCAGTGAGTGCTTGCTCTACTTTTTCTAGGATGTCCATAGCAATGGATTCCAACTCATCCTCGCAATATCTCCTTTCTCATTTTGTAGAATTAACACAATGCTAGACAATGATGTCATTCTCCATTCCAAAAGATCCATCTTCGTGTAATTATCTTCCTAAGCTCTTCCAACCGAAGTCTTGTGTGGCTCTTATGTTGTTCTGGGCCTCGTGCTTCGTTTAACCAATGATAATATTTCTATGCGGCCTAATGTCTCATATTTCATTGCTTTCTGGACCTCATTATTTTCTTCTAGGGTCTTAATGTTGATAAGCACCTTTGGAGCTATGCACATATTTAAATCTTGATCTCGCTTTCTTTAACACTTCTGTAACGCTTTACAATAGCCCTTCATAAGATGTAATCTTTTTCATCACTAATGATTTCTTCGGTTTGGCATCTTGTTTCGAGCTCCTTGAATCGGCTTGCTGTGAGAGGTTCATCTTAAAGTACTAAGTCCACCAACTTTCTTACATAGTGTATTGCTGAAGGAAACGTCTGTGGTACCTTAGCCTCTAAATGTGGCCTTGCTCGATGACATTGTCACCAATATCCTTTGTGATGCTGATAAATACCTCTTTCTTCTTCTATGTGAAGTCCCTCTCCTATGTTATGTGTGTTATCTCTGCATCCTTTGTCTTCAACTCCTCGTGCAAAGACTCGATCATGGAATCTTTGTCCATGTTTATTCTAGCTACCTCAGCAAAAACTTTCACCAATGCATTGCTTACCTACTCATCGACATGACAACAGGCTTTTACTTTCATGTGTCTAGCTTAAATTTCCTTCTTGAGTCATCTCAAAATGCATGACTCTTCGCACACATCAAATTTTGGCTCATCCATGTGGGTGTGTATTGACCACAATAGTTACTTTCTAGTGTGCACAGTCATCATGTCCTCATCCATTAGCTCCCATCTAAATAAGTCCTTTTGTGTTATCGTGCTCTGGAAGCAGGCACAGACAATTTTTCCTGTGTCCTCTACATACCCCATGGCTGGTGGAATGTGCTCTCCATTTGTTCTTCTAGACCATTGCTGCTTAGGAACTTTAGCTTCCAAATTTGGGACTTGTGCCTCCATGTCCTGAAAAATTCTCTACAGATTGTCTCCTCTCATCCTCTTCTTTTTCCTTTGATTCCTCACCATATTCTTCTTAGTTATCTATAAGTGTAGGATATTTAGGTGTGTTTTCCTTTTACTCTTCCACCTCCTCATTTAACTTCAGTTTCCTCCTTCTTTACACGGTCACCTTCTTTTGTGGGGAGACTCTAGGTGATTTGTGCACCATGGTTAAAGTAGCACCTTGGGTTTTTATTCTCATAAATACCCTCTTAAACTTTGATACCCTTGGACTACATGCAAGTCCTCATCATCCCCCTCTTATGGCTAAGGTGGTGTAATGGCGCACTCAGCTTCATCCTTACTTGTAGGATGTCTCCTACCTCTATGTTCCAAACCACCACTATATTCGCACTCCTCCTCCTCATCCTCCACTTTAATTGGCTCTATGGGTTTAGTCACTGGGATGTTCTCCATTGTATGCTTTCCTTTTCGTGGTGTTGGAAGTGCAAAATCACCTTCCACATACTTGTTATTCTCCATCTTTGGCTTCAGTTGGAGATACACCAATGCTTCCCCACATCTGCTATAGCAAGACTTATTGGCTTCACATTTAGTACCTCTAAAATGATCATCTTTGTATAATCACTTCTTCCAGGATACACATACTTCTTCCTCAACGTATGGTAGTCCCAGTCTACCTTATCTACATTGAAGACCAATCAGCACGTGTCGTCAAATCTATGGACGAGATGCTTTGAAGTACCTTGTAGTGAATGCGTAAGGCAATTTACACCAAGGGCTCCAGAATCCATCTTTATTGGGAAGCATGTGATGTAGAAATTTTGATATACAAGCAAACTAGACTTGTTTCCCTACCACTGCTGGTAGATCCTTTGGAATGCGCCACTCTTCCACAAATGCCACGCGGAGCCTGCCAAACCATTTCTCCATCCTCTCGATTTATGTCATCTGTCATGGCCCTTTGCATAGGTACTTGCTGAATCTTTCAGTTGGTGACTTGTTCTCCATGGGGTATTCCCATACTTTTTCCTTTGGTCCGTCTGGTACTCCGATCTCCATGAATACCAGTGATAGTAGAACAGCCCCAAATTTGATCTTCCACCCTGTGCATGCTTCTTCAACTATTTTCTCTATAATATAGCCTGCAATGTTGTAGATTGTCCCTTCTAACATCTTACACACCACATGTAACCACATAGTATTTACTTATGACCACCGCTCTTGATCATTCAACTTGGTAACAAGGTGTGTTGTAGCTTGCACAACTGGATAGTTCTTCAATTTGTCTATTTCTATTCCATGTGGATCCTTTAGGTAACCCAAATCCTATCTAGTCTTTCAAATCATGGCTTTATCTACGAGATCACCTTTTATATCTTCTCTTGTGGCCTTCGGACACAGAATCGATGAGACAAGCGTAGGTGAGATTCTAACTCGTGTCCCTGCAAATTAGAAGTTCTCGTGTACCCGCTCAAGAGCCAGCGATACAAGGGCTCATATTCCTAAAATATGGAAGCTCATATAATTGGTGGACCTCAATCCTCTTGAGAATCTTCTCACCGCATCATCATAAATTGGCATATCATCCACCGTACACTTGTTCGTTCTCACGGTGAGTAGGGAATCAAGCTCCTTCTTATTCTCAACATCCCTGTGATTATATTCACTTACTTTTCTTTTTCTGACAAGTGAATCCCATTCCTGGCTGATGATGACTCCTTCTGGATATTTCATCTCTGAAAAATGGCTTTCAGGTGCCATATCTTCCTCCTTAACAACCACCTTCTTCTTTCCTTTTATTGTTGTTGTAGATGCCTTCTTAGGTGTCATTTTTACCTTGTAAATGTCTCCTCTTTAACTCTACAACTTTACGAATCAAACCCTAGCTCGATTCAATCATGCCCTAGGTGGAAACTTCGTAACCTAACTCTTTTCTATCTCCCTGCTTTGCTCAAACCCTTCACCACCGAGGATGCAAGCTTCTTGTCACATAGATCTGGTTGTCATGCTTGGTTTCACACCCTTCGCACCTTAACTCAATCACTCGACTCTTCACACTTGGCTCTTTCCTCAAATACTCTTAGTTGTAATGGTAAAAATGAATCCACATTCCATCCTTATATAATTTTTTCAAATTTTGATGCATTTATTGCTCCTTCACCTACCAAATATCCCCTCATTCATTGACCAAATCCATTTGTTCCACATGGTACATCTTCGATCCCTAGCTATAACCTTCTAGCACGCCTTCCTACCCTCTGGTCACATAATTTTCTTCAGTGTGCGCTCCCATGCCCGAGTACCTCATTATTGTACCTTCTCCTAGTAGCTATCATGGCCTCCACTTACCTCGTGTTATACTGTTCTTTCATTCATCTCCATCCTTGGTCACTTTTGAGAAGCAATCTTCTTTTGACTTAAAGCACGCTCGTAGTGACTTATTACTTTAACCTTTCAGCTACCACAGTCTTTTACTTGGATAACTACAACCACCCCACACTAAAAGTATGTGTAGTCCTCTACCCATAAACATTATTCATATAGTAATTAGCTTCATGCATGCAAGCAAGCGCACTTATTACACAAAAACAACAACTAAATTAACAAAGCATAGTGATAATGAAGGAAATATATTAAGGAAATTCAGAATTGAAAACCTAAGATAAATGGCAATACTGCCTTATTACAAACACCAAGAAGACTTATTTATAGTAGGGCTTCAGCCTACTCCTGTTAAAGTAATTGGGTAGCCGTGTTCCATCAAGTACTTCTAACTAGCAAGCACCTGATTCAAGTATAGAAGTGATAACATATGGCCCTAACCAATGTACTTTGAACTTTCTAGATGGCGCAAGAACTTAGAGTCATAAAGAAGGACCGTCTGTCCAATCTCAAACTTTTTATCCCTTATGTTTCTATCATGCCATGCCTTCTACGGCCTTTCCGATTTCGACTCCATCATGTTATGGCTCAATGCTCATCCAGTTGAATCATCTTTTTGATACACTCTTCTAAATCCTGTTCATTAGCTAAACCTCTAGCGCACCCAATGCACAAAGAAGGTAACATAAATTCTATAGGGATAATAGCTTATGCACCAAAACCAACTAACATGGTGTGGGTTTGTTCAATCTCTTGTAATTTGTTCTAAATGCCCAAAGAAGCAGTGACACTTTTTCATCCCAATCCTTTCCTCCAACATCACAATTTTTTTCAAATTTTAGCTCAAAATCTTGTTGAAGGCCTCGTAGTTCCATTTTCCTAAGGATGGTAAGGTGTAGTTTTATGGTGTGCAACCATAAACCCATCTAATAGGATCTGATTGTTTCATTCAAAAATTGTGTACCTATATCACTTGTCAATCTTAACGGACATCCATAATTTGTAAGAATATTCTCCCATAGAAACCTAGCTATTTTAGTTGCAAGCATGCAGTCCTTAATAGGTGTTGTTTCGCCCGTGTGAGATAATCTGTGTAAGTAATGATATAACGTGATCCAATGTACTTATGCTTCTTTGGCGAAATAGGTCCTACAAAGTCAATGGCCCATTTCTCAAACAGTTTTGGCACTAGTAATCGGTCTTAAAGGCATCTCATCTCTTTTCCCTGGTTTTCCTAGGCACTGACAATGATCACTCACCTTACAATATGCTTTACAGTCCCTATACAATGTCTCCCACCATAATCCAGCAAGTAGGATCTTTTGGAAGTCGCATCACCTGTATAATGGCCTCCTGCAATACCACCATGAGCTTCTTCCATGATATCCTTACGCTCATGCTCTAATACACAATGGTGTAATACTTCATCTCTACCTATATTGTAAAGGTCACCACTGATTAACATAAATGGTGCCACGTGTATAGCAAGCTACTTCTTTTCTAATGCTTTCATTCCTTCTGGTTTCATACATGTTCGTAGAAGATAGAAATGTCCTCTAATTCCATGGGCGCGTGTTGTAACCTATATAAATTTTTATCCAGCATTGTTTCTTCAATTATCCTCTCCTGAATTAATTCTATATAAATGGTTTGGTCAGAATTGCTTTTCTTGGCTTCACCACAATTGTGAAGTAAAAATGTTGAAATAGGAGCACCCATCTACATATGCACCCCTGTAAGACGGGATTATTTACCAAGTACTTCAATGCCATATGATCTTTATAAAACACAAATGGTGTTGATAAGCAATCTTGAAACTTGTGCAATGCATAGATCATTGACAAAGCTTCACACTCTATAGTTGTATAATTGTTCATAAGAGAGTGACTTCCTACTAGAAAAATAGATTCAATGATCTATAATACCTTCACTAGGTTGAGCTAAGACAGTGCCAATGGCCATGCCGTAAGCGTCCACATGCACATGAAATGGTCTATCCCACGAGGGAAAATGCGAATGGGCGCAGTAGTAAGTTTCTCTTTTCATATCTTAAACAAGCGTTGTTGCGGTTCTCCTCAATAGAATGTACCTTTCCCCTTGAAGAATTATTTCAAGGGCACACAGCAATTTTGGCATACCCTTTGATGAATTTTCTATAATATCCTGTATGACCTAAAAATTTGTGCATCTCACTTTGACTGGTAGGCACTTCTAGGCCTAAAATGACTGCAACCTTGGCTATATCAATTAGCAAACCTTCCTTGCAAATTATATGTCCTAACAATATCCCAAATGGCATAGCAAATATGCACTTCTTGATGTTCAAAGAGATACTCAATTGTCTCGCATCGTTCAAACATTAAGCACAGATTGTCACAATGATCTTTCACAAGCCCATATACTATCTAATCATCTAGGTAGACCTATAAGAAGTTGTTAATAAAATCTTTGAATGCTTGAACAACTATGTGTGAAAATACATCAAACACATTTTTCAAACCAAAGGGCATCACAAGATAGGAAAAACTAACCCATTCAAGTAGTAAATGTTGTCTTTTCTTAATCCTCCTAAGAAATCCTAACTGATGATACCGGAAAATCCATCTTTAAATGAATATATTTCGCGCCCTGCAACTCCTAGTATTTTCTTGGTGAATAGTGTAGGGAATGGATCTATGACGCATTTAGCATTCAACTCTCTATAGTCCACACATATTCTAATTTGTATTTCCTTCTTGATACTAATAACCATTGGGCTAACCCATTTTGGCTCATCAGGGGGTTGATAATTCTAGATTTCAAAATTTTATCAATTTCTTCTTTTACCTTTTCACCCAAATTAGGATTCATTCTATAAGGTATCATTCTAACTATCTATGCACCATCCTTGAGTTTTATCTTCATTTCCTAAGGGATTCATGTACGCCTTTAAGTTCATGATACCCTCAAGGGAATAAGTCCTGATAATCCCCGAGCAACTCGCCGATCTTTGTTACCTCTCGAGTCTAACCAAGAGTCTCTAATTATGGCTTCCTTGGGCTCACCCTACGAACCTATATTCACCTTCTTTGTCTTCATGAGTTTGTGGTAGGCACACATATCCTTTTCTGCATTTTCCAAGACCTCGTGCACCCCTTGTGAATGTTCAATGTCCAAGTTCTCAACTTCCATTTCATCCACGATGTAAACCATCTTTCCTTTCTCTTTTCTCAAGGAAATCACGTTCAATTAGTATGGATTCCATTTCTTTGTCCTTTTCAAAACATGCTCGAAATCTACCTCATTGAATAATTCCTAAATATTCTATTCTACCTTTGCACTATCTCCCATAGTTAAGCACTTGAAAACATTTAATACCTCTTTTACAAGAGGTTTAGTCGAGAAGTAGTCAAAATTCTGGATCATTCTTGCGGTCAAATCTTATCAATTTTAAGTCTCTCGATGTATTTCTACATATACATACCAGGTGCATGCGCATCCTCTTAGCATATAATACATTCGATGCACCCAGAGTGAAGTTGGTAATGCTTCTTGTCCTGCTTATCTAGAACGTTTTGCACACCTTTGAATGTGATATTGAATAGGTTGATCACCATGATAAGTGCAGATTTGCGTAGGTGCTTTGTTCCTTATAAACCTAGTAGAAAAATCCTCTCCAATCTCTTCCTAGTGTATAACATTATCTCTATGGACTACCCACCGGTGTGTGTTTGTCCCGCAAGGTATATACTAACATATATCTTCTTTTATCTTGATTTGTACCACTGTATTTCCATGGCTTTCAAAAATACATGAAGGTCTTATGTCCCTATATACCAAGGTATTGTGCTACCTATCCATCAAACTAAATGAATTCCATTATTTCACGCAACCGCGCTTTTCACCTCATGCCCTACTAGTTCATATGTTCCATGAGCCCAATTATCACAAGAAATACTCGTAGTATCACTAATAGAATGAGAATCCTCCCACTATAGGATGCCTTCTTTTGATGGCTCATTGACCTCTGGGTCTGAATAACATGTACATAAAAAAATTAATTCCTTCTCACTTAGAGGCTCAACATATGGTGTAGACTTCCCATCTATTAGAGGTATCACAACTCTTTCCTCCTTGTTCTCAAAGTTGATATATCCCTTATTGAATCTCAAGTCAAGCATTATTCACATAACACCAAGGGCATCCAAGCAAGGCTAGAAAATTGTCTACTGCAAGTAATAATACCTCAAAATCCCGATGAACTTGGCCCCTTGTATGGTTATAGATGCATCATTCAAAACTCCTATGGGAGTGGCCTTAGTCAGTTTTCCATAAACAACACATTAGATGATGGCTACAATGGAGGCCTCCCCATTTATACCCATACATATAATGTAAGAACATTTACTTCTACACCTGTATCAATCAATATGTTGTTCAGTAGCCACCCATCCACAATAGCATTCAGAGTTATTTCCTTGTCATAGTTAATGCTATCAGGGGGAATATTTGCATGTAAAATCTGTTGTCCAGTCTCAATACTTGTGCAGAGTGTTCCCTTTTAACCAACTTCCTAATAGTGGAATGATGTTCTCCTGGCATAACATTTTGCACACTTCTCTCAGATCATCGATATCAGTTTGGATTGTCTCTGATGCTTTCTTTTGATCCTTTAAGTATTGTATCTCACCCTGAAGTTTCCTTAGCACTTCCATGGTATCCTGGTAAATTTCCTTCTGATGAGTAGGATCTAGGTATCTTGCATGCATAACCTCCTCCTTAGTGATCGTATGCTTTTGGTGCAATGCCTCTCTCATGCATGTTGCTTCAAAGGTGCATGTAGTAATATTTACTATAAATGCCTCAGGTCCTTATCTTATCCTGGGCATCCACTGATCTTCTACCACGCACTAGATTCTAACCATCCCAGCACCTTTGTTTTCTTGCTTATGTTGCTTACTCAAATGCTCATATAAATTTGGGCACTCTTCATATCTATAGTTCTTCCCATAGAAATAACATGCAATATTCTGAGGACATTCGTGCCTATAATGGTCAAGATATCTACACGTATAACATGTTCCACATGGGAACTCACCTCTTCCTCCACCACAGTCTCATCCTCCATATCCACCATGATACCCACGTCCCCTTCCACGACCTCCTTTAAAATGCCCCTCATTCCTGTCATAGCACATTTGATTATGATCCCAATCCTAGTGCTTATTCTTACCCTTAGAATTATCATTACACTTACCTATCATACACTAATATCTATAGCATCCTAGATCTCGACCAATCAACTAAAAATCCTCGAGTATCATGGGTCATGGACCTACAAATCCTAAAAATCAAGATACATTCTTCCTCATCGCACGCGTTGTAACAAATGACAGTGACTAGCATCATGATTCAAATGATATATCTCACGACCCAATAGTAATAAGCATACATATCTGTAAGGGAAACTATCCTTGGTGTGTCCTTCCACTTCACAATCTATAAACCAAATTCTGAGCGTGTTTCATGGGATGAATTTTTGATAGCTTTTCTAACTACTTTTCCATAGCTACAATCTATGCCTCTATGAATGGACTAACGTTAGTGTTAATACTCCTAACTACCTTAGCATGCAAAGTTGTTTCCATTGCTTTGAGTAGATCAGTGTATGTCTTATGCAACAGCGCCCTTCTAAAAGGTGTAATCAATCCTCCAATGAACCATTGTGCATGCTGGCTAGTGTGAATATCATAAGATAGCTTAGATAGAAGTGTCTTAAAATGAGCATCATACTCACGTACACTCTCGATAGTGTAGTGCTTGCTTGATATCCTTGAGTGCACTTATACTCTTCTACTCAAACTCAGGGATATGAAAATCTTTCAAGAAAGCATCCCTCAGTGTTGCATAATCCACACAAGTTTGATCAGGGTCAAACTTCCTATACCAGCTATGTGCATGCCCTTGTAATGTAGTGGTGAATTGACTTGCCTTACGCTCAGCATCTATGATCCCTTTAGTGTGCCACAAGATTTCACACATATGCACATGTTTGGTAGCATCCTCTATACCTCTATACTCCAGGAGATGAAGAGACATCTCCATATAGATATTTTGTGGTTGTTGTGGACCTTGACCACCTGATCTAGAACCTCCTGTGTTCCCTCTACCTCCAAAACCACCAGATCCAATGGAACTAGAGCTGCCTATACCTCTTAATCTACCACCTATAGTTGGAATAGGACCTACTGGATGTACTACCATGTTCTCTGATAGTAGTAATATACTGAATCCCTATAGTCGTGAGGTATTTCCACTCCCAAAGGTGAATCCAAAATTGTGGATGATGTGCCTAAGAATGTTCCACCAAATAACATTAAATTCATATGTCCTACCATTTATGTACTTGATCCCTTACTCCCACTTTCCTACTTCCCAAGTTAGATTGTTGGTTACTTGTACTAGATAATGGAAAACCAAGCGCAAGGGCTAGGTCACGGGTGGATTAATATGCACGCCCGAAGTCTAAGTAGTCTCTGTCGGCACACTTCGTGTGTGAGGTAAAGGGGGTCCCTATCATATTTTCCAAGATGGGGATTTCACGATGCTCGGCTCTATGTCTTCTATGTGAGTTGTATATCCTTCACGATCCATCTCTCTCTACGATAGAATGTTTCTTCTCTATCTCCCTCTCACGCACCTCATTATACTTAAATCACATTTCCTCTCTCTACATCTCTTCCGCTAGGTCTTCCATCTTAGACAAAACTTGTTCTGTCCTCACGTGTGGAAAAGTTTAGTTAGCCATTGTTTTACTCTCTAGGTTCAAATTTACCATCAAGATCTTGATTTCCAGCGGAATACCTTGCAAATATGTTCCTCTTGGATACCACAAAACTAGAATTCAGCTACCTCCGGGAAAGAGTAAGTCAAAATTGAATATTCTAGGATATTTAACTATTTAGAACACCATGAAACCACGTATCCATAGCATGGGTCTAGATCATATCAGCATCATAAAGGGCCTAAAATTTTTCCTATTCGGACAAGTGCACGATACCTCTAGTTCTCTGAGATGCATAAGTAGTAAGCCACTCGTATAGTTCTACTAGAAAAATAGTGAAAAATCTCTCATATAAGCTATCATACAGATTCTATTCTACCCAAGTGCATGTGTTAAACTCAGATCCACTACTTTGAATTGTCATGCATATTCTTCCTCCAGATCGTGTATCATTCCTCAATACTTTCTAGAGTTAACTGGTACGTCTTCATTGTGAACCATCCTAAAAAAACTGAAAAAGAGGTCCCGACAATGGAACCAATGATGCAGCCTAGAATTTACCAGATAACACCCTAGTCACATTGGCACATCACTCATCCTTGACTGAGCACTCACCCAAAGCACACAAAGGTACCAGGTCCCTCTTTAGGGTTGTTATAGCAGGATGTTAGCATGATGAGAAAGAAACATATAGATTCATAACCAATCCATCATTCTACAATGTGTGCTACCCTCAGATCTATGAAAGAACAAGCTTAAATAATAATCATGACTAAATTAATAACATGCACCACTCAACCACACAGAATGACACTTAGATTCAGCCAATATCTTCCATTTATTAATAAATACAGAGGCTCCTTACAATCATGTCAATTTATATTAATGCGCATATGGATATGATATAGTAATTCATCCATATGCGTATATTACACACACACTCACTTTGTATATTCTCTATTACACCCCCGACACACACTTCTACTATGTACCTAACATCATATATATGTGTGTGTGCATGTGTGTGATGGGGACTTTCCTTCACCGCTTCTCTATTCCAAAAATAGGCCGCATGTTATTAATAGCCATGCGCCATTTACGAGTAAAGCCACACATGCAAGTGTGTTATCTATAGACTATTGGTAGTTAATCAAGTATCAATTCTATTCTTAGCTCGTCTCCATGCAAAAATGCTTCGTTCTTCTTCTCCAAAGATAGATAATGCATGGTGTGCATGTCCCTACATTGTTGGTGTGTTCCACATGCCATCTTCTAAAAATAGGTCCTCATGCTCAAAATCGGCTAAGTCCATAAAGTTGAACTTGCCTTCCATGCCTAGGTCCTTCCTGTCCTCCCGTGCCCTTGGTTCTGGGCCTTCTATTTCACCTAATTCTTATAGCATTTCTTTGAATATTGACAAAACAAATAAGGGTAAAGGGGCTATGAGGAATACTTATTAAAGCTAGTTGAAGGTTGTTGCGTGTGTATGACTTCTTGATCCATAGCTGATCGTGAGAGCTACCTTTTGGCTAGGAGGAACTACCTGAAATAAACAACAAGACCACCAAATGGAAGTTAAACAGTATATACAGTGGACTACCTAGTGTATGTTAGATCTCGAGAAGTGTGATACTCCCTAGACGGTTTGTCAATCCACTTTTTAAAACAATTCAATGTTAATAGTAAATGAAATCCTTGTAGTTAAAATGATTTGGGTATCTCATTTGACTACAATAAGAAAATTCTTTCACAACATGTTAAGCTATGATTGAATTTGTAGGGAAAGGTCTCTATCAGTCTGCTACTCTTGGTCGTGAGTGCGGTTTTGGGCTATTTTGGGTATTTGGTGGGTATTTTAGGCTTTGTTCTTAGTTTGAGTGTAAAACACGAGACTAACGTCATTCGGTATGATCGATGTCGGTTAAGTGAAATTGGTGAAGGTTATTTGAAGCGCATCATCAGTATGGTCGGCATAGAGGAAACTTATTAAAATCTAGGTGTGAGGACAGATTCGAGGCTAAATGGAAATGTTGTAATGGTCGGGTATTTGGAGTTCTTAGGTGTACTCAAAGATCTTTAAAATTCGGGTATGGGAAGCTTAATGGTGTGGGCGAATGAATGATCAAGTTTTCATGAAGGTAAATTGTGGGAAAAAATGAGTGCAAGTAATAACCGATAACAAAAGGTAATAGAGCCTACTAAAACGAAAGTAGATGAATGTTGGTTAACAAAACACTTACTATTGTATGAGCTTGATGGCTAGATGGAAATGGTATTCGATCAGATGGATGGAGTTTGGTGTGGTGAAGGAACTTCCCAAGATGCTCCCGTGAGTGCAAATGGCTCTGTGATCACTTCTGATGCTAGCTATGGATGCTCTAATGTGTGTGTGAATATTGGTTCGCTTACATGTAGCTGGTTTCATCCCTCACTCTCAAAAATGTGCCAACATCGAATTAAGGTTGTTTTGGGGAATAAATGGTAACCGACGATGGTTAGGGTGGACCGACACGGTTCAAGGTGATTGGTGTTGGTTAGGGTGGGATTTCCTAGGTTTACTAAACTGGGAAGATCCACTTGATTTCTTAGATCTTGTTCATTTTTCTCGCGGATTAGAATGGAAGCTTCCTTTCTAATGGGTGGGAATGTGGTTATATGGAATGTATGCTTTGATTTTTAGGTTTTAGGTAGGTCTTAGTTAGTTATGGTAACATACTAAGAATAGGTCTAGGGTGAGGTGGCTAGGTGAGGTGGTGGTGTGAGAATTATCTCAATTAGGATATTTAAATAATAATATTATGAGATCATGAATTAATTTAATTTAATTAATTAACTTAATATTAGAGTGAGGTGAAAGGGGCCATGGTTAGGTGAGTGTGTTAAAAGTGATTATTTGACGTGAGACCAAGGGGAGTGTGACCCAATTTTGGTGTCTACACCTTCTATCCCACGCGGACTCCTTGTGTGATCTTTTACAAGTATTCTTTGATCAAAACATATACGCTAAGCCCTACCAACATTAATGTGTTACACGTTGGATCATGATTCTTACAGACTTAGATCTCGAATTCACCCATCAAAAATCTATCAAAGGAAAAAAATTGTATACCAACTCACAAATGCACATCTCTTGAAATCAATCCTCTAACTTAGATTTCTTTGATTAATCCATCGCTACCCTCTCTTTATACGATATCATTTACTAGACGACCTTATTATTTGATGGTTCCAAATATCAACATGGGGGTGCTTCCAGATTTATCCTCATTCCTCTTGATGGTGAGCCTATGCCATTATCTTTCAAATTAGATTTTGATTGTACTAACAATATCGCCGAATATGAAGCACTCGTGTTAGGTCTCCAAACCGCCATAGCCTTAGATGTTAAATGCATTAATATCTTTGGTGACTCTCAACTAGTTTTGAACCAAGTTAATTGTATATATAGTGTCATAACAATATACTTAAAAGTATAAACATCATGTTGACATACTTTTGAATACCTTTGACCATTATGAACTTCAAACCACTCCGCGTTATACTAATAAATTTGTGGATACCATGACCTTTCTTACTTCTCAAATCCGTGTTTTTCCCTCGACTCAAAAATATTTTGTATAATAAAAATTTTGATAACACCCTCTTATCTATTTCAAGACATCAACCTTGTAGCAACCATTGAAAGCCCGACCCATGTGACCTTTGGTATAAGAAGTTTGATGACTACCTTTCCCTTTCCATTTCACCTCTATATCTTACTCAATGGACAACGAGCCTTTCTCAAAAATGTCTCTCACTATTTCATCATGCGTGGTCTTCTTTATAAACATGGTTTTAATGTTATCCTCTTGATGTCTTACGAGTTTGAAATTCCCTACACCATCAAGGAATTTCATGACATACTTTTTTTTGGGGTTCACTTCGATTGGTTTATTTTTCGTTAAACACATTCTTCACAGGTTATTACTATCCAACCCTAAACCGTGATTTTTCGGACTATGTCAAGCATTGTGTGAAGTTTCGCAACATGCTAATCTTCATCACACCCTTAGTAATGCCTTATAGGTCACACGAGACCTTTGGCCTTTCTGTCAATGGGTTGTGGATCTTATCGGAGAGATCGATCCTCAATCTTTGCAAATTCATCAATTTATTATTACCATTACCGAATATTACACTAAGTGGGTGGAAGAAGTACTTCTTATTTCTACAAAATCCAAGAAAATCTGTGAATTCATAAATCATCACATCATTTTTCACTTTGGTGTTCCTCACCACCTCATCATTGATAATGGAAAACAATTTAAAAACAAAACCCTATGGAAGCGTTTTGATGCCTTGGCATCAACTTAGTTTTTCTTCACCGTATTATCCCCAAATAAATGGCCAAGTGCAATCAACCAAAAAAACCTTAAAAAAATTCTTATGAAAGTGGTTGATGATACTGGAAAGGATTGGCACACGCACATTCCTTTTTCCTTATGGTCTTATCACATTAGTATTTGTACATTAACTTCTTCCATGCCTTTCTCTTTGGTCTATGGTACAGAGGTTTTCCTACCTCTCAAATTCCAAATTCCATCTCTTTGTATCTCACTCAAATATATGCTCAATGATGATGATTTTTTCCAGATCATTTAGCACAACTTGAGTTATTAGATGAATGTTGTCTCAATTCTCTTGATCACCTCCAAATCTACTAAAAATGTATCAAATGTGCCTACAATAAATGTGTCTAAGAATGAACCTTCTAGGTTGGTGACCTCGTCCTAAAGGAAAATCAACATGTAACAAAAGCAGAGAAAAGTAAACAGGGAAAATTTGCTCCTAATTTTCTTGGACCCTATATTATTACTACTACTATGGATTAGGTGTTTATCATTTATCTTCACTCAAAGGTAAACCCAAACCTGATCCCCTCAATGCCTTGCATCTTTGACCATTCTATTATTGAATCAAGTCCTAAATCATCTTATGTCTATTAAACGTTTGTCCCTTGAGCACCATTCACCTTCCACTTACCTATTTTAAGGATCAACGACTAAACAAGACTCATACGATTACCCGTCACTTTTCAACCTTATCTTAAATATGAGCACCACGACTCTACTCATGGCATGATTCTCATGGATACTTTTCTTCCTTTTCAGGATGGAATCCCATGGTCATTTTCACTTAAAACCTTTCTTTCATAGCTAACCCATGTGTGTTATGGTTTTGTCTTCATAAAAGAAGCCTATACTTCTCTATAGTCTTGTCCATGACCTAAAAGTCCAAAAAACAATTCAAAATTAATATACGGGATTTTCAAATTCAAACTCCTTGAGTCAAAATTCTAGAAAAAATATGACTCCCTCAAAAGGACATCTACCTTAGCTCTATATTGCTGCTTATAAATAGATTTGCTCCTCGAAAGACAACTATAAAAATTAGCCCTAAAAACACATAGTCTATAACAAAAGAAGACTATTCCTATAAAAATAAAATAAAATAAAAATATTCTAAATATTCCCACATCGATCAGCTTCATGAAGACCTCAAGGAGATACTCTACTCATCCCATATAGACTTCCCGCATCGATTAGTCTATAAAAACAAAAGAAAAAGGAAAATATGACTTTTTCATCATGGACTTACCTATTTTGATCTTGGGTCTCTTGCCAAAGAGGCATGTTGTCTCACACCAGGTTATGCTAAACCAACTTCTTTCACCTCACTTCCTTTCCTTTCTAATTTTCTACCTACTCAAGGGACGTGCCACAAATGTGACATTTCATGATCATGTGACCTTCTTCACCCTTAGAACAGTCAATCATGTAATGCCTTTAGGGTTTTATGTTCATACACCAATATTTGGTATGATAGACTCGTAATGGTTCTTATCAATTAGGTGGCTCTTTTGTCTCCTCTTACCATTCACCTTTCTTTTCTTACTTATTGATCCTCCTACACAGGACCGACCCTTTGACACCTACATTCTAGGAATTCATCTCCCACAAAATCACCCATGCCTATCGCAACCTAAAAATCATCGGCGCCTATTCAATCTATACCCAACCATGCCTAAATGACCTAGACTCAATCATGCCTAAAACCTATCAACCAATTCCTCTACCTCATCATATTCTTCCCTATTTTATGTGAGAATGACATCGGCCTAAGGCCCCTTTTCATCGAGGCTATGTAGGTAGCACTCGAGGGCATGGGGCCCTTAGAGGTTAGCTTGGCCACTCTTTCCCCTAACCAATTTTCCCCTTTTATATTCACATTTTACCCTAGTTAGTTTCCATTTTACACAAAACTTGGAAATTAAACAATCATAAAAACATACATATTTACCATTTTATAACATCACCATATCATACATCAATCATTTCACATTTCCATGATATCAAATATTTGGAAATTCACACCCCAACATACATATACATCATCATTTATTTTCCATACTACCAATAACTTAGAAATTAAATCAAACACAAAAAACTTGACCTCAACTTCCTATACCTGACTCCATCATGCCTACATGACCTCGACTTCCTAAATCACCTAGACTCCATCATGCCTATACCGACTCCATCAAGCCTATAGCTGACTTCATCATGCCTAAATGACCTTGACTCCATCATGCCTACATGACCTTGAGTACCAAAATCACCTAGACTCTACCATGTTTATACTGAATCCACCATACCTAAATGACCTTGACTCCACCATCCATATACCGACTCCACCATGCCTATACCCAACTCCATCATGCCTAAATGACCTTGACTCCATCATGCCTACATGACCTTGGTGCCTAACTTACCTAAACTCTACCATGCCTAAATTACCTAAGACTTAATCATGCCTACATGACTTGATTCAATCATACCTAATTCAAATAGTTTCCATTATACACAATAACAATGGAAATTTAAAATGAGTACATCATCCATCCAATCAACATCATCAACTATATAAATGGGAGAGTTTGTGTATCAATACATATATACACTAGATATACAATAAATATCAGTATCTCAAAAACACTCATGTACAATCTCATGTATTTGGCATGCAAGGATCTTTGTAACGCTAGTATATATATCAAAAATAAAAATAATGGTACATAATCCATATAGTGACTACTCACCCCCACTTGATGCCCTCCTATCCAGTCTCACCTATCTCCTCCTCCTGGCCCTCTATCAGGCCCAGTCTCTAAGAGCTTGTAACCTCACCATGGCCCTGTCTCTGGGGTTGACCACCCCCTGTGCTACCAGAACTATGAGTCCTAGATGTCATCCACTCATTGGCTTCCTACTAGGCTCTTTACTCGGCATATGAGGGGATATCAATACTGAAAATCATAAAATGATCCTAATAGTAGCGAGCCTCATTCAAGACATCCCTGAACCTCTCCATCAACACATTCTAGGGTGGTTTCATGGGTCTCACTGTAACCTATGAAATCTACCTTGCTAATAATAGCCTCAGTCGTTGTCTTGATGCCTACCCTCTGCTTGTGCCATGGGACTTTGTCCTAATGAAGGTGTGTGTAATATGGGACCCTGTCCTAGGGCCTATGTGGGTACTTGTGTTAAAATTTGGGCATGTAAGGCCACCACCTATGCCTTTTCCATGACTAACTAGCCTTGTAAACCAACCACCTATACTGTAAGGTGGAAAACTATCCTCCATCCCCATTTCCACCTTATGTGGGTGCTTGTCCCTGTGCTATCTAGGCCTGTAGGTCCATAACTTTAGCCTGTAAATTGGCTACATGTGCCTCTAACCTTGTTAGTTTTCCCTGCAACCCTATAATCTGTGCTTGTAGGGAAGCCACCTAACCCTATAATGTACCCCTATACACTATTACAGTAGCTAAATTAGTTTTCCTGGACTTAGTGGTGCAGCCTATAGTTGTGCCACCCACCACTACCTATATCCATCAGTGACTCCCATGTCATCAATCTGTCTATCTCGTACCTGTTCCTCCTACCCTGTAGGAACACTCAGACGTGGTGGATACATGGGTCTCTCCTGTCATCTCTACAATCTTGTGGGAACATTGGGGCACATCCTTCTATAGTCCAAACTGGCATCTTACCCTATCTATGGGTATCATCTCATGCTCCCTTACACGCGCCCTTGTATCCATCTCATTAGTTGAAGCTCCTCTAACTCCTCATCCATGCCTCTATATGATGGATAGTAAACATATAGCCTCCACACAATATCAACTACCAAAAGGCCTTCTAATCACTTTGCTGTAGTATGACACATCATATATATCCCTCACCACCCTCGGTTCTCTCTTGACTAGTACCCATCATCGAAACCAACTCTAAACAAGCCACCCCGAACTAATCATGTCATGGTTCTGAAGTTGGTTCGATTTGCACACAAAAACTAATCACATAACTTGGAAATAATACAAGAATCCAAATTTATTCATCCACGATATCAAATACAAAGAGGAAGATTACATATATAGAGTTTGATCTCCTTGATTCTAGGAGTCAACACTCATCCCACATATCTCTCCTAATCCCCACAATATCTCACTCAAACTCTCAATCCCATTATTCTCTCACAACAAACCTTATCTAATTACAACTATTTACATGAGTTAACAACTCATAAATAGTTGTATTACATTACACTATATTATTTATTTCCACACTCATAATAATGTTCACAATATCTAATATTATTCCTAACATTCACCCCCTTAGTGTGAACATGGGAAAAACATACACACTCTTATCTGCAGTATGCTCTCCTCTATGGAGCATGTCAAACTATGTGACTCATGACCTTGATACTAATGAAGGGAGAAATGCTCAACCTTCTATGGTTTTACAAGTTTACCACAAACCTTGACGTGTAACAGATCCATCGCCTGTCCACCTCATGTGGTTTTCTGGATCTCCCACAAACCTTTTCAAGATCCATGAACTATCTTACTGTGGTGCTTTTGTTCACCTATTTCATTACATCAGGAGTTACATTCAGAATTTTACATTCAATTAAACAGGAACGTATCATCTATTTTTATTTACTACCACATAGCTGAAAGCAAACACACCACACTACACTACACCAACTGAAAATACTTGGCCACCAAATCAGTACCGTGGCCTCGTCGATGGTGCCTGACAAGAGGTCATTGATCAACCTCCTTCCTCCATTTCCTCCAACCTCCATTTAACACACTGCTAGCTAAGTTGGATGTGATCATGAAGTTCAATAACATGCCTTGAACATCGGATTCCACCGAAAATGCATTCACAAGGTAATTTTTTTTTTTGACAATTTTCCTAATAATCACCTAAATGACACTTTTAGACTCAATAATAATCATTGACTTTGAAAATTAAATTTTACTCTTAAAAAACATGACACAACATAACAAAATTACTTATAACAATATAAATCCACGTAAAAAAAAAATTAAAAATTAAAAAATACCATAGAGTATATAATTAAAAAATGGCTTAGTGAAAATACAACCTATCTATATAAAATTTTAATGACTTAAACTCTTTAACTATTAAAAATAATAAACATGAACCATATACTTAAAATCCTTACCAAATAAAGTAAACTTTAAAAAATTTACACTTTTGACACGTTTAACATAATACCCACTTAAAACATTTACCTTTATCAACATAAAACAAAGCTGTGACTAAACATCAAAATACTTTTTAAGACTTCTAATAAAAAAATATGCATATATGTAAACCCTTTTGAGTTAAATGAAAACCTCAAAAACAACTTAAACACTAAAGACCTAAACATAAAAACATTGACTTCATACACATACATGAGTAGAAGTAAAATTACATGTGCATGAACAGATGGTTATCTCCTCAGGATCTGCATATTGTTGTTGAAGCCATCCACTTTAGCTTGGAAGAAATAGATGACAAAGATGTTAAGAGCCATATGTAATAACCGTGTATGAGGATTGAGGGTGACCAAAATTGAATCAAGACCACTCAGATTGGATGCGATAAGCGACATGCCAAATGAGCATAGATTCATCAAATCAAATTTAGAAGGTGCCAAAATTTTATTTTTGATATGCAGCCACAATCATTATGCGCGAGATAGATCCACATGTGGAGGAAAAATAATACGCTAAGGTGATATTCTTGAACTAAGAAAATGCAGTCTGCGGTTACTGCATCTGACCATGAGTCACCTTCATATGTATTTTCCAAATCAAGATTGTAAATCCAATCTAGAAAATAAAACAAGTAGCAATATATCCATGCTCTCCAAAGAACAAGATCTTCAAAGTGTACTGCTCACGATACCAAATCTTAAAGTTGGTTCGGATTTACATGCACAAAAAAATAATCACATAACATCAAAAATAATACAAGACTCCAATTTTATTCATCTGGGATATCAAATACAAAGAGGAAGATTACATATATAGAGTTTGATCTCCTTGATTCTAGGAGTCAACACTCATCCCACATATCTCTCCTAATCCCCACAATATCTCACTCAAACTCTCAATCCCATTATTCTCTCACAACAAACCTTATCTAATTACAACTATTTACATGAGTTAACAACTCATAAATAGTTGTATTACATTACACTATATTATTTATTTCCACACTCATAATAATGTTCACAATATCTAATATTATTCCTAACAATGGTAAACCAACTGGGCACACACACATGATATGCTTGTATTTTTAAAGAGGGTGTAATAAATAGGTACAAAGCACATACCAAATCTCTCTCAATCTCATAGTCCCATAGGAAAGTTGGGTCCCAAGAAAAACATATTCACTCCTCTATCATATCATGTAGCACCCCATCAGTGCTCGTGGGAATATCCCACCCTCATAATTTGGCAAAGAAAAACATCCCACTACCACCATCATCAGCACCGATAGCCTAGTATCTTACGGATAGGCTGCATACATATCTCCATAAGTGAGATTCACACTATGATACCTCAACTCACCCATCGCCTCACCAAATACCGCCACTATCGGATCCACTGATACCTCAGAAGAAATGGAATACACTGGCTTCCCAACAATAGGAAACCGTAGGATCATATAAACATCCTCCAAGGTGACAATCATCTCACCCATCGGTAAGTGAAAGGTATTAGTCGTGGAGTCCCATCTATCGATGAGAGCAACCATCAAGCTATGATCTTGAGTTATATGCCTATAGTGTCGATCGCACTAAGTTCAACATCGGTCATATGCTACTACTCATCTATGGTCATGCAAGGTTGTATCTATACTATTATGGGTGGTACTTTGTCCCTCATCTTCATTTGATCTATCACTGCATCATCCAACACAACCTTGTCAAGACTTAACCAACTCAAATCACCAAAAACCCACCAAACAATACCCAACCACATCAATCATGCCTACCCCCTTTACCTAATTCACCTACAAACCTACTGTCCCTTATCATCATTACCCACTATCTTAGTTCATTTCACCTACTTACCTATCCCATATCACCAAAATAACATTTTACCCTCTTCCCTCTACATAAATCTTCACCCCCTTCCTCGTCATTTTACTTTCCTACCTAGCCCTTCTTTCACCAATTTACTATACATCGTGGATGATGTTGGTCACCTTGACCATCATCGGTCCTCTTAACCGATTAAGATCACCAAAACCTTGACCGATAATGGCCAAAACTGACCAACATCATCCAACCTTTGACTAGAGTCTTCGGTATTTGTTTTGACCACAAACCAAAACCCCATCCCCATTATCACCAAAATTCACAAAACTAACATAAAAACCTACTCTAACCCACCCAAACCTCTCCTATCTTCATTCTCAACCCTATTTTACCTACGTTTGACCTTCCTACCCTCATTTCCTTCATTTTTTACCCACAAATTCACAAATTAAAATTACACCCACATTTTTTAAAAACCGATTTTAACAAACTATTCTCAACCGAATGAAGGATTTGGATTATCTCCTACCTATACTAAGTTTCATCTCCATGGTGGCACATCTGGACACCTTTGCATCGATGGTCCACCCAATCCCTCTCTCACCTCCGCCATGCCAAAATCAAATCCTCAACTCTTAACCAATCGAATCAATAAACTTCGATCTCGTGGACCTGCCAATCGAATTCCAATCACGCACGTGGCTCGTCAAATCAGCTCGACACCTCGTACTATCATTTTCCACTCCTCAACTTATCCTCTATCATTTTCTAAAAGTGTAAAGGTCCAAGCGAATCCGTAAAAAGACAAATTTTTCTTTCTTAACCTCAAATCGATATGACCAACGTTGATCTTGTCGAGCCCTAGCCAACCAACATCGATTACACTATAACCGGTGTCGATCACCTACCATAACCAATTAACCCACCCCATGCCCATTATACCTAAAACCATTATTTATCTAACAAATTTTGATCTTACCAACACCTATTACACCCTACCTGCAAGCCTAAACAACATGTACATTTCCTTAGCTGTATTTAGGGACATGTTATTTACCTATACCTTGGCTTTACCTATGCTCTGACCTACATACCCTGACCTGAATCACCTTTTGTGACATTTGAATTTGTGTACTTGATAAACCTAGTGATGTCATTAACCATGTTGTTTAGCCTAATGACCTTACCTTTCCTAATGACATGATGTTTATCCCGACCATACCTTTGGTGCCATGGAACAAAACCTATTACTCATTCCTACATGAGACCTCGTTGTGCTTTGTGACCATATCCTATACTTTGGATACGTAAATCACTTCAACCTCATTTGGATAAACCTATCACCCTTTTGACAACGTAGAGTTTGCAAGATCTTCCACCTGGTACCGTATCGGAATATATATGTTTGTGTGTGTTCAATTTCCATTACCCATTACCCAATATGACCATTACCCATTACCCAAAATTACCATACCCTTACCTACCAACCATCACTTTCATCAATCACCTATTTATCAAACCACTCCCCAACTACTTTTCCAACTTCATCGGTTCATAGTTTGAGGGGGATAACCTTCAGCCCTACTTGGGGAAACCTAACCTCGTCTTATACCTAGGACATTGACTCCCTATTTTTATCAGCATAACTTACCAATACAAGCTACGTGATAAAAAGGGGAAAATGTAGACACAAAATTTGGGTCACATTCCCCTTGGTCCCCTTTAATCAATTAATGTAATATATTTAATTAATAATGACCCCGTCATCCTATACTAATATCCATCCTCACATTATTAATTAATTTAATTTTTTAATTAAGTTAATTTCACCCTCACACCTCCACCTCATTGTTACACCTCACCTTAGACACATTCCAAGGGCATTTAACTCACAATTACTGATTCCTCACTCTCAAAGACTTTGAGTCATCACTCCCAACATTGAGAAACCACTTAACCTAACTAACTAAGACTTCTTCATAAACCTAATTGGACTTTTTCCATGACCTTCGTGGCTTCTCTCACATGAAATCCACTTCCCTAAGTGGGCTCAATCAAAATCACACCAAAAGTAGTAAACATCTACCTATTTTTAATAAACCTAGACTTTCCTACCTTAACGACATCGAGTTATCCCTCAACCGACATCATTCACTAACCGCCATCGGCTACCTTATATACACTTTCACAACTCTTTATATGGGTTGGTCATTCAGATATTGGATCCTGATTACATTCAAGCGTGAATCTTCAAGCCCTCCTGCATCCAGATGATGAACACACACAACCACAGTGCAAGAAAAGTAGCCATTTTCCCTTCCAGAGCATTGGAATACTCACGGGAGCACATAGGTCGTATTGCCATGGCACTGGACTCAAGAACTTCTTCTCCGATCAACCATCAACCATTCCAACTCCAAAGATCTGCAAGACATCAAGTATTGTGATTCTAATCATTTAGCTTATTCCTTTTGTAGATATTTTGCTCCTTTTAGTAGTTTATTTCCTCTGTTGCTGTATATCACCTTTTCTCCCACCAACCCACTATTCAACCATGCCAAGCCTTTTCATCATTCCAAACCTCCTCTTTAGTATCCTGAGTCTTCTCAACCATATTACGACCCAAACCATACTACCCTCTCTCTTTTTGCAATCACAGAGAACCTAAAAACATTTGTGTAGTGCCCACTTCCCATGGCACCTTTTATTTATGTAGACTATATGACAAACATTTTAATAGTCTTGATTTAGTATGGTGTTAGATGTCAGATCTGGATTATTGTTGAATCTGATTATATATAATGCATGGTGATTATTAGAGACACTCATATGTGGATGATGATATACTATTAACATGGATGTTTAATGGAAGTTATTCGGATATGTGATTTTGGAGATTATGAGTAAACCTAGAAAAGGAAAATTATTTGATGATGATATAGTTGTCGATATAAATTGTAAATGATTTCGTTGATTTCCTTGGTGATTGTTGTGATTCATATGTATAGATGATTTTGTGATTTTATTATATATTCATTTTAGACGTTCTGATATGGCCATGAGGCCGAAGGAGGTATTTGTGTTTTGCAGGTTTAAAATATCACAACAAACATTGGGGGATTGGAGACTAACCAAAGTGGAATTCTAGGTGAATTCGACAAGGTCACCATGGCAACTTGTTTTGTGTGTGTGTTGTATTTTGTTAGATATTCCCATGGGGGAATCATCTTTACATGTGACCATGGGTTTGTGTATTTTTATTAATGTGGTAAAAAATTTATTGTTGTATGTATTTTATTTGTAATGTGTTCTATTCTTTTAATAAATTAATTGTGATAGATTAATGTGAGGAGATCATATGTTTAAAATTTAAATAAATTAAATTGGGATATGGGAAAGTAATTATTAGAGTTGTTGGCTGTTGTATTTAATTTGTAAGTGATGTGTAAGTTGTGTAAGAGCTTGTGTAAGGCTGTTTTTGGAGTAAGAAATACTCCACCTCCATGGAAATTCGAATTTGTCCTTGGGGGCAGTTTTTGGAGGCTTGTGGGACAAGTAAAACTTGTCCCATACCTCTAAATTTAATATACCAACCATACTTATGGATGGAGATGTGATTTGTGACTTTTAAATGCATTTTATTCCTCATGTTGCTTGTTTTGGATTGCACTCTCTTATATTTTATTAAATTGTTGTCCCTTGAGGTGTGGGCTCTTTTTGGAGTGTGCAAGTAACTTGTCATATTTTCACCCACCTCTTTATTGTGCTTGGGAGAATGGAATTTTGTCTTTTGTGTTTGATTTTGAGGATGTGTGATGTGGCATCCTACATGGATCCACATCATCCTCTTCTCTCCCCTCTTCTATTTAATTCAAACTATTTCTTTGTTTTGGGGTTGTTGAAAACATTTGTATGCAAGCTTGGGGCACATTATTCTGGTGTTTTGAGAGCTCTTACTATGGAGAAGTTTGCGTGAAGATTTTTGCTTGGTTGTTGAAACATTTTGCATGCATCCTTGGGCACATTTTTCTTGTGATTGGAGCTCTTACTTTGGAGAAGCTTTGGTGAAGACTTTTGCTTGGTTGTTGAATCAATTTGCATACTCCCTTGAGGCACATTTTTGTTGTTTGGAGCACTTGTGGATTTTGGAGGAGATTGGAAATAATTTCATACTTTGGCACTTTTTTTTTTGGGAATGTGTTTTTGACATTAAAAGCTTGGTATATCGAACAAATACTTCCATGGAGAGGTAAGATCTTACCCTTCTTCTTTTATGTTGTCATTTCTTTCTTGTGTTATTGTGAATGGTGAATTTTTGCATATTTTATGGGTTGTTTAGGTAGAATGCCATAGGAGTGGTGTAGGAGAAGGCTATGGGGAATCCATGTGGGGAGAATAAGGGAATGCCGGTGGCATCGGTTTATTGTGGAGGGAGTTTTGGGTTTGGGATCCACCATGGAAAAGAAATAACTTACATGTCTTACTTGTGGGGGCATAAGGGAAATTTGTGGGGGCGCATAAGGAGGGTTGGGAGGCATAAGGTTTATGGGATATGATATGCTATATTTTCGGTATGATTATAGGTGGATGCGCGATTCCCAATTCGGAGGCATAAGTAGCTTCCCCAATAGTCCTTACTCCTTTGGCTTGCGTGATCAAGCTTGAGTTCATTTTTGAAATATTTTAAAATGCAATTGTGAACTGTTGTGTTTTTTGTGTTGAATTGTGTTTTAAAAAAAAATGTGTATGTGAAAGAATGTTGTGTTGTGGAAGCCAGTTGTTGCCATGGTTGAATTACACCTTTGATTGTACTTTGGTTGGGGCTCGGGGCCAATTATGAAGGAAGGCTTCTCCTTTCATTGGATGTCTTGGTTGGGTGGAGAGCATTGCCTTTCCCTCTCTTTTGTTTTTATCAACTTGGAGAAAAGAGAAAATGAGCATGTTAATGTTGTGGAGCAATAGAAAATATAATTGACAGGTCCCTTGTGAATACCCTTTTTAATTGTAATCCTTTCCCACTTTTAAGTGGATGAATTGTATAATTAATTGTAATGAGAAGTTACTTGTCGATGAGGAAAGATCAAAGTTGGAATGTGAAATGTAAAGAAGTTATATTCTACTCTCTATTTTGAAAAGAAACGTGAAAGAATGTTGTATATTTTGTAAACTGTATTTGAAACCAAATGGAAAAGAGAAGTTGTAAAGTTGTAATTTTTGAATTCAATAAAGGAATGCACTACTTTCCTCAAACTTGCATTGTTTCTTGGAATTGAATTGCTATTGTGAATTAAAATCTCTGTTTGAAAGAAGAATGAGTATGAAGGAAAAAGACAATGTTTTATTTCCCTTGATAGGTGTTTGAAATTTGGAAATCAGACTTTGCACTTTATCTCTTGAATGTTGGTTGAATCAATCAAATATATTAGATCAGAATGGAAAAGAATCCCCATGCTTGGAGGATAGAAAAATTTTAATAGATCCTTTAGTGATTGAGTCATGTTTTATAGTTCAAATCTGGCAATCAAATTTATCAAGGAAATGAGTAGCTCAAACTTGCACCAAGCAATAAGATATGAAACATCGAAATTCAGACTTAGTAAGTCCTAAGGAACTCAATTTGACAATAAAACTTAAGAAAGACCCTTCAAAACTTTATAAAACCTAATTTGAAACTTGCATAGTCGTTTTGTTGTCAAAAGATGGAAAATTATCAATTGCAACTCAATCAACTAAATTGAACCTTAAAACCTCTCTTAAATCCATCCAAGAATAAGTATCCATGTCTGATTGACATGTTGAGAAAGTAAGAATTCAAAATTGAATGAAATTTTATAAGTTAAAGATTACCAGTTTACTTTGCAAAACACTTTAAATTGTTTTCAGCAAATTTACCACGTAAACTTCATCAAAATTCAAAATTGATGATTGTTGTGCAAAGAGGACTTCGAGGGCTTTCCAGAAAGTCCTCGTTTTCTCAATTCTAAGCTTCCTATCAAAATTTATGGCCATTTGAATTTTTACTTCAATTTGGCCTTCAAAACAAAAAAACTAACTGTTAAACTTGAATTTTTGACTTTGGAAAAATTTCCCTTAAAAGTCTGTGGCCCCGCCACCCTGCAACCAATCAGGACTTGCCAAGTGTCACCTCGGAGGGGCGGACTAAATTTAAACTTGTCCTTTTGAAAAATTTACCTTGGGAAAATTTTTCCATCTTCCTCCCGCATCCCTGCTCACCCGCGGTCAATCACGTCCGACACGTGTCGGGACAGTGCACGGGAGGGTTTTTGGACTTAGCGCTTTTGTTTCTCCTTTGGAAATTTTTTTCGTTTTGTCTCCATTGCCTCATGACCTTGCCTTGCTTGGAAATTTTCCTTTCATGGATGCGCGGGCCCGCGTGAACTTTTGGACCTTGAAACCATTTGGGTGTGATGCCTCGAGTTTTCCATAGCCCCATCACCCATGACCAATAGGATCATGACATGTGGAACCCTTTTTGCCTTCGGCGGAGGCACACGCGAAATGTTTTCCTTTCGTTTTTAAGCCTAAAACTTCTAAATCTTCCTCTGCTCCTGCCCATGCGTTTTCCACATGCCAATCACCGAGCGACATGTGTCATCATGGCGTCGGCATGGTCGTGGACCTTTTTGGTTCCCTTGCATTTTTTTTGTGAAAGAGGCTTAAAATATCAACCCGCTCTGTCGGCCCACCGTTTCTCCCGGCTCATCCCGGGCGCGACACGTGTCTCCCTCACCAAGCTCATGGGCGTGTGAATGAATTTTGTGCTTTTGAACCCAAAAGGGAAAATGCGCCAAGTTCCTCCCCACTCCGCCAACCCACCAAAAGTGTTTTTCACCCCTGCTTGACACGTGTCCCCCTTGGGGAAAATTTGACCTAAAAACTCCGCCCGCTCATATCTTGAGTTCTGTAAGGAGTTAGGAGGACTTCTTTATATCAACGGAAGGTGAGAAAATTTCCTATCCATTGGGAATGGTTTAGGGAAATTTTGGAAGAACTAAGTATGAGAAAAATCTAGTTGAAACTCTGAGCATGTTAGAGAGTGGGTATGGGGGTAAATTACTCCCTGAACCTAACTGAAACTTCTAGCCCTAAGTTTTAGACCTTGTGACCTCTGTGAATTGTTAATAAAAGATAAGTTTGTTCTTGTGGATTTGAGTTGTTCTAGAATCTATTAGTGGTAGTTTTTGCCTAGCAACTTGGTTGTAGACACTCCTAATCAAGTTCTAGGAGTGGGTAAGTGAGACCTTACTCTGTTGATTTTAAATATGTATTCCTTTCTTCTCACTGCAATTAAACCCTGCTCTTGTCTTGATCTTGTGGAATTAAATACCTTGGGTATTTAATTGTTTTGGGTCCCTTAACCCTAATATTTCTAATCAGGAAATATTTAGCTAAAATGTCAATGTAATCAGTAATTAACTTAATCCCTAGGGATATTTGAGCTAGGTGTGTACTTATTTCTCTTGTTGCTTTTTAATGTGGAATTAGTAATTATTATAATGGGAAAAGTTATCTGTTGAATTTAATTGTCTTTGAGACTTTGGTCGTTAACTACTAATTAAATAATTTATTATTATTCCATAATTTTCTAACTAAACTTAGTTTGTTCATGGTTCTCAAGTGGGTTGTTTTAATGGGCATTACACTTTGTTTAATAATTTACTATCAAATTACCCCTACCAATGTCGGTCACCTTAACCGTCGTCAATCTCCCCTCTCTACTAGCATCAATCACTAGACCAATATCGTTCACTATGTTTTATGTTAACCTTCACCAAACTTCCTCTAACATCCCATAAAATCCACCCATACCTTACTAGATACCTCGTGACCTTACCTAACACCCCGTGACCTATCCCAACCAAAAACATACCTTGTCGATGCTAGATTAGTTTAGATTTCAATACTTTGCTTAATCTAGTTTTTTGATAACATTTTGAGATACCTAAATCAAAGTGTTAGCAATAGGACCTTTATTTCTCATATTTACTTTCATTAATTTGATAAAAATAGAGGATTGAAAACCATTTGAGGAAGCATCACGCTTCCTAGATCTAGCCTTGCTAGGCAATCCTCGACTCTTGCTATTTAATATCATTTGGTGGTCTTGTTTTATATCTACAAGTATTCCTTCCCAGATAAAAAGGATTTCTCTATAATCAGGTTGGATAAATTCGAAGAACGCACGTATTCGACCTTCAACCTACATATCACGAGGTATTCCTCCTTGACCTCTACCTTATCTATTTTATCACACAACTTATTCGATGAAATAGTATTTCCGATCGACCTCCTCAGCGACCCCTTTTGCACCGGTGAGTTCCCAACTCCATGTTTGCCCGGCACAACCCACGACTTAGTGCCACATCGACTTCAAAGAGATTCTTTGAGTGAATTTTGGATCACATCATGTCACGAGGAACCTCTCAACATCACGGCATTGTCCTTATGCATATCGATGAGTTTAGTTTAGTGTGGAAAGAGCAGGTTTTTGGAGAACTTACATCTCTCTCACCTATGTGACAAGCAGTGCTCAAAAACCCCACATCGTCATAGTCAGACGATGCGGGTCCCAAGCATCTCACACTTCCGATTCCTCCTACTCACTCTAGGATTAAATGACTCACCATTCCCACAACACATTACATTCTCCATGCTTCACCCTATTACCGAATCAACTTGTTTCTTCCCCATGCATTGGTCCTACAAAACATTTCTGCACCGCAACTCTTTATCTTGCAATAAAATATTTCCTACTAGGAACTTGAGGCCTAAGTTCCTCTAGGCCATCCATCCTCTGCATGGCTACTTCAGCTAACAACACCTCATCGGGAACCCACTAAGCCTCTCAGCCATTACTCCCTTCATTAAGTTTTTGTACCAACCACAAAACCTTCAGGCTCGTCGAGCTAGCTCGAAGATCCTACTCCCTTTTTAAACTTGTTTCCATCATGTAAGTCATTATACTTGGTCACTTCACAATGAGAACCTACTTGGCGCCATGTATGCATGAGTCAACCCTACTTAAACCTATGAGCTCTACAACTAGCTCACAAGAAACTCGGCACGAGATTTGACCTCATACATGACTTGACCATTGTTATCATTATCGGCCGCTATCATTAAATCTGCAACAATGAACTCAACATGCCCCAACTCAGCTTGTCAAGCTAGAAGTAGCTCGCCCAAGTGCTCGGTGAGCGGTTTGGGCTCCTTAGACCAAATTTGTCCATTTCTTTAATTTTCCTTGATTTTTGTAATTTTTTAAATTCTTCCGGTCTTTAGAGAGGCCGTGCGGTGTTTTAGGGTGCTCTAAACAAATTATTATATTATTTTCCATTTTTTGCTACAATTGGGCCCTAGTGCTTGCCCTTTTCTTCTGAAACAACTTGGGCTTCATGAAAACCTAGAGGAGGAAAAAATTCCTCGCATGGCTTCCAACCTCTTCGTGAGACCTTATAGGTTCCCCCAAAAACAAAGAAATCTACATGCATGTTATAGATTGACCATGAGGGCCCATTGAAAATCACTTCCATACAAGGCTTCCCGGTTGTCCAATTTCACCTAAGAGGTAAAAATGGATAATAGTGCTCATATTTAGGGTTAGGTTTCATTGTGATGGAAGACCACATATCTCTATATCATTGATAGAAAGGTAGAGATATATTTGGAAAATGATAGATTGGAGGAGAGACATGGTGATTGTAGCTTGTCAAAAGACCATTAATAAAATAATTATTGAGTGTGGAGATAAATTGCTTCACTAAGAACTTGTTTTTATAGTGTTACTAATTTGACAGTAACCGGCGTCGGTTAAGGTGTAACCGATGTCAATCCGATCAAGCACATTAGGTCGGGGTGTCACGGAGGCTGGTCAGGATGTAACCGTCATTGGTTACTGTGTAATGACACTTTTATTTTTGGGATGAAAAATAGAATAAATCACTTGTTTTAAAGATGATTTATTGTTTTGTAAAGCAAAGATAAGTTGCCTAGAATAGATTCACGTGCATGTATGCATTGTTTGGAGTGTAAGGCAAGTAAAGCAAGTTTGGTGAGAAGAATATAGTAGTTAGTTTGTTGTATGTTCCTTGGAGAGCAAGATTGTGTAGCTGAGTGAGGGAAGAGCATTGTACATTTATAGAGGTGTTGGAAGACAGTAGATCTTCATTGTATTTCCTCTGTAAAAAACTGAATAATAATATTGGCCATTTCTTGGTGGACATAGCCCACACTAGGTGAACCACGTTAAATCTGGTGTAATCTTTCTCTTATTTATTTTATCTTCTAGTTATTTCCACATTCATTTCTTGTATGCTTTATCTGATTATAGATCTATGCAACACTGTTATATGGTTTAACCCCAACAACTGGTATCAGAGCTTTGTTTGAGAGGTTTTGTGTGTTGACAAGATTTACTCACTAGAGGGTTTTCTGATTGAGTGGGAGTAGAGAAATGGCAGAAGATAGTAAATATTGAGTAGAGAAATTTGACGGTCATAATTATCAACTATGGAAGATGCAGGTGGAGGATTATTTGTATCAGAAATATCTATACTTACCGTTGGATGAGAAAGGACAACCAAGTTTGATGACAGATGAAGAATGGAAGGTTCTTGACAAAAAGGCTCTAGGATCTATAAGATTGAGGCTGGCGCAAACATCAATGGCTTTGAATTTTACAGATGCAAAAACCATGTTAGAGTTGATGAAATATTTAGCAAATTTGTATGAAAATCCTAGTGCTTCAAATAAGGTATATTTGGTGAAAAAGTTGTTTATTTCTAAGATACAAGATGGTGGATCTATGTCTAATAATTTGAATGATTTCTGGTCTATTGTTAATCAATTAAAATTAGTAGAAATTTCATTTGATGATGAAGTGAAAGCACATTTATTCTTATGCTCTTTTCCAAATAGTTGGGATAATTTGGTAATGGTTGTTAGTAATACAACAATTGCTTCTAAGGGTTTGAAATTTGATGATGTGGTTAGTGTAATCCTTAATGAGGAAATACATAGGAAAATCTCAGGAGAAACGTCATCCGGAAACTCTTTAACTGTAGAAAGTAGGGGAAGATCTAAGGTGTTACAAATTAGAGAACAAATATGCGGAAACAATTCCTCAAACCACAGCAGTAGGAAACTATATAGCAGAATTATACTTGCAGAAATATAACAACATAAATGAATAATGCACAAAATAAGACAAGACAAGATTTAACGTGGTTCACCCAATGTGGGCTACGTCCACCAAGAACTTGCTTAGATTTTATTATCAACAAGAGTAAAACAACTCTCACAGTCTTCTCTCAGTTATGAACTCACAAAAGAATTCCAAAGATGCTAAACCACATCTAAACCACAATTAACACCCAATTGCATAACCTTGATCACTCTTGATCACCTCTTGATCATTAAGACTCAAGACCTCTTAAACACTCAAGATATCTTCAAGATACCCTAACACCTCTATTTATAGGATTACAATCCTTTTAAGAAGTCCTAAAGCTGACCCTAGAAGTTTGAAAGTCACGATCTTTCAACTTCCCATGGCTGGAAAAATAGTCCCAACATTAACAGCCAATTAATAGCATGTTACAAAGTGATGACATAGCAACAAAGACAGTGATGGCATAACAATATCACAGCAAACAAGCTGCAAAATGATCCGAAGTCTCCAAACTTAGCCGTTCAAGCTTGACACTTCAACACCGATTCAAGAAGACCGAAAATAGGCTCCACACTCCAACATAAGGATAGATCATCCAAGAGAAAGAATAATGGGAGATCAAAGTCAAGACAAGGTAGATCTAGATCCAAGTACAGAGATTTACTTTGCTGGAATTATGGAAAGAGAGGACACGTAAAGAAGGAGTGTTGGTCCAAGGAAAACAAAGAGAATGTATCAGATAAAGAAAAAGGTAAAGAGGCAAACGTTGCAAGTGAGGTAAAGCAAGATGCCCTTATTCTCTCCTTGGATAATAGATTAGAATTTTGGGTGTTAGATTCTGGAGCTTCTTTCCATGCTACCCCTAATAAGGGTTATTTCAGAAATTATGTTTAGGGTGATTTTGGACATGTTTATTTAGGTGATGATGAGCCATGCAATATTACTGGTAAAGGTGATGTTTATCTAAAGTTGTAGAATGGAAATCCATGGGTATTGAAAGATGTGAGGCATGTGCCAAGCCTTAAAAGAAATATAATATCTTCAGGGTAACTTAGTGAATCTGGATGTGTGGTTACATTCATAGCCAACTCTTGGAAGGTTACCAAGGGATCTCTTGTTGTGGCAAGAGGAAGAAGGTGGGAACTTTATATTTGTCTACATGTATTACTGATTCCTTTTTTGTGCTATCTAATACAGATTTAGATGCAAACATGTGGCATAATCAGCTAGGCCATATGAGTGAAAAATAATTGCAGATCTTAAAGGTAGAGGGTAAGTTGTCATATTTGAAACAATTAGATCTTGAATTTTGTGAGCACTGCATATTTGGAAAGAAAAAGAGAGTGATATTTCTCAAGGTTGGGTCAACAAAGAAGGAGTAGAAATTGGAGCTTTTACACTCAGATGTGTGGGGACCAGCCTAGGTAGCTTCTATTGGATGATCCCAATATTATGTGACTTTCATTGATGATGCCATAAGGAAGGTATGGATATATTGTATTAAGCGTAAATATGATGTTTTTGAAACTTTTAAAAGATGGAAAGCCCTTGTAGAAAATGAAACAAACTTAAAATTGAAGTGCCTTAGATCTGACAATGGTGGTGAGTACTACAACAAGGCTTTTGATGATTATTGTTCAGAGAATGGAATACAAAGAGAAAGAAGCGGTTCTAGAACTCCATGGGGAGAATGGAGTTGCAGAAAGAATGAACAGAACAATCATGGAACATGCTAGAAGCATGAGGATACATGTCAGCTTGCCTTTGAAGTTTTGGGAAAAATAAGTGGATATAACGGTATACTTGATAAACCATGGGCCTTCAACAGCACTGGATGGTGGAATACCAGAAGAATCTTGGTCTGGAAAGGAGGTAAATTATTATTTTCTTAGAGTTTTTGGCTTAGAAGCTTTTGTGCATGTTGATAGAGAAAATAGAAAGAAGTTGGATGCTAAGTCTAAGAGATGTACTTTCATTGGTTATGGCTCTAGTGATTTCGGATATCAATTTTGGGATTTAGAAGATTCTAAGATTGTTAGGAGTTGTGACATTAATTAGAATGAAAAGATAATGTACAAGGATCAGGTTTTGGTGCCTAAACATGAACAGGTTGAGGATATTTTGAAGGAAAATCAACTTTTAGACCTAAAGTAGACTTACACAGACACCGGCGTCGGTCCTACAAAGACCGCTGCCGGTCAAGCTAACTAGCGTCGGTTAGAAGAGCTAGGATCGAGAAGAGAGTGAGCAGATATTGGTGCTAGTACTTCTATAACTGATGTTGGTCGAAGGAAAAGGAACCACTGATCTGTTATAGGTGATCCGTGTTGGTCACCGCGCAGAGATTGACACGAATGTGCAACGGGTGCGAGAATGAGTCTCAGACACCTCAGATTTTAGTGAGAAGGTCACAAAGAGTAAGTAGACCTCCAGAGAGTCACTTTCTTATTTATTACTAACTGATAGTGGTGAACCATAAATATTTGAAGAAGCAATGCAGGAAGATACCCATGAGCAGTGGGAGCATGGCATGGATGAGGAGATGGACTCCTTGGAACAAAATCAGACATGGGATTTGGTCAAGTTGTCAGCAAGTAAGAAAACACTGCAGAACAAATGGGTTTATAGGATCAAGGAAGAAGAAGGTGGACTGAAGAGGTACAAGGCAAGGCTTGTGGTAAAGGGATTTTCATAGAAAGTAGGTATTGACTTTGATGATATTTTTTCTCCTGTAGTTAAGATGACTTCTATTCATATTGTTCTAAGTTTGGTTGTAATAGAATATTTTCATTTAGAACAACTTGATGTTAAGATAGATTTTCTTCATGGTGATTTGGAGGAAGAAATTTATATGCGAGAAGTCTCTTGGTTATGAAGTCAAGGGTAAGGAGAAACTTGTGTGTAGATTGAAAAAGAGCCTATATGGGCTCAAGCAAGCCCCAAGGCAATGGTATTTGAGATTTGACATATTTATGCATGAGCATGGTTTTATGAGATGTGAATCTGACCATTGTGTTTATTTTAAAAGGTTTGAAAATGGGAGCTATGTTATTTTGTTACTGTATGTGGATGATATGTTGATTGTAGGATCTAGTATGCAGGACATTGGTAAGCTTAAAGAAAGGTTAGCTCACACATTTGCAATGAAGGATTTGGGAGCTGCAAAGAAAATCCTTGGCATGCAAATTCACAGAGACATGAAAAATAGGAAGTTGTATTTGTCTCAGGAAGCTTATATCAATAAGGTGTTGGAAAGGTTTAATATGTAAAAATCAAAACATGTTAGTACACCTATGGCTAGACACTTCAAATTGAGCAAAGATAAGTGTCATTCATCACAAGAGGAGGTTGAGTACATGGCACATGTTCCCTATGCTTCAAGTAGGAAGTTTTATGTATGTCATGGTTTGTACTAGACCATACATTGCACAGGTAGTGGGAGTTGTGAGCAGGTTTATGGCTAATCCAGGTAAAGAACATTAGAAAGCAGTCCAATGGATTCTCAAGTATTTGAGAGGGACATCCAGCATGGAGTTATGCTATAGAGGGTCAAATACTTCTTTACATGGCTATGTTGATTCAGATATGGCTGGATATTTGGATGGCAGGAGGAGCACTACTGGATATGTTTTCACAGTAGGTGGTACGGTAGTTAGCTGGATTTCAAGATTGCAGAAGTTTGTGGCTTTTTCTATTATAAAAGCTAGCAAGGAGACGATATGGATTATTAGATTCATGAAAGAGCTGGGTAAGGAGTAAGAGGATTGTAGATTATATAGTGATAGTCAGAGCGTGATCCATCTGGAAAAGAACTCAACATTTCATTCAAGAATGAAACACATTCAGTTGAGGTATCACTTCATACGGCGGTGTTGGAGGATGGAAAGCTGAAGTTAGAGAAAATCCATATGGATGAGAACCCTGCAGATATGCTAACAAAGCCATTGGTAAGGGAGAATTTGGAGCTTCACTCCACTTTTGTTGGTCTTCAAGTTTAAAGACTTGGAGAGGAAGAAACAGGCCAAGGAAAAGGAACCAAGGATGGTGATGCATAACACAGTGTAGCAATTGATCTCCAAGTGGGAGATTGTTGAGTGTGGAGCTAAATTTCTTCACTAAGAACTTTCTTTTATAGTGTTACTGGTTTGATAGTAACAAGAGTGTCGGTTAAGTGTAATCGGCATCGGTCGGTCAGGTAGATTAGGTCGGGCGAAGCGTCAGCCATTTGGTGGTGTAAGCCGCCGATTTACGTGTAACGACACTTTTATTTTTGGGATGAAAAATAGAATAAATCACTTGTTTTAAAGATGATTTATTTTTGTAAAGCAAAGATAAGTTTCCTAGAATAGATTCACGTGCATGTATGCATTGTTTGGAGTGTAAGGAAAGTAAAGCAAGTTTGGTGAGAATAATATAGCAGTTAGTTTGTTGTATGTTCCTTGGAGAGCAAGATTGTGTAGCTGAGTGAGGGAAGAGCATTGTACATCCATAGAGGTGTTGGAAGATAGTAGATCTTCATTGTATTTCCTCTATAAAGCATTGAATAATAATATTGGTCATTTCTTGGTGGATGTAGCCCACACTGGGTGAACCACGTTAAATATGGTGTAATCTTTCTCTTATTTATTTTATCTTCTGGTTATTTCTATAGATTTTTGGGTAAACACGAAATCTGCACGCATGCTATAGATTGACCATGAGGGCCCATTGAAAATTACTTCCATGTAAGTCTTCCTAGTTGTCAATTTCACCCAAGAGGTGAAAATGGATAATAGTGCTCATATTTAGGGTCAAGTTTCATTGTGATGGAAGACCACATATCTCTATATCATTGATGGAAAGGTAGAGATATATTTAGAAAATGATAGATTGGGGGAGAGGCATGGTTGAATGTAGCTTGTCAAAATACTTGTTAACAAAATAACAACCATCGGTGCAAGGTAATAGAGGACAAGTAATATGCCCCCAATCTGTGTCATGATATATGGTTGAGCCAACTTAGAGAGAACACTCCCCAAAGTATGACATAATGGGAAGTTTTTATTTGTCGGGATTAAGAATTGGATGGTTAGGATATGAGGATATGAAATTGGATAAATGTTCTCCCTCCCAGTTTATCTAATTATAGGATTGGAAGAGAATGAAGGGGATGATATTGATTATATTAAGATTAAGCACTCATGTTTTCAAAGTCATGGGAACTATATTTACAAAGGATACAAGATATTCTAGAGGTTGTCTTGTGTTGTGATTTAAGGAAATATCGGTAAATTATTTTCAAGGTTGGGTTTAGGAATATTTTATAAGTTTATGAAAAAAATTGAATGATTCGGTGATTTGATACAAGTTGGGTTAACAGATGACTTAAGAGGAATTTCTTCCATCATAAGATCGTATTATTTTAAATGATTTTAAATTATATATTTAAGAGTTGTATGATGTAATAACACTCTATGATAGGTGTATCTTTTATCATGTACAAAACAAGGTAAATTTTGATGATAAATGATTAGTGGTAAGAGGGATGCAAAGATTGGGATGATAGGATGACATGTTCGATTGGTTTAGGCGAAGGGTGATGCTTAATAGATAAGATACTTGAGATAGGAGGTTCTAAAGGTATTTCCTTGCAATCATATAAGGTAAGAAACTTATATTTAATATTGTTGTCATTAGACATATGTTTGGGTGATTGTGGGAGTTCAATTTGTTATACATGGATGTGGGAGATATTTCTCCTCTATGGTACCAAGAATTTTAACTTGATCACTAGATTTTATGGTTTGAAGAAACAATTTGAAGATTGTTTTTAAAATGTATCATTTAGAAATATTGGATGGGATGGTGTTTACAAAGGTGGTTACATGAAATAATGTTTGACCTAAAGTGTCACCTACTGAAATTCTAAGCATTATGTGACTGCAAGGGTTCTCATGTTGTAAAAAATTTGATTACGGTAAGGATTGTTTGAGTATGATGTCATTTATAGTGGATGGGAGTTGTGGTTGTTCAACATCCATTTTTGGCACATGTGTTGTGGATGGATGATTAAGGTATGGTTATTTATAAATATTGTAGACTTGATGCAAAGAAGAGTTAGAATTATCTAATTGAATTTTTCCATTTTATATCAATCTTTCTACCGAGTTTTGAAGATTATAAATCGGTCTAGATCATGGCCATGCACTCGGTGATAAGAGCATAACTCATTATGCATATCCCAAGTGGGTATAGGTTGATCATCAATGGTTTTTGATGTGAGGAATCTCTATTAAGCAAGCTAGTAAAAGTTTGTGAAAGACCACACTATAAGGATCACCCAATGAGGTGTATTGTCTTCGTGGAGATGAAGTGTTTAACTGTTGTATCTATATTTGAGATGTGGTAAATTTTGATAGGTTTAGTATGGAATTCTAATTGTAAAAGATAGCAAGTTTGGTTTGTCAAGATTCAATATTCGACCCTTGTTTACTTCTTTAAGGACTTAAGTTTCTTGTTTACAATCCATGGTGAAGGTTTCTTCAAAAGTATGAAATAAATAGATTTGTAATGTGGATTATATATGGTGGGAACATGACCGAGAAAAAAGGATGATGAATTTTGGCTGAGGAAGAGAAAAAGATAGTTGATTTATAGGGCTATGCCATATGGCAATAAATGTGGTGGTGGACTCATTATCGAATTTTCTCGGGCCATAAAGATCTCGAGATAGAAACCTTCCATGAGATTTTATGGAGAAATAATTTTGAAATTTGTGTAAAGGAATAAAGGGAATGTGGATGAATTACACTATACCAATGTAGGGTTGATCCTTTTAGTGACACAGGGGAAAAGTTTTTACATGAGGGCATCATCATGATATAAGAGAACAGATGCGTAGAAATGCTTTTAAATGTTGTTGCGGATCTTCTTTACCATAATTTTTTGTGAATTCAGGTAATTTCCAACGCGAGGGATATGGTAAAATCAGAACTAGAAGATTGATGGGCTTGAAAAAGGTTTGTTTGTAAGAGAATGTGTGTCCGGATGGTGAGGTAGAGGCTTCAAGATGGGCCATGTGGTTCATAAGGGATTGTATGAGATCCATTTGAGAGGATTGAGGATTGGTCATTGATGGATTGTTTGGTACATAAGTATGAATTTTTTGTTTTTTGTGAGGATAGGATAATAAAATAATGTTTTAAAAGGGAGAAGATCTCCTAGGTGCACTAAAAATGATTGGGATGCTAAGTGAGGTTAAGCTTGGTATGATTATGGCATGGTCATGTCAACAGAGGGGTTAGGGGACAAAATACGATTGGTTAGATGTGACAGTTTGTTTAGAATAAATATTACCGTATTATGGGATATAGGATGTGGAGTGACTATTGACAGTTGAGAGTTTGATATATCACAGAATGCAACATTGGAGGAAAATGGGGCTTGATAATAACCCATTGATTGAGATGTAAAGGCTGACACAAAAAGGGTGCTTGTTTGATTCCAAATAAACACATAAGAATAAATTTAAGAAACTAATATGTAACTATTCAAAAACACAATCAGGATGAATTAATTATTTGATATTAATTTCTAATGTGTGAAATAGTAGATTGGATAACAAAGGAACCAAAAGGCATTCTAGAGCTGGTTTTGGGTAGTTTAAGATGAAGTCCTTAATATACCGAAAGGTACGTGAGTCCTGAATCTATGATGGTTACTAGTGTGTGGCGTGATATAGGGGCCTAGCCCCGCACTTCACAATCCCGTAGTGATAAGGATGTCAGGAACTTGGCCAATATACGATAACCAAAGAAATTGTTATACTCGGCCAAAACACCGAGTTGGTTTCCTTATTGGGTGATGAAATCCCAATAATTCCACCTGGGAGGAAGATGTTTAAGATGTGTAAATTTTGTAAGTGGTTCGGTTGTGTGTGAGAAATAATATGTGGATGCAAATTGTTTAACCACCTAATTAAACTAGATTGTCAAGAAAACTATGCAAGTTCAATTTTAAGACCAAAAATAAAATGTTTGATGGATGAAGGCAAAGATAAAATGATGCGAGAACTTTGAAAGAAATAGATGAAATGAAAATCATGAGAAGAATAAAAGGAATTTAAATTTTCCAAAAAATATATTATTTTTGAATCGGGAAGTAGAAAACCCATAGCATAGAGCCCATGTATAGTTAGATGAAAACATAAAAACATAAAACAAAGAGGGTAATTGATAAATGGAAAAATGACTGGGTAATCAAAAAAATCATAGGAATATTTGGTGATTGCAGAAATCACTAGAAATTCTTGAAATCATTGGTGATTATAGAGAAGAGAACCAAATAAATGAAAATTTAAGGAAACCAAAGGGAACTAGTCACATCGGGCATGTTATAATGTAATAGTGTAGTCTTAATTCAAATTAACTTAATGTAACACAAACTAGTGTACCTTGTTTGTGTGGGGTTTAAGGAAACCTATAAAGGTTGGTCAATGAGATGATCTCGTGTTGTGTGTACAGGAACTCCAAACTCCAATGGGGATCCGAGATCCCGCAAAGCAAAGACACTAGACAAAAATATGTTAGATAGATATATGGTGAGATGCCCAGAAAATTTCAGTCCCATGAGTCAATGGACTTCCTTGAACGGTGTCAACTCACATTCGAGATAAAAATATTTGGAATAAAATTAGATTGGATGTGATTAAATAAACAAGATAATAAAAATTATTGGATTAAAATTGATTAGATCAAGATCATATTGGATCAAAATGAGATGGTGGGATATCACTTTTCTCCATTGGTGGAGCTCAAATATAGGCACCACTCCACAATATGTTCCTACAAAGAAGACTCCATAGGATACAAACTTGAAATACAAATGATTAGATCAGATAAATAGATATGATTGATTAAGCGTGAGTGCCACGATCCGCTACAATATTCATGGTGCGGAAAGAAGCAAAAGTATGAGGAGTTCCTAGAGTTATTTGAGCACGTGAGCTAGCAAAGACCTTTGGAAATATAAAGGCTCACGGCATGGTAAGTGTGAGGAAGGCCAATTCGTAATGGATTCCAAGAGTGTTGCATGAGTCGAGAACTAGAACCAGTACTAGTTACGATGTGAGATGAGGCTACACACATGAGGAAAGTAAAAAGGAGCATACCACTAGTTGTTAGATAAGAGTTGGTGCATGGAAAGTATCTGGACCCTACTCATCAGAGGGAGGTGTATCAAGAAACCATGGATGTGATCCGGAGCCTTCATGGATAGATCCAGATCCTAAAAGAGTAGTCAAGGAAGTTAAAGCGGAGGAAGAATGTTGTGGCTCCACAGAAGGATGTAGATGAGGTTAGAGAAGTATGCAGGATGTTGAGATAAGATAATATCATCCCCTTGCTAGGAGAATGGTTACGGGAGAAGGTACCCTGTGTTGGAGAAGGGCATGAGAGGTAGGTTTTGCATGTCAACCTTCCTCCCCACATCCTTGATTATGACAAGGAGATTACCTTAAACATTTTTGTAGATGGGTGGCTCCTGAGAAATATTTTTATTGACATGGGCATGGAGGTCAATGTTCTCACCCTAGATGCATGGCATAAAATGGGAAGGCCCCCATTACATCCATCTTCGAATGTGTTGTATATGGCTAGTGAGACAAAGTAAATTCCCATTGGTGTCTTGAAGGATGTTGTTATCATTATCCAAGGGGAAAATTTCACTAGGGATTTTGAAGTCTTGGCACTAGCCAAGGTAGACAACTTTCCAACATTACTTGGGCACCCCTAGTGTTACAAGAATAATTTGTACCTAAGGTTTAATAAGGGATACATAAGCTTTGAAAACAAGGAGGAGAAGGTCATCATGCCTTAACCGATGGAAAATCGGCACCATATATTGAGCCCTTGGGAGAAGAAGTTCTCAACAAGATCTATGTGCACTCTATCAGGGACCCTGAGGCGATTCACCCTACAGAGCGAGTGATCCAGTTTGAATATGCTCAGTCCATGAGTGATATAAATAGTGTGGAATGTAACAATCAGGTGTACATGACTTATGAGTTAATTGGGCAACAGCTAAGAGGATATATGACAAGGGTAATGAAGACATGCTCAGTCAGGTACCTAGGAAGGAAGAAGTTACCAAGTTACTCTGGAGGGGCCAACCCTAATGATTTCTTGCGGAAAAAGGAGTATCAATGGAGAAATGAGTTTGAAAGAAGAAGGATTCTTGGATATAACTTTCTTGGGACCACAATGCACTAGTGGGTGACCCATAATGATATCCTTCTAGAGTAGCGCAAGGTGAGAATCGCATTCTCTGTAAGGTTCTCCAAAATCAATGCACCCACTATAATATGAGACTACCATGGGAAGGAACCCGCCTCATTTCATGTCCAAGCATGTGAGAAAGCATGGATGGGAGGCGCAGAGGCCTTACCACCTTCCTTATGGTTACATAAGTTGTATTCCACCTTACAAGGTTACATGTGCACATGCTACATTCACTCAGAGATGTGTCATCAAACAAGAAAGTGACAGGACCTGATGGCTAATCTCCTTTAAGATTTCGAGTATCGAAGTACTAAACCATCAGTGGATAAGGCATTATAGGTTGTCAAGCACCTTATGATGGGAGATAGTTCTATGGTGGAGGATATGATACTGGAACTTTTGGGTGAACCTGGTTTGGAGACGTGCTTTGATGAAGAAGAATCAGAAGAGGTGTAGGTTGAGTGCACGTGCACGGAAAAACAAAGGGGAAAGATGGTCTACGTGATATATGGAAAAGAGATGGAGATTTTGGATGCTAACCATACTAAAGGTACGCGTGAAGTTATTGATAGTGCTAATGAGAAAGTGTGTGCATACCATGAACCCCTGAAAATAAAGAAGGTTAACATTGGATCGAGCACGAACCTAAGGAGGAAACTATTGGAGAATATTGGTCGGAGAAGGAAGTCTTGAAAATCATTGATCTATTAAGTGAATTTCAAGATTTATTTCTGCGTGGATAGTGTTATCCAAAATGAGCCCCTTGCTCATTTTTGGCTAACTCCCTTCATTCTTTCCTCCCTTGTGCCTCAGTCAGAATTTTTTACTTTTTAGGCACTCAAAATGTTCTAGAAATGGCACCATTGGATAGAGCTCTTTCTCAGCTTTCCAGAAAGGTAAAGTTTTCTTCCTAACTCCATGTATTTTTGAAGTTATGGCTCGGTGGAGTTTTTGTGGGAAATTTTCCCAAGACAACCCCTGCCAACCAATCAAAAGTCACCACATTGGCATTGGAGCAGTCGGGAAGCGGGAGAAATTTTTTTGGAAAATTTCCTAAGTGTTGGTGCAATGGGAAATTTTCCCATGAAAAGCCCGAGCCAATAAGGTGAGGCCACGTGTCCTCGAGGGGCAGAGGCGGAAGTAAACTTGGAATTTTTACCAAGTGTTTGGCAAGGTTTCAGAAGGAAATTTTCAGCCCAAGGGCCCACCGGTGAATAGGATGCGGCCACGTGTCCAGGCGGGGAGGAGTTGGGAGAATTTCCCAAGGGTTGGCATGAACAAATTTTTTGGCACCAAGGCCCACATCAAATCACATCACACCACGTGTCACCAGGGCGGCGGGGGTTGGAGGTGTGAAAGGATTTTATCCTTTTCGCCCAAGTTCAGAAAAATTGACATAGAAAGTCCACCCCAAAACCCGAACCAATAAGACCATGCCACGTGTCCACGTGGCAACAAAAATGCAAGACATGCCCATAGGAAAAATGAAGAAGAGCAGGCCCATGTCCAATGGGGTTGTGCCACGTGTCCAGGTCAAAAAATATGGTCAAAAGGTGGCAAAAAATTGAGAGCAAATGCCAGCAGCAAATCACATCATGCCACGTGTCCTCGGGTCATCCAGGTGAGAGAATTTTTGGAAAATTTTCCAAAGGCCAAAGCGTGGAAAAAGAAGTAGGAAAGGCCCGCAACCAATCAGAATGTGCCACATGGCACCAAACCGGCTAGGCATGGAGATTTTGGGGAAATTTTCCCAAATGCAAAAAGTGGGAAAATTTTAAAATTTTGTCCCGCCAACCATTTTTTCGGCCCTGTTTTGCCCTAAATTTTCAAATGAGCATAACTTTCGATCCAGAGCTCAGTTTTTGGCGTTCTTTATATCAATGGAAAGATGGTGAAATTATCTACATGATTTTGGGGTCAATTTTGTGTTTTGGTGGAGTTTGGAGAGATAAAATTTGAAAACACCTCTAGCACGTGGAAATGAACAAAAATGACATTTCAACCACCATTTTTAATGCAGATGGCTCGCATTCTCTCCCAGCATGGTCAAAAATGTTAGGGAATGGACTTTTAAGGATGCCCATGCTATTTTATTGCATTTTGGTTGGTGGTTGAAGCTCCTCTCACATTTTCCCGTGTTTCTCTCTCCTGAGCTCATTTTTGCATTGTAAAAGCCAGAATGGGCTCATTTTCAAAATAGTTAGACATTCTTTTAGCTCTACAACTTCCCTTTTCTTCCTAATCAGGTAGATTTGTGGAGTTTTTTACCTTTCCATGCAAATACTACACTTCTTTTTGCCTCTTGGCCATTGTAATGCACTGTATTGGACCTGGAATGATGATATATGCTCTGTGATTAAATCTTCTCAATCCTTTCATATGTTCATCATTGTTTCCTGATCTTTCATTACATTTTGGCAATTTGTGCATGTTTTATGTTGTATTTTCTTGTGGATTGTGTATGTTTTGCAGCAGCAGGTGTCTAATACTCCTTTGGTGCATCACCTTATTTAGACTAGGTTTATTTTTGCATTTTCTCAACCCTGTCTCCTTGGCAAAGTTTGATTAAGTTGTAGGTAAACCCTCTATAGAATGTTATGCACACTTGAACAGAGGATTTGAGGAACTAGTCTCTAATCTGGAGATTCTTTTCCCACTTTTACAAGTCCCACACTTGGGGAAAAGATTCAATGTTGTGCAATCACACTAGATGTAAGAATGTCAAACTACAAATCGATAGAATATCCAGGAGGTGTCTTGCTGATTTTCACTAACATGTACCATGAGATTAAAGTTGTTCACCATGCCTTAGGGGAGTTGAAAATCAAGTTGAAAGAAGGTGTGTTCTGATCGGGAAGAGGACCTACCAAATGAATTTGAATCTTCACATCAAGGTTAAGGAGGAGATAGACAAGATGATAGCATCAGGTATCATTGACGCCATGGAGTAATCAAAATGTCTAAACCCCATGGTCATCAGTATTAAAAAGGATAGAAGGATAAGGATTTGTGTTGAGTGCAGGGAATTAAATGTGGTATGTGTAATTGATCCTTTTACAACCCCCTTCATCGAAGAGATCTTGGAAGGAGTGGTCAGTGCAAAATGTATTCCTTCACGGATGGATTCTCAGGATGCCATCAAGTTAGGATTATTAAAGAAGACCAAGAGAAGAAAACTTTCACCACTGAATGGGGAATTTTTCCTATATGGTCATGCCTTTTGGACTGAAAAACGCATGACTTGTGTGTTTTCGCTCGTAGTGGTCCAAGCATTTTAGGATTTTATCCATAAGTTTCGTAAGTCTACCTTGATGACTAAACGGTGTATGGACTAGTGAAAGACCATTGTAATAATTTAAGGCTGATGTTTGAGATATGTCGGCAGTTGAGGATATCCCTCAACATTAAGAAGTGTGTTTTTGTTACTCCATTTGGGAACCTAGTGGGGTATATCATATGCAAGGAAGGGTTACTGGTGGATCCCACCAAATTTTCTATTATTGTAGGGTTGGGGGACCCTATCGGTAAAAGCATATTGTCATGGATTCCTTGGGAATACAGGATACTACCAAAATTTTATCAAGGTATATGCCAAAATCTCCACGCTATTGGAGAAATTACTAAAACACAAGAGTGCATTTAATTGGGGAGAGGCGCAGCAAAGAAACAAAGCGTTTAAAATTTTGAAGGATATACTTTTCACTACGCCCATATTATGATTTCCCTCTTGGGATAAACCTTTCCATGTGCATGTTTATGCCTTAGGGACAACCATTGGAGCAATATTAGCACAACCTAGAGAAGGTATTTTTGATCACCCCTTTGCTTTGCAAGTAGGAAGTTAACACAAGCAAAATAGAATTACACCACTATTGAGCGCAAAGCACTTTTGATGATCTACGCACTACATAAGTTCAAGAAGTATCTGCTGGAAACACCCTTCATATTTTACACAGATCACATGGCCTTGAAGTACTTGGTGAACAATCCCATTTTGTAAGGGCGCATATGTCGGTGGGTCCTATTGTTTTAAGAGTTTGAGTTTACAGTTGTTTTGAAACTAGGAAAAAAGTGACTCAGTGGCACGATCATTTATCAAGGATTGACTCAGAGAGGATGTGCATAGCATTACGAATGTTATACCGGACATGTAATTATTTAGGTTATGGCGTGAGCCCTCGAATTAGAAGATATTGTTGTGTTCCTCAAAATGGGTGTGGTGTCGGAAGGAATGAAATCCTTAGAAAGGAAAGCAGATTAGTTATACGTGTCGCTCCCTATATGATAATCAAAGTGAGGACTTATATAAGTTAGGCCATGATGTGTTTTTGCACCGATTTGTGTTAGAACATGAGCACGTTGCAATCATGGAGGAAGCACATGGTGGGATTGCAAGAGGGCACTATGCAGGGAATGCCACAACGTGGAAGATTCTACTCGTAGGGATTTGGTGGGAAAGTATCTACCAGGATTACATTGAATTTTGTAAATCCTGTGACCATTGCAAGCACCGCCAAGAAAAAGGGATTTTATTCCCTTGAGACCTATAGCCAGTTCAGAACCATTCAAAAATTGGGACATTGACTTTGTAGGACCAATTTCTCCTGCCGCATGAAGGAACAGTTTGCACTATATCATCACTTGCACTGACTACTTAACAAGGTGGGCAGAGGCAACGCTTATAAGGGATTCCACAATGGAAAAAACTTCTAGATTCTTATGAGAGAACATAATTAACAAGTATGGATGTCCTTTAAGTTTGACTAGTGATAGGGGTACACATTTTTTGAATGAAACAATCAAGATTTTGTTGGCAGAGTTCATGGTGTCCCATCATAATACCACCCCTTATCACCCTTAGGCTAATGGAACTATTGAGGCATTTAACAAAATTATGAGTCACACATTAACAAAAATATGTGATGTGGGAAGACAAGATTGGGATGACAAGGTATCAGTCATTCTATGGGCATATAGGACAACCTACAAGAGATTGAACAAGGCCACACCATTTCAATTAATGTTTGGCGTAGAGGTTGTTTTAATGGTTAAATATATACTACCATCACTACGTATTACATGCGTAGGAGAGTTAGCTGATGAACAAGAAATTTAAGAGTGCATGGAGAAATTAATGCATTTATAAGAAATTAGATCACTTGATAGATGGAATCAAAATACTAAAAGGCACGATAAAAATCATGGCGTGATTTTCATATTAAATACAAACAATTCGAGGTTGGGGAGATGGTTTTGTTATATGATTCCAAGTTTTGCACCATAATAGGAAACTGAAATTCCATTAACTAGGGCCATATATCATCTTGTACATACATGATTCAAGCGCTTACGATTCTACAAACACTTGATGGAACATGGTTACAGGCCATTTCAATGGGAGTAGGCTAAATTCCTACTATAAATAACTCTTCCTTGTGTTTGTAAATAAGGTAGTATTTCCATTTAGCCTAGGATTTCCTTTTATGCATTGTTTCCCTTGTGTTTCCCTTTCTCGTTGCATGTTCCCTTATTTTTGTGTTGTTTTGCGTGCTTTGTGCACCAGTAACCACTTATTATTTTCAAAATGTTGTGTATACGCAAAGGACCGCACTTATATTTTTGTGTGGGGTGGAGTAATGTGAAGTAAAATGGAAGTGGGAGTTGTGTTTTGATGTCCCTGAATTAAAGGATAAAAACCACATAAGGTAGGAGAGAAAAGGTGGACATGAGGAATTTTGGTTTTAGGATGGCTCTACAAATACCATGTACAAAGGATGAGAAGTACAAGAACAACATGAGGTAGGAGAGGGCAAAAATCAGGTCAAGGGCAAAAGAAGTGCCTTCGTAGCGCTGCAAACACGTGCATAAGAGTCTTGGTTAGTAAATATTTTTGTGTGTCGAAGGTTGTAAGGATTTTTGATGCAAGATTGGGTGCATGGGTAAGAGTGCTTAAGATCGGATTTAGTGGAAAAATCCACATTTAATGCTAAGTATGTTGGTAGGTGGCATAGCATTTATTGCGGGAAAGAAGAAAAAGCTATAAGTAGAAGGTCGGGCACATTATTGTTTACCTTGCTATTACAATATCAAAGAGCTCTTGTGAACTAGGGCATCTATGAAGAAATATTTGTGTGAAGGAGGAATGGCAAAATTCTAAGTGTGTGACAGTGTGATTTGTGAACCAGAGTGGAAGGAGTACGAGCGTAGGGAAGAAGGGTTCAGAAGAGTACGTCATCTTGTGGAAGGGTTTTCCAGGTTAGGGTTTTATAGCTAGGGCATGGGAGTAAAGGGATTCTTCACGAAGTTGAGCCATGATTTGAGCAGAGCAAGGAAGAGGAGAAAGGAAGAATTTGTTTTTAACCTAACAAGAAAATGGCACCAAAGAAGGGCAAGGGCAAGGGGAAACAAACTGTCACCACCAGTTTCAACGAAGAGTGGTATGCGGAGATGCAATACCCAAATGGAGTGTTGTTTGGAAAGGAATGGGTATCCCATGTAAGGAAGATGGTAGTGAGCGATTACAACCATCACACAAGCACCACCAAGAAGGAGATGGCATTAGAACAAGTTCACCTGACATGAGATAAAAGCACACCATAAGGAATTTCGATCTATGACGTTTAGGTGAAGGTAAAGTTGGAGAAGGTTGGGTTGTTGCAACTTTATGAGTTTCCCTACTTTGGCAAACCCAAGCGATTGTATTAATGGTTGATGTTGCGCATGCACAAGGACCACTTCTACTTTATAGGCCACAAATGTGCATAACCCCTCAACTAATCTCTAATTTTATTGTCCTTTTCTACGAAGGGGATCCACTAGATGATGACCAAGAGGATAAGGAAACCATTAAGGAGAGCAGTATAGGCATATGATTATAAGAAGGGCTTGCACTATTTCGATATCTCGAGATATCTCTAACATAGTGATGAGGATGATCATGCACTTGGTATCCAAGCTAAATTGAAAAGAGAGGTGGAAATAGATAAACAAGGCTTGAATGAATATATGTTGGAGGATTTCATAAGGAACCATCTATAACATATATGCCTTCTTTGCAAAATAAACCATCAATGTCACATACGAACAAGATAAGATCATGTTTGGGAATTTCCTCCTCACCATCATCTTCTTAGATATTGGAGTGCCCAATGGGCTAGAGAAGTTTGTATGGGAGTATCCAGATGAAGACCCTTCCCCGCAAAAAGATTTGAAAAGTAAACTTGTGACACCATGACGACCTCCCACAAGGTGCACCTAGAGAAATGGTACGAGAGGATGTGTGATGTGTTCAGAGCTACATGGAGGATACCTGAAAATTTTTCAGCGCTAGTACAAGGAAAAGTTGAGTTCGCTATCTACCAGCATTTCTGCATTAGAAGATTCACATTGTGAGATGGGACCAAGAGTATATAGTGAAAACCTATTTTCTCTTTCACCGCGCAATACTTTCAAGTAGGGTTCAATCACTTTCAAGAAGAAAAATACTAAGGTTCGACCTCAGCGAGGTAGACCAGGACCATCATGACCTATGAAGAAATTTGGTGTACCCTAAGAAGTGCACTTATGTGGAGAAGTATGTCTCCCATGAGGTGTGCATGATAAAAACAAAGTGACACTACCAAGCTGTTGGAAGGACCGCAGCAAGGATATACCTACGAGATCGGGACCAAGTATGAGAAGGGCGCCTACTTGGAGAGTGATGTCTCTATCCTAGAAAACCCCATAAGAAGAAATAATGTTGCACCAAGAAAGAGGGAGAGGGAAGAGGTGCCGAGAAGAAAGCACCAAGTGTGTAGGCAGAAAATTTTGTAGGTGCTCCACGGTCAAGCACCAAGCCAAGTACATATGCATGATGGAAGAAGTCCCTCGCTAAGGAAAAGGATAAATCACCTAAGCAAGAGGTTCTAGAGAAAGAAGAGCCTCCTACACAAGAAGAATCACCAAGGAATGATTCACCTACGAATAAGAAGAAAAGGAAGAGTCTCATATACTAGAATCACCGGTTATGAAGAAGCGAGAAGGTATTAGAGAAGGAAAACTCGGAAGAAATGGAGATCTTGGAGACCTACATAGGAAAAAGGGATGATGATGAGCATGAAGATGCTCGGGACCATCCAAAGTGTATGATGTGCATGAATCCAAAGACGAAGAAAAAGAAGAAAAATATGGAGAAGATGTAGGCACTCAAGGAAAAGGGGAGAGTGAGGAAGTGAATACAAAGGATCGAAGGACCCCAAGCCTCACCAAGGAGCAGATAGAAGAGGTTGTAAAAAGAGAAGTAGCGGGCATAATAAAGGAGTTAGTGGAGCAGGAAGTGGAGTGAAGCACGCGATGATATACTCAAGGAGATAGAGGAGGAGAGCATAGGGAAAGAGTATGGGAGCATGGGCGGAGATCCCAGCTTAGCAATAATATTTCGAAGGCATCACACACAAGAGGGAAGAGTGTGGTAATAGCACAAGAGAAATGGATGAGTTACATCAATGATCCAAGTAAGGTACATTGCATGTGCTTCTAGAAATCTTGTGCCCACGCAGACCAACTCCTTGCATGGTCTTCCTTGAAAAAGAAGGCGTGTACCCACGAATGAGGAAGATTTTATCTTGGGATTTTAAGTCCCATGTTGATGATCCTGAGTTCAAAGTTAGTCGGGAATGCTGATCAAGGTACCAAAGAACAAAGTAATAAACTTGCTAGTAAACAATTAGTAGTTATCAAATGAGTAAAGTCTGCAACGCCCTCAACAAGGTATCGGTTTAGGTTGAGGGGAGGTTTTTGGAAGGAATGACATGGTAAGGTTCCTAGAGGAAGAACTAGAGAAGGAGGAGGAGGAGCTCATTGAGAAGAGCAAGGATCTGAAGCAAGAAGAGATAATCAAAGACAGATCAGGCGCAAACTAAGGGAGGAAAAGGCGAAGGTGTGAGAGGTGTATAATAAAATTGAAATGATCACGGATGTCATTATCTTGAAACACCCAGACCTAGCACCGCCTAAGTAGAAATATGATTCAACCTTGCAATGCTTAGAATACTTAACACGCATCCTCACCATGGAAAGGTAGCCACTTACATTAGAATCAGTAGAAGATATTTTGGCACACCAGAAGGAAGAAGAAAATAAGAAGATCGGGGAGATAGTGACATGATATTCCAAACTCCTTGTCATTGTATAAACCACCGCACACATGGCTGAGGTCATGTATGATAATTGTGTTGATAGGGACATAGTAGCAAGTATATTAGTTGCTACACATGAGGTGGATCTGAAATAATTCCAAGAAAAGAACAAAGGAAACAGGGTAGAGCGGGATAAGATCCTGGATGAGGTTGAAAAGAAAATGGAAGCAATTGAAACCTTGTGAGGTTCGGTCAAAAATCAGCTCAAGGAGTTGTACCCCTAGGTCACGTGAAGAATGGATGCGCTTGACAACCTTAGCAAGTAGTTGGAAGGGATTGTTGATATGTTGAATTCTAAGAGATATGAACTAATTTTTGAAGAGGTGGCGCACTAGTGAGTGACCTACTCCAGCAGTGCGGGGGTGAAGTAAATGCCTAGGAGAAAATCAAGGAAAAAATAAGGAAGGAGTTCCCACTCCTTTTATAGCAATAAAAACATTCTTCATTCTTCATTCTTCCAGTTCCCATTCTTCATTCCTTCATTATTTATTCAAACTAAGTCCCGCCATTCTTTATTCTTTGGAGGATCGAGTATGTTTCGAGGACGGAGAACAAGCTTAGTGTGGGGTGATGTTGGGCCTCAAAATATTGGCTAATTACCAAAAGGAACATGCGTGCGAGGGGCTAGGAAGAATAAGGGAACATGGGGGAAAATGCACAGGACAAGGGTTTAAGAAGGGTTTAGGAGGCGGGCGCGCATGCAAGGTAGGACAAAGGATCCAAGGACTTAGCCATTTTTAGCATTACAAGAGGCACTTGAGGAAAAACATGACCTGACTAGGTGTGCTAAGTGGATAAGGTGTCATCCTGGAGACTTGGTGGTCAAGAAAAGAATATTCCACGCATGGAAGGTTCTCGAAAGACATCATTCTAGAAAGTAGAGAGATCGGAACAAGGTTAGCATGCTCCATTAGATGACCACACGGACACTTTGCAAGTGATCTACTCCTAGAGGAAGGCATGGAGGTGGGTGTTAAGCCTATTTATAGATATGCTCTAGAGCAAGGAATACACTATTGAATAGAGAAGAAGTCGATAGAGAGCATGTGTAAGATCATAAGGGAATGCATCAAGAGTATGATGATGCAGTAAGGCTAGGATTTAGAGCATTATTGTTAAGGGGTATAATGGATGTACTAGGCCTCTATATGGCATTAGAATCTATAGTAAGGGATGAACTGGGAGGGCATAGTTATAATGTCACACCAAAAAAGATCTATAAGAGATTGAACTGAATTCTTTTGATATGTATGGTCTGTAATGACCACTTTTTAATGTAATGTGGTTACTGATACTGTGATCAATATGAATATATGGCTTTGTTAGAATATCGGTTCATGGGTGCAAACCCTAGTGTCTCTTCTTCATGTTATGAATTAGATATGTTCTTTATATAATGTTTCTCTTGTTATTTTCATGGGTATATAGATGTAATAGCTCATCGATGCTTTCAGAACGAGTACATGAACATTTACTTTTCTACATCTAATTTTCTATCAATGGCAATATCTTCTCACAATGCTCACATAAAGGAGGGGTTTAGCACCCGCATGTGCCTTAGGTGAGATCCCACCACCTATTGGGTGATAGGTCAATGTGCATGGGATTAGAAAGTTGTATTGAGAGTACATAAAAATGACTAAATCGTCTAAAATTCACCCAAATTTGGAATTTTAGAGTTCATTTCTCTCACTTCCAAAAATAGTAATAAGAAAATAACAATCAAAATTACTATATAAATCTCAAATTTCTATTCCAAATCAGTTGTGATCGACCTCAATCTTCAAATACCAATCATTTTCACTCTTAATCTCCACAACCCGCATAATTTGTTGTCTCAATTGTGATCTCACGCCATATATTTCAACCTATTACATGGTTATTTTCTATTATCTTTGATTTTGACCTATTTTTATGACATCATACCATCAAAGCATATATACATCATGATATCATGACATCCTTCACATGAGCCCATAGCTAGGTGATTTATCTCTTATTTTATTGATGATCATCTAGTTTTTCCTTTCAATTTTTCTTCTCCGTGGTTCTAGCATGGATTTATCCCACACATGGCTAGACGAATGACACTATCAAGTACACACTAGTGGGTATATTTCATTTTAGCTAGTCCTTTGAACATTCTTTCAATACTTACTTTTAGTATCAATGTTAAAGACTATATTTTTTGTTGACTACCCCATGTTGCGTTATTGTGACATGCAAAAATCAATGGTTGGGGCATATGTATACACCTAAATTTTCATTTTCATCTTTCATAAATGTTACTATAAATTTCCTTTTTGTAGATAAGGGTCATTGATGCATCTATTTCTAGAGAAGGTGCCTTAAGGGGCTTTTTCGAGAATGGGGAATGCTTATATATTAACCATTATGGGTTAAAGACAACTACGGGGAGAGAGTGTCGCTATTTGGTATTGGCCTTAATTTTTTGTGCACTAGGTATCATTTTCCTCCTAGGTCTCATACATATCATATTCATGATTTCTTACTTTCTTTCCAAAATTTCTCTTCCTTTTCATCATATTCAAACCAGGGGTGTGTCTAAAGCTATATGCAACAAGAAGAATCCTAGTGATCTAGTAATTAATTGTAGGTATTTATTTTATTTTCTGGGGGATTTTTGTAGTGTCTTGAAGATTTCCTGGTCAAAGCCTTATTGAAGACAAACTATAAGAAACTTGCTGGAAATAAACACTCTCTGTAGAAATAAATTGTTGGAAATAAACACACATTGTAGAATGAAATAAATTACTGGAAAGAAACACACGTTACAGAAGTAAACACACTTTCTTGAAATAAACACATGAGTTGAAAATGTTATGAAAATTCTTGCAAGGAAATAAGAGTCTAGTCTATAACACCTGTAGTGATAAGTACATAACAGAATTCAACTAAAGAATCAAAAGCATTTACAGAATTAATACTTAACAGATTTACATGAATTACTTAGAAATATAAATACCAATAAAACAAGGATCTGTTTCTTGGAGGAGTGGGCCCTTGCTCCACCTTGAATCAGGATTTGACAAAGTATGATTCTCTCAAAATGAAATGGCTATCTTATTACTAAAATGTTTTGTATCTTACAAAATTTCATTGTATCTCTATATCGTATATCTCTCTATATGTATATATTTAATCTATCTACAGGTATTTATATATATTTCATCATCCAAAGATGTATTTACAACCATAGTTGTCTACCGATTCAAGTGGAACCGAATAGTGCCCAAAATAGATGTGGAATTTAGAAACCTGTTGGACATATAACTATCTAATCCTACATAAGTTATCTCTGGATCTGGAGTATGAAGAATCAACAATCTTGTGATCTTCTCCTAATTGGAAGGCCCATTAATTTCTCTAAGATCAGATTTTGTCAAAATAAAACAGATCCCCATTGATTTCGAACTTTGGAGAAGTTCGGAACCAAAGGGAACTATTCCATAACTAAACTGTGAAAGTTCCGGAGCTAAGCTAGGAGCACTTTGGAGTTCGGAACTAAGTGTTGGAGTTTCGGAACTAAGTCCGAAGGTTCCGGAACTAAGTGATAGAGTTCCTTAGTTGTGTGATGGAGTTCGGAACTAAGCCTGGAGGTTTCGGAGCTATGCCGTATTGAAGCCAATGTTCCAAAAAAAGTGTTGGTTGCTTCATACTTTGATTATCTATCCGAATGTGACCTATTTTATTCACAAAAACCTGAATTTCCACACACTTGTTAGGAATTATAGAGTTTTTAGATGTTAGAACTAAATCAAGAAAAATATGGACAATTACATCCTAACTTATCTCTAGATCAAACAAAAGTTAAACAATGCAAACAAAACTTGGCTAAAAGGATGTAAAATGAGAGCATTCATTGTTCATTGATGAAGCATATTTTAGCCTCATCATTTCTCCCACACTTACTTGTTTGTAAGTCCTCTTACAAACTCTATTCTTCAAAAGTAGGATTATGAATTCTACATTCTAACTGATCGTTGAGATCGAATGGTTGGAACTGAATATCCCAGTGCTTTAGCTCAGAAGTGTTGTATCTTGATCCTTCTTTTATCTTTCTCTACCAATTCTCAAACTCAGTGGGATCCTGAGGTTCTCTGTTCTTCCATGGAGACATGGGAGTGAGAAGGAGAGGAGGCCTTGTTCTCATTCCCATCCACATGCCCCTGTGTTTTTCATTGACCTGAGGGATTAGTGTACACAAAACTCTAGCTCTTTCCAGACTCCATATTAAGTTTGTGGGAGATATCACTTCTCTTCTTCTTAATGCTACTATGAGAAACTCCCATATTTTCAAGCATCCATCATAAATATCTTCAAAAAAATTCTCCTCATAAGAGGTGAAGGCATTAATGCTCTTTTGCAGGCTGGAAATATAATGTTTCTTAAATCTGTTGTCAAAGGCATGAGTTCTGAAATGTTTGGCAAAGGCAGATGGCTTCCCATAATGAGTTCTCATATAGAGGCCTGATGAACTGGCCTTTAGTAAATGTTCAGTATCCCTCTTTTTCCAAGCTACCTGATTTTGAAGTATAGAAACAAATGCATTTAGTTGGCTTTCCCCTACATACAGATTGATCATGAAGCATGTATTCTTTTCCAGCATAAAGTTACAAAGATAGAATTCATAGAGGAGATTTTTCTGCTCTGCATTGGCTGAGGAATATGTTGTCATGAACTCTGATTCATCCTTTATTTCATGTGGAAGGCCACATGCAATCCTTGATAGCTTCCAGTGAATAAATTGTTCTTTCAAAAGACATTGTATGTAGGAGAAGGTCTCCTACATGTGAGTAATCTTTCACTCATTATGCAAACCATTTGTATCTTTACCAGACATTTAAATTTGTCTTCTTCCATTTTGTAAAATTTCTCTTCCCTCTTTTCTTCCTTCTTCTCCTCTTCCATCTTACTTCTTAATTCCTCATTTGATGTTTTGAATTCATTAAGCTTCTGTAGGTATCATCCCACAACTGCTTAAGTGGCCAGTAAGTTAGTTCAGTTTGTACAACTTGATTCTTTGAAGATATCTTTGACATAGCACTCTGTTTACTAGCCAATTGACATTCTTTTTCTTTTTCCATCATCTGTTATTTGACCAATGTCAATTCTTCAGTCCTATCTGTGAGATGAGTTGTTAGTTCTCAATGAGCATTTCCCTCTGTTCCAATTTGAGTTTGAGGAAATTTAATTCCTCATCTTTCTCCCGATGATAAGTTCTGCTCTAGACAAGAACATAGTCTATTTTAAGTGTTGTTTTTCCTCCTTTTCTGAGAGTTCCTCAAGGAATGGACATTTTTCTTCTACCAAAGGGGATTTTCCTTTCAATCTCCATAATTCAATTCCTCTTCTTCATGTGATAATGTTGTTGATTCACCCATCTCCTAAAAATCTTGTTCTTCAAATATTTCATCTTCTTTTCTCTACCTCAGTTTGATTTGGTTGAGGAGGAGACATTGCCATGCTGCCAAGAATATCAGCAACTTCTTTCTCCAAACCATCATGTTCTTCAATTTCCTTTAGAGTTTCTCTAGACCTCTTATGAACTCTTCTTCTTTGAGGAGCTTCAAAATGTCCTGAAGTGGGTTTCCTCCTAGAGCTTCTTCTTATTTTCACTTCATGATCCAATAGCTTAGGTGAATTTTCACTATCAGAGACAGATATTAGTTCTTCTAGTATTTTTGCAGAGGAAGGAGTTTCTTTTGAAGGCACCATAGGTTTTCACTTTGATCATTCTTTCAGATCTCCTTCTCTTTGGCACATTAACTCCACCTACTTCCTTCTTTTCTCTATAGGAGGATCAATCTCCAAATTAATTTTAGGGGAGAAAGGGGTTGGTATTCCCCTCCGATAATATCAAGGCTTTGTTTGAATTTGTTAAGGAACTTTTCCCATGCTTCTTCTCCATTTTTCTTTGAAAGAAAATGGTGTTGATGACAAACCAGATGGACTAATCCATGATGTCTAATTGTCCCAACTCCCCAAGAATACCTCTGAGCCATTGTCTGGATGGAGTCAAAAAGGAACCCTAGAAGGTTTACTATATATTCTAGTTTTGCATCCCCATACCTAAGATATATTAGCATCTTAAGGACCTCTCTTCCCATAGTCCCAAATTGGCCATCACAAGTTAGGTACTTAACTACCCAAAATGCTACCCTGTCAAAGGGTTTGGGAAAGTTGGCTCTTCTGACCCCCTTTATGATTTTCTTAGTGTTATAAATATATTGGGGTTCAGATTCCCCCTCTTGTATCAAGGTTTCCACTAGTTCTTTTAGGGTCCCCTTTACAAGATTTGGAACATGTACAATCGTACCCCGATACATTACTCATTGTATTGATAAAAGGAATTACAATGATTTTAACTTTAGTTTTGGATTCTTCTAAATTTACAAAAATTCCCTTACCAATTCATCATTATACCTGAGAACTTTTTTAGGAACTCCAACCACCCTTGCTTGTCCAAAAATGGTTGCCACTTCTCCATCTACAAGAAGTTGTGTATCATCCTCTGGCTCTGACTTCTTTTTAATCCCCATGGAAAAGAGGATGATTCAAATTCTTCCTTCTTCAAATTCTTACTCTGTTAGAACTAGCTGCAGAACTACTAGATTTAGCTGGAACTATTGGGTTTGGTTGCTGGAACTGTTAGGTTTAGCTATGGAATTCAAATATAATTCTATTATTTCTTCCTTGAATTTTTTTTATAACTTCTTCTCAACTTCATTTATTCCACCCAAATGATAGCTCATTATTAATATGCCACCACTTTTACTTGTTCATTTGACATCACCCTCATGATTACTTGCTTTTAATCATAATGTACAATAAATGACTCATAATACCACTGACTCAAGTCAAGTCTAATCACACATGCCAACTTTAATTTAAATCTTTCAATAAGATTAAGATATAATTACCATCCTTGTTGATGTAATCCAGCCACCTTAATGACTCATCATTCCTAAAAGAAAATGAAAAAGAGAAATGGTTAGAAAAGACAGTTGGAATTCCAAAGAAATTCCTTTTATTTTGAATTAGCCATTTATTGAGGAGACCAACCACCATTTCTGGTTTTCAATTGGTCTCTGAGAGATTTTTTTGGGGAAGAGAATGCCATTTACTAGTTTTCATTCCTTCCCTTTTTTTTTTTTTTTTTTTTTTTTTTGGGGAAGAGAATGCCATTTGCTGGTTTTCATTCTCTTCCCTTTATTTTGGATTCATGCATATGATTATTTGATCATTTTGGAAGAACTGGGTTCTTCCATATGATCAAATTCTTTGTCTACTTCAATCTGCTTCAAGAATTCATCCCTAGTAGGAGGCTTCCTATAAATTTTTAACATTTCCATTGACCAAAAGTGTCTTCTTCTACTGCCATCAATGGGAAGTAGCTGAATAGAGCCATTGTCAAATATCTTCTCAATTTGATAGGGTCCTAACCATCTGGTTCTCAACTTGCCTTTGAATTGTTGGTACTTGGAATCAAACAATAATGCCCAATCTCCTACCTTGAATTTACCTTTCCTTGATATGTGTATCATGCCACTACTTCCTTTGGTCTTGGATTATCTCTTTCGATGAAGTGCTTCCAATCTCAGCTCATCCAATTCATTGAGTTGTAGAATTCTTTCCTTTTGTGTTGCATCCAATTCAATACCCAATTTAGTTGTTGTTCTCAATGTTTGTAGTTCAAATTCAATAGGTAACAAGGGATTTTTCCCATAGACTAACTCATATGGTGAGAACCCTGTTGTAGTCTTCCAAGTTGTATTATAAGCCTAGACAACCTCAGGTAGTCTCTTCACCCAATCTCTTCTACTTGCCTCAACTATTTTGGTAAGAATATTTTCCAATTCCCTATTTGTTACTTCTGCTTGTCCATTTGATTGTGGGTGATAGGGAGATGACTTCCTATGATTGATCTGATAGTACATTGTGAAGGCCTAGATCATATTAGACATGAATTGTGGCCCTTGATCTGAAACTATACTCCTTGGTGCACCAAACTTCATCATAATTATGTGCCAAAGGAAATCAGCAATTGCTTCTTCAGTAGCATTTGTTAAAGCCTGCACCTCCCACTTTGTCACATAATCAGTACACACAAGAATGTTCTCCTTTCCTTGTGAAGGAGGACTAAAGGGACCAAAAAAATCCATCCCCACCTTTCAAATGGTTCAATCACCACTTGAGGTTGTAGAGGCATTTCATTGGTAAAGGTTGGTTGTCCCATCCTTTGATAGGGATCACACTGCTTGATATATCTCTTCACATCTTTATACAGAGATGGCCAATAATAGTCAGTGCCAAGTATCTTGTGAGTTGTTCTTTTCACTGAAAAGTGTCCTCCACTTGGTTCATCATGACATGCCCTGAGTATGTCAAATATTTCATCTTCTCTCACACACCTGCGTAAAACCAAATCAGGACCACATTTAAATAACATTCCATTTAACCATTTAAATTGTGCATTGGTTTTGATTAACTTCTTCATTTGTTTCTTAGTAAAAGAAGGAGGAAACTTCCTGTTGTAAGATAATTCACCATATCAGCAAACCATGGTGTATCAGCTGAAATAAAAATAATTGTTCATCTGGAAAGTTGTCCTTAACTAGATCTTTCTCCCCTGTAGTGGTTAATCTTGACAAGAAATCAGCTACCACATTAGATTTTCCTGGATTATCCACAATGGTAATATCAAATTCTTGTAAAAGTAATAACCATCTAATTATCCTACCTCCAACCACTGGTTTGTTCATTAAGTATCTAATTGTTGAGTGATCTGTATGTACAAATATTTTGTACCCTGTAATATAATGTTTGAACTTATTAATTACATAAATCACAACAAGAAATTATTTTTAGTGGTGGTGTAATTTCTTTTAGTGGGAGTAAGATTTTTACTAAGGTAGTAAATAGCATACATTTTCCCTTCTTCATCTTTCTGTCCCAAAACTACACCAATTGAGTTATTTGAGGCATCTGTTTGGATGTGAAAAGGTTTCTCCCAATTAGGTCCTCTTAATATTGGGGTAGTGATTAATTTTTCTTTAATCTCTTCAAAAGAATGTTGACATTTTTCATCCCAAAGAAATTCACAGTCCTTAGTAAGAAAACTAAACATGGGGCAAAAATTTTACTAAAATCCTTGATAAAATGCCTATAGTACCCAACATGTCCTAAAAATGACTTGATATCCATGGGGTTTTAGGAACAGGTAAGTCTGAAATAATCCGATTTTGTCTGGATCAACTTGAATTCCTCTTTTTGAAATGTGGTGTCCTAGTACAATTCCCTCATCAACCATCATCAAACATTTCTCATGACTAAGAGACAAATGGTGTTTCTCACATCTTGTTAATACTTTATCCAAATTCTTCAAAGCATCATCAAATGTGTCTCCATGCACAGTAAATTCATCCATGTATACCTCTACACAATCATTCGTTAGTCTACAAAAATTGCTAATACAACTCTTTGGAAGGTTGTTGGAGCATTACATAGTCCAAATGGCAATACCCTGTAGGAAAAGGTACCCCATGGACAAGTAAAGGTAGTTTTTTCTTGATCCTCAGTAGTAACTCTAATTTGATTATATCCACTAAAGCCATCTAAGAAGGAAAAGTATTGTTTTCCTGTAAGGTTGTCTAAAACTTGATCTATGAATGGTAAGGGAAAATAATCTCTAAGTGTGGCTTTATTCAGTTCCCTATAATCAACACAAATTCTCCATTTTCCATTATTTTTAGGAACAATTACAAGAGGAGACACCCACTGAATATCTGAGATAGGGTAGATAAAACCTACTTGTAATAGTTTTTCAATTTCTTGCTTGACTATGTCCCTTAAGGTTGGATTAATCCTTTCTCGAGGTTGTCTAACTGGTTTAATGTTTTTAGTATAGATGTGATGGGTGAAAATACTTGGATGGATTCTTTCATGTCTTTATAGTCCCAAGAAAAATCTCTAGTATGATATTTTAGAACATCAAACAATTTAGCTTCTTCATCATTCTTCAACCAACTATTAATGTTCAAAATTTTACAGTTGAATCTCAACATGTTTGGTTCCAAGTGTGTGATGAACTGATTTGTTGAAAGGGTTCCATTAGGGTGTTTAGTGGACATGAATGTGGTAATAACATATGATATGTAGCAATATCTCCAAAATTCCCTTGAGAAATAATACTTGGAAAAAGGACAATAGGCGAGTTATGATACTTATCTTGTTGTTGGTCAAACTCCTCGTCATTGTTGTTTTCCAAAAATTCCTCACCATTTCCTGATATCTTTGAGACTGAAGCTACTGATTCCATAGCTATTTCTTCCCCTCCCCAAGAGAAATCTCATTCCTCCAGAGAAATTATTTGCATTGCATAGGGAATTGTTGTTGGTGTGGTTCCGGAGATAAGTGTGAATGTTCCGGAACTAAATATGATGGTTCCAATAGAACTAAGTTCATAGGTTCTAAAACTAAGTTACGTAGGTTCTAGAACTATCCCGATTTCTCCAAGGACAATTGGTGTTCATTCAATGGTTGATTAATCATATCTTCCACCTCCCGTACGTGATCCTGCAACATTATCATAGCCAAAGAAGACAAGTTTTTCTTATTAGTATCAGGATCATCAACCCATAATTGTTCTTGATTATCAATAAAAGGTCATGTAGAAGGATATAAGGAAATTTTCTTAGAATTCTTACCATTTGAGATAGTCATATCACCTGATCTGCAATCAATTAAGGCAAAAAACTATAGCTAACCATGGTCTACCCAAAATAATGGGATAACCAAGTGTTTTACCTTTTTGGTCATAATATAAGGAAGTCCACTGGATATTCCCATGACTCCACCATAATTGCCACATCTTCAATAACTCCTTCTGGTTTTTCTACTGACTGATCTGCCATCTACAATATGGTGCTTAGTAGTTGTATACCTATGTTAATGGTAATGTTTTCAAAGTGTCCATTGTCATCACATTTATAGTTTCTCCCAAATCAACCAAAACATTATGTATATCTTTATTTCCTATAGAGATAGAAATAATAGGGCTTCCAGGATCTCATATTTGGGAAGTAAGAGTTTTCTTACTAATAAATCAGCAAGTTTCCCATCTACCTTAATAGTCCTAGGGTATTGCTTCTTCCTTCTAGGTCTTTTTAAACATAACATTTTGATTAACTTGTTTAATTCAGAATGTCCTTGATTTCTTGCAACAATGGTATTTCAATATTTAATTTCCTCAACTCTGTACCAACTCAGATTCCTTGGTCTCTATAACTTCTTTAAATCTCTTTAGAAATGGAGTTTAGTAGAGTTTTTATCTGGCTCCTTATCTTTTTCTTTTCATCCTTCTTAGGAACAACTGAACTAGGGGTTTTAGTTTCTTCTGTCATTTAGTAATTATAATAGGTGGACTATTAATTATTTTTCTAGATCTAGTTTGAATATCCTTACAATCCATGGCATTAAGATCAACTAGTTTTTCTTTTTCTATCCCATAGATAGGAGTTGTTTGTTTGTTTCTGGGATTAGCCACTAGTTGTGTTGGTATTTGTGTTTGAACCACATTTTAGTTTATGAATTTTGTGTTGGGAACCCATTATGGCTTGTTGATTCTGATTGGGATATGTCTTCCCTTGAGCATAGTTATTAGGGCTCCACCTAGGTTGTGACCAAGCATATGGGTTACCTTGACCAGACCATGGTTGTTGGTGTCCTTGAGCATACCAAGCTTGTCCTACCCAATCCTTGGGGATTCCATGTTGGTTGAGGGGCCCAAGGTGGTTTCCCAAATTTTTGGTACTGTTTGAGCCACCCATGGCATCATCCAGGGATTAGGAACTGACCTTGGCATGAACTGCCCCTGGCTAGGTTATCTCTGGACAAATTTTACTTCTTTTTGTGGATGGAGTGCTGGTTTGTTTAAGCTGATTTTTTATGAATGGAAGAAGAGAACAAGCATTAATCTCATGGTCCCTAGATTCACAAATAAGACATATTTCTATTTTATCCAGAGGACAATCTCTTATTGCATGCTTCTTCCTACATCTAGGATAATACATAGCTAATGGTTCAATTTTAGAATTTTCTTTAGCTTGCAATCCATCCATGGTGGAGGTTAATTGAACTAAAATGTTATGTTTTAAAGTTTTCTAGTTCATCCATCAGTTTGTTCATATCTGGATTCAAAATTTTCACTATTTTTCCTTTCCTAGGTCCACCCCTTATTCTTGAATAGCTTCTACAAATGTCTTTAATATCATTCATTCTCAATTGATCAATGTTTCCACCTCCTATTAAATTAAGGGCTTCCCTAGATTCATCATCCAAACCTTTAAGAAAAATGGTTTTTCTTAACTCTTCTTGAAGTAAAATCCACACCTTTTACTTACAAAGAGGAATCTATCCAAATAATCTTCCATATTCTCATCCTCTTCTGCTTGATTTTGAAAAATTATTCCTTCATGTTTCTCCCTCTACAGTAGTCTTGATATTTGTCTAGGAAGGAAGTTTCCATTTGTGCCCAAGTGGTAATAGAATTAGATGTTAATCCCATAAACCACCTCATTGTTGCATCCTTTAGAGTAGATGGAAACAACTTGAGCTTTTGATTATCTATTTTGTAATCATAAGTCTGACACAGTACTTTAAATTCAAACAAAAATTGGTTAGGGTCTTTAGATGACATCCCTCTAAATGTGGGTAAATGTGCAGGTGAAATATTCTTCATAGGTGTATCATCATCATCAATTGAATTAGATAAGTAAAGTCCTATCAGGTTCTCTTTCAACTTCTCATGTCATTTCTGCAGTACTTTCTAGACTTTTCTCCCAATCAATGTGGTATGTGATCTGCTTTGGTGAAGGTGAGAAGTCAGGAGTAGGAGGTTGACTACTCAATTGAGAATCAAAAATTTCTCTAAATGGGTCTTGGGAGATAATCCTTCTTCTAAAAGTTCCACTTCCTTTTGGTGATTGATCCAAGAATTCCAAAGGTGGTAATTTTGCTTCTTGTCTAACAGGGGACAATGGTGCTTCCAATTCTTGGTCAACTTCCTTATTTGAACTAGAGGATGCTGATAATTCTTGTTGAGATATTTTTGGGAGAAATCTACCCTTTGAGTCTCTTGGTCTACTCATAAATTTTATGATAACATAGGGAATATTTTTCAATTACTAGATGTATGATTGTTGCTCTTTTTGACACCTAATTAGAAAATTCTAACTAGTGGGTCCCCAAAAATGCCAAAAATGATGGGTGTCATTATTCCCTTCATTTAATCAACTCTTAGTTGATGTCATATTCAAACCAGGGGTGTGTCTGAAGCTATATGCAACAAGAAGAATCCTAGTGATCTAGTAATTGACTGTAGGTATTTATTTTATTTTTAGGGGGATTTTGTAGTGTCTTGAAGATTTCTGTCAAAGCCTTATTGAAGACAAACTATAAGAAACTTGCTAGAAATAAACACTCTTTGTCAGAAATAAATTGTTGGAAATAAACACACATTTACATAATGAAATAAATTTCTAGAAATAAAAAACATTTAGAAGTAAACACACTTCTTGAAATAAACACACGTTTGAAAATGCTATGAAAATGCTTGCAAGGAAATAAGAGTCTAGTCTATAACACCTACAGTGATAAGTACATAACAAAATTCAACTGAAGAATCAAAAGCATTTACAGAATTAATACTTAACATATTTACATGAATTACTTAGAAATATAAATACCAATAAAACAAGGATCTTGTTTCTTGGAGGAGTGGGCCCTTGCTCCACCTTGAATCAGGATTTGACAAAGTATGATTCTCTCAAAATGAAATGGCTATCTTATTACTAAAATGTTTTGTCTTACAAAATGTCATTGTATCTCTATATCATATATCTCTCTATCTCGTATATATTTTAATCTATCTATAGGTCTTTATATATATTTCATCATCCAAAGATGTATTTACAACCATAGTTTTCTACCGATTCAAGTGGAACCGAATAGTGCCCAAAATAGATGTGGAATTTAGAAACCATGCTAGACATACAACTATTTGATCCTACATAAGTTATCTCTGGATATGGAGTATGAAGAATCATAATCTCGTGATCGGTTCTGATTGGAAGGCCCATTAATTTCTCTAAGATCAGATTTTTCAAAATAAATAGATCCCCATTGATTTCAGAACTTTGGAGAAGTTTTGGAACCAAAGGGAACTATTCAGAACTAACTGTGAAAGTTTCGGAGCTAAGCACATGAGTTTGGAACTAAGTGTTGGAGTTCCGGAACTAAGTCTGAAGGTTCCAAAACTAAGCAATAGAGTTCCTTAGCTGTGTGATGGATTTTGGAAATAAGCCTAAAGGTTCTGGAGCTACGCCGTATTGAAGCCAATGTTCCAAAAAGTGTTGGTTGCTTCATACTTTGATTATTTGTCCGAATGTGACCTGTTTTATTCACAAAAACCTGAATTTCCACACACTTTTTAGGAATTACAAAGTTTTTAGATGTTAGAACTAAATCAAGCAAAATATGGACAATTACATCCTAGCTTATCTCTAGATCAAACAAAAGTTAAACAATGCATACAAAACTTGGCTAAAAGGATGTAAATGAGAGCATTCATTGTTCATTAATGAAGCATATTTTAGCCTCATCACCCTACTCCACCTAATAGTGATTATCTATGAATGTTTTTCTCGAGGAGATAGATGCATCGGGGACCACCCTACATGTACGGGTGAGTGTTCTAACCCTTCTTTGTCACTTTACATAGATTATTTCATTTCCTCTTCTTCATTGTGTTATGTTAGTTTAGTATTATACATGTTTGATGCTAGCTAGCTTAGTACTCTTATCAAATATCATCTCCTTAGTTACTTTCATTTCAGTTATTGCATGGTTCTTTCTATAAATTTTTTTCCATACCTCTCCACATCAAACCATCAATATCTTAGTAGGATTTCTTCCTCTATCTTGACTACAGGCCTTAGAAACCCTAGGGTGACCTAGTGTACTGATTACCTCCCTCTAGATATGTGACCCTAGCGTTCATGTAGCCCCTTTAATTATATCCCCTTGTATGTTGATTCATGTGTGTCTCCTACTCATTTCCTCAAATACCCTAGTTGAACATATGAGTAATATTGCATGTTGTTGAGACACATTTTGGCCCACATGTAGTGATCTCTCTATGTCAATTGAGAGAATCGTATGTTACAATACAATATATATGCATATGATAATAGTATTTATAACTAAAAATATTGTTAGAGAGATGATTACCATCATTCTACCTTCCCATAGGTGATGCAATTGGAATTTGACACATGACATGTTGGGATGATACTTTGACATGGTCTAGTGTTAAACATACCATCTAACATGTCATTTGATGACAACATGTTGACAAGTAAATGTTAATGTGTAAAAATCCTACGTAGTGTTGGCAAGGAAATTTGTTAGGTGGGAAAACTTGTGGATTCCTTGCCAATGCTTCGGGAATCTAAGTCCCTCTACTTAACCGGTGCATCTACCCTATATGTATGCGTGAAAAACGTGGATTTCTATGGTGACCTTTCGTGTGGGGATCCAACAAGGGAATTCCACTAACCCTGTGGAAAATTCTTGCAGTTATTTGCAAGGGGAGAATTTTCTATGAAGGTGGGAAAGGGAGTGAGAAAAGAGGTAGAAGAACTAATGTCGCAGGTAGAAAATCAAATTCCCGTACGCACTAGTTAGAAACTTCAACACATGCATTCATGAGAAGAAACAACCCTGTAAATGGCAACAAGATGAGATAAGATTACAAACTCAAAGTTTCTAAAATCTCCTCATCAAAGAGGCTAAAAATCCTTCTTCTTGTATTGATTCTTAAACAGAATTTGTACATAATGTGGGAATGGAAGAAATTTGAGAACGGAGGAAAGTAGAAGAAAATGGCTATCTCCTTTTTTCTCTAAGTACAATGCACTTGTGAGTTTACAAGATCAATTGCCAACCCTTAACAATGGCGTGAAGAAGCCATTAAATATCCTCCAAGAAATGGTTACAAATTCTTCTTTGTTAGCAAGAAACAGTTTATAATTTCTTTTCAATCATTCACGTCCATTCGGATTCTTGATTCGCAAAGAAACACCAATGGTGGAAAAACCAAACTTTTCATAATGCAGCCATTACACTTGTTTTGTAACTTTGAATTTGAGTCATTCATCTTTCCTTCAAAACTTTAAAATAGATTCATCCACGTGGGAGAAATTTATTAGAGCGGGCGTGGAGGATGCCTTTTGAATTTTATGCCTTTATAGAAAATTGGCATTTTTTGACATTTTGGTCCACCCTTCTACCTATTCACCATAGGCCTAACACATGGCTTTATCTAAGTGGCGAAGGAATCGTGGCTCATTTTTTTCAATTTTAACCTTTTTCAAAAAAATCTCAAAACTTCAAAGTTCTCTGTCGTTCCGCTCTCCTACTTTGACTTTTCAATGGCAGGCCTGAGACCTTCGTGGAGTTGCGAAGCATTCTAGAACTTTTACTTCACTTTTGGGAATTTGGTTAAATTTCCAAAAGTTCCCCGATGGCCCGCTCATCCACTTTGACTTTTCTCTACGGGCTCAAACTTTGAGTTTTACCTTTGTGTGATCAAGGCCGTATGACTAATCCGACGTTTTTGCCAAAAGTGACAAAAAACATTAATTTCACCAAGGAGCCCATTATGCCACGTCCAATTGGACATGTCCACATACCTGCATACAATGGGGCTAGAATTTGACGGGGAAAGACACCCGTCATTCACGACTATAAAAAAATAAAAGAGAAGTAGAGGACTTCATCGTTTTGAGTCCGATTTCCAAATTTCTTTCATGAAACAGAGTCATGGAGGCAAAACAAGGTATGGCAACCAATGGTCATAGAAAAGGTGAGCAATTTCATCCAAATGGAGGTTGCAAAGGAAGATTCACGCGTACAGACCGGGAAACGGGAGATTTTTCAAAACGAGCAAACTGAGGATTTGAAACAACTTTAGGGCATGGATTTCTCCATCTCTTCGAACCTTCAACTTGGCTTGAACACTTTAGGAGGGCATGAGCTCGAAATTTTGAATTTGACTTGGAAAATGAAAAGCATTTTTCAGAGACAACATGTAGATATGTGGTGATAAGATGAATGCAATGGATTAATGTGTGAGTTAATTGATGCATTAAATAGATGTAAGGGCTTCCATGATATTATGAGCAAGACAAATGTAGGGCTGAATTGCAAGAGATATAAATGTAGCACAAAGGGAGTTGTGTAAGATTGTGGAAGTCATGAAGGTTACACAAGTATTAGCACGAGACCTGTAAGAACTATGCATATTGTGAATCATGTGTGTACATTATGAAGTGTTGTTTGGGATTCACATGTGTTGAATTATTCATGGAGGATACAAGGAATTGTGTGGGGAAAGGTATCAATGTGTTGTGTGACTCGAGAGAATAATGCTTAATGTTGGGCAATGTGTGAAAGAGTCGCAAGCTACGTGGGATGGTGAAAATAGGTTTTTATGATGTCATGAGGTTGGGGACTTCCAAAATATGTCACAAAGGTAAGGAAATTTATGGGAATTAAGTCACAAGGGATGTTAAAAACAATTAATTCAAGGTCATGTAACATTGTAAAGCTCAATACTTTCCACGAGTTATCATTATGTGAATATAAAGTTCCACAAGAAGAGTGAGGAAGCTGATTTGGTTTCTAGTTGTTGTGAGGTAGGGGTACACAAGGATCATCATCTATTCACATGTCAATGTAGGAAAAGTAACTAGGAAGTGTTGTCCTATTTTTTATCACAATAATGCTCTCAACCTTGTTGCACATTAAACATGTGTATTGTATACACCTAATTTTTCTCTTTTTTCTTTTCATCTTTCATACATATTACTAATAATCGTCCCTATATAGATAATGGTTGTTGATGCATATTTTTCCGAGATGGTTCCTTAATGATCCTATCGATATGGAGAATGGTTATTCACATAACCATTATGGGTTAGAGATAGTACACATAGAGATTATCGTTATTTGGTCTTAGCCTTAGTTTTCATTAGGTATCCTTGTCCTCCTAGGTCTCATGCATATCATATGCATGACTTCTTTCTTGAATTTCACCATTTTACACCTTGTTCATCCACATTCATGACCTACAACACATTGTTTTTAATTTTCATGACACATCACCTCATTTTTGCATCTTTGGCCAACATAATCACCCATGGGCGATTCTTTCAAAGTGTCATTATTTTTCATGGACAATGTCATCTCCTATAGGTAATTGCATTCTACATACACCTATAGTTCATTTAACACTCATAAGAAAAGGGAAGCTAAGACACCCGAACTACCATTTTCTCTATTTTGTATGCCATTTATACATCTTCTCACTCTTCTTTTGGTTCATCTTGAATTTTTCTTGGATTGGATTAGACACCTCTCTTCTTGGATGATTTCTTGCACTATTGGGTCATAATATAGTGAATATAGGATAGGAGTGGTCTTCCCCTACTCCACACGATAGCAAATCTCTTTACATGTTGCTTCTCAGGGGAGATAGATGCATCAATAACCACCCTACAGGTATAAGGTGAGTGCTCTAACCCTTCTTTTCCACTTTACGATTAGTTCAGCTCCTCTTCATTGTGTTATGTTAGCTTAGTATTATGCACGTTTGATGCTAGTTATCTTAGAACTCCTATCAAATATCAATTCCTTAGTTACATTCATTTTAGTTATTACATGTTTCTTTCTTTTATTTTTTGATCCATACCTTTCCACACCTAACCACTAATATCTTAGTAGCATACTTCCTCTATCTTGATGCGGGCCTTAAAAACCCTAGGTTGACCTAGTGTAAGGGTTACTTCCCTCTAGATATGTGACCCTAGCACTCATTGTATCCCCTTTAAGTATATCCCCTTGTATGCCAATAATTTTGTGTCTCCTACTCATTTCCTCAAATACCCTAGTTGAATGGATGAGAAAGAGTCCATATTTTTTAGACTAATTTTTCCATACATACATTCTTTTGTGAACTTGACATGAATCTTATAGACCTTTTGATCGATCAGATCTCATTAAAATCACCCATATTTCATTTTTACTTCATCTAAACATCTAAAAATCCCAAAACCCTAAAAACTACTTACACAAACATCATTACCCCGGGTGATTCTGTTTGTTTCTATCCCACCTGTTTCCAAACACCTTCGACCCTTGTATAGACATATTTACACGGTCCATCCTTTCTATTTGACCAAATATGCTCGAAGATGCCTCAAGACCCTATGTGTGCTTTTCTATAAGGTTGATTTTTTTGTAGCCTTCATATCCAAACCTTTTCTTAGCCAAATCAACACTTCATCGTGGAGTATTTGGGCACTGGGTCCTATGACTCTATTGTGCCAATTTTCCCTAAGACATACCATCCCGACACTAAATTTCCCTTCGGTATGGACTATTACGTCTTAGGAACACCTAAAAAGAATCCTTCTACTTGCCACAATGTCCCACCTAAGGATGAGGAGGAAGAAATCCAAAATGATGATACTAAACTAACATTATAACTTTGAAAACATGAGATCAAAACTATGCATGTTATTTTAACATCTCTACTCTCCTAGATTACCAACAAGAATGAATGGACCTATTTAGCTCCAATGGAAATCAAAAATTGCTTTGTTTGATCCTTAAAGAATGCAAGAATAGGAAGCTTTAGCTCTTAACAATGGTGACCTCTCAAGAAAACAAAAGGCAAGCTCTTAGTCTCTTTGTTATATGCTTTGCATTTGCTCTCTTAAGAAGTTTAGGTGTAGGTATAAAGGTAGAAGGAGGGCTCCTTATATAGCCCAATGGATAAAGGAAACACTTCATCCCTTTGCATGTGGGATAAAGGTAAAACATGATTAGGAATGGATAAGGTTGCTTTATTAAAGGTAACCTTACTTTAGAAGGGTTTAATTTATGCTTAGCAAGTCATGGGAGTTGGGGGTGTTTTAATTAATCAAAGGTGATTAACTAATAGGTAGATGTAAGCTTATAGAAGCTAATTAGAGGAATATTAGTACGATTTAGGCTATTAGAAGGGGATTAAATCAATTAAATATTGATTTATTAGTTAAATGAAGGGAAGACTAATTAATTAATAATAATTAATTAATCTAGATAGAAGAGGTGATTTATTAACGGAAGGTCGTTAATTAGGGTATTTGTTGGATAGGTGACTTAATTAATTAGCTTAGTGTAATTAATTAATGATGATATGAGGGAAAATGAGTGCTTTTGATGATATGTCGTCGATTTGTGAGAAAGAGGATAATTAACGCAATTTAAGTATTTAAATTGCTTGGGCGTAATTATGGGTGTCTACATTTGCCCCTCTTTGGGGTGGCGTAAGTGACGCCACTTCAAAGATAGTAGATGGGTGGAATTTTGAAGAGGTAGAAGAAAAATTAGTAGAAGTGAGAGATGCCCCCTCGAGTGTCGATGGGGTGATGAAAGAAGATGATCGATGATCGAAAAAGGTGAGAGATAGATAGAAGAATGGGAAGAGGCAAGATGCCCTGGTAAGATGGAAGAATAGGGGTGAGAGAAAAGTGATGTAGAAGGAATATGGAGGAGGGGAGAGAAGAGCTTAGCCTCTAGCCATTGTGTATTGGAACAATTTGATGTCATCATATTGCCATAAGAGCTACGTCATCGGTCCTTATGAAAAATATAAGCATACGACAAAGGTAGAATGACATGAAAAGCCATACTACGAACGATTGTCCATTGTTGAAAACACCAACTCCATGCAACATACAAAATGCAATGCAATACGAGAAAGTGAAAGATGCCTAACTCCATGCAACATACAAAATGTAATGCAATATGAGAAAGTAAACAAGCTAAACTAACAGAGAAACATAATATAATGTTTTTATTATCAAGCTTCAGTTATGACTGTGTAAATTAACGACAAGGGTTGATGATGGTGCCCCAAGCAAGGATACATGTGAGGGGAATAACGGAGGACACTTGGGTCCGATGGAAAAGTAATGTGCACTATGAAATAGTACCAGGAAACTCGTTGTGCCCCAGAGTACAGATGAAGTAAGCAGCCTAGCTTTTGTTGATGGAGGTAGATCAAGATGATCCGCAAGTCACACACATGAACAAGTGAGAACCAAAGAGTGACGTTTTGTAGGATGATTTTCAATTTTTAGAAGTTTTCTTAAACATATTTGAATGTTTTTGATGATTTTTCTAACATATTTGAATGTTTTGGTTGATTTTGAAAGTTTTATGAAACTATGTACAGGAAGACAAGGAAGCGTGGATGCCCCTAGCGATAGATGGGATGTACAAGGGCATAAGGCCACGTGTGTACGAGAAAGGTGAAGATGTAAAAATTCCCCAACGATTAGGTGGGAGTATTCAAAGGCAAACTCTTCATAGGTAGAAGTGGGACCCAAGGCCATTATGGATAGGTTCAACATGATGATGAACATAAACCAATGAAGTGTTGGGAAGAAGTAAGGATGCCCCCAAGCGTAAGTTGGCCTAAAAGCACATGATATAAAAGGAAGGAAGGAGAAGATTTTTTTGTGAAAGGGGACAAAAGGTGCCCAAAAACATGGAAAAAAGTAATCTTATACACATGGATGTTCGAATGAAGTAGAAGAATGATGTGAATGATATGAATGTAGCTTAGAAGCCTCGATGATGAAGAAGTGATTAGCAAAGGCACAAATCGTGAGAGATGAGATATGGACTAGAGTAAGAGTCTGAACAAGGTCCAAAAAAAGACACTTGGTAACATACTAATCTTGTTTACTCATAGAGATCCAGTGTGTGCACGTGGAGTTTATTACCTCTTGAAGTGAAGATTTAATAGACAACAAGTGAAGAGACCCTAGCCAATGTGTAGGAATGATTTATTGTGAAAGGTGATTTTGTGAATGGATGGTGAAAGGATAGCCGTACATTGCTCCACTGCCAGCCAGAGGCGTCCATAGCCCGATGGAGATGTATTTGATTCTAATCGCAACATTTCTCTATTGCCAGTCAGGCATCCATAGCCCGATAGAGATTATTGGAAATACCCCAAGAGAGAGTAATATATCAATTTGCTTTTGCTTTGTAGCTTTTAGCTTTTGATTTTTGATTGATTTTGATTCTTTTGCTTTCTGAAAACTTATTTCAGCTCTCTTGTTTGACAAGGGGTTAAGAACCACTGATGGCTTGATGGAAGGAGGTGGAAGTGCTTACGATGATGACATTGGCTAGTGTCAACAAATATGTCCAAAATTTCTTTGCAACAAGTTTATTAGATGTTGAATGTGATAGGATCTCTAAGAGGTCAGTCGTTCTTTAATTTACCAAGGTGATAAAAGACCAAGGTCAAATAGATACCATAGAGATAAATGTCACAAAATGCATGTGAATAAGCTAACCAAAATATCACCGAAGGGATGAAAATGGTAGGAAGACTTGCAGAAGAATAGCAAGGAAGGAAGAAATAAATATCCATGTGTACACAACACCTGATTGCAATGTTTGATCTTTGTACCTTTGATTTTTGTTGTGTTTTCTCAATGTTTTTTTGTATTTTTGAATTTTTGCATTGTTTTTTTTTTCTTTTTTAGATTTTTGATATTTTTTGGACGTTGGGACTAACAAAGTCACTCTGTGTGATAGGATCCAACAATGATGTTTGTGACTTCCTTGATAAGGGAGACTAAGCGTGTTTGTTTATCAAGAGTCATGTTTTCCCGATCTCGATGATCGTGGTGAGTTCACACTCAACAAAGGACTGTGATTTATCTGAAACATGGATTTTGTATGTGGGAGCTTGAGTTCCCTATCCAGAGGTTTATGCACTTTGCGCCATACTTGATGGTTACGTTGATGTGCATTCTTGAATCGCGCTTGATTTAGAATTTTGAGATTGTTTGATTTGTTGGGAGCTATAGAGCTCTTTGCGTAGTTTTGATCTGAGCTTGATTAAGAAACTGTTTGGGTTTCTTATAAGCTAACGTGTGACTTTCGATCCCGAGAAGGAGAAGAAAGTGAATGTGGACGTTTAGAACTGATGTGAGAAATGACCATGGGCTTGCCACCATCTTTGGTAGAAGAATAATGTGATTGATGAAAAGGATACGGTCCAAGGATTGAAGAAGATGGGCTACTGGGAGGTGAGCCATAGATAGAAGATGAAGGGCTACTAGGATGTGGCCCATAGAATGAAGGGCTACTAGGATGTGGCCCAAGAATAGAAGAAGAAGGGCTACTAGGACGTGACCCATAGATGTAAGATGATGGACTACTAGGATATGGCCCAAGAATAGAAGATGATGGACTACCCAGGGGTGATCCATACTTAGAAGACAAGGGGCTAGTTGGACGTGCCCCAAGAATAGAAGATAGTGGACTACTCGAAAATGTCCCACAAATAGTAGAGGGAGGGCTACTAGAAGGTGACCCACACCTAGATGAAGATGAAGGGCTACTTGGTTGACCCCATAAGAGATTGTGATTGAGGAATTATGATAGACAAAGAGTTATTGGGTGATGAGAAGATAGGCCATGGATCAATGCAAGACCAAGGAGTTTCATCACATAATGAAGAATGGGAAGATGGAAGATTAAGAGGAGGATCAAGTTGCATGATCATGAGGCTCTTCCTCATTTCTTGATAAAAGGAATCAACCTTTTCCTCACAATATGTAGACGCATCAAAGTCTAAAGAGAATCCTTTCTCGTAATCTACTAAAGGAATATCTTCATATGCCCCTATAAATGCCCTGATTGTTTCTTCATTCTGAAAGAGATCAATCGGTATGAGTTTTGATCAACCACCAGGGGTTGATTGGAAGAAAGAGATCCAATTGGTGTGGGAGACTTAGAAGATGCTTGATGATGATTGATAGAAGAAGATGTTGTGGGGGATGAAGAAGATGTGTAGCTATATGTCTCAGGAGTAGAAGAAGGTGGTGTGGACCTACCTATACAATGGTATGTCATATGTAAAATAGTAGGATTAATTCCAAAGTCTATAGATTGCGATGCATGGGTCGATTCAGATGTTTGTCTCGAAGGACTTTGAGTCACACGAATCTTCAAAGGAGGAAGACTTATTGGGGGTGATTGATGAAGAAGGTCTGAAGAAGGGGAGGACCATGATTCAAGAATCGCATTGGATGAATAATAACAAGGGTCCTGCAAAGAAAGGGAGGACCGTGATTCAAGAATTGTATTAGATTTTTGATTGGATGGATTTGGAGTCACGCGTATCTTCAAAGGAAGAAGACGTCGTTGAGGTGACTGATAAAAGGGGTCCTGTGAAGAGAGGGAGGACCATGACATGTAGGAGTCGCATTAGATGAAGGATGAAGATGATTTGTGGTGACACAAATCTTTAGAGGAGGAGAACATTGTTTAGATGACTGATAATAGAGGTCCTGCGAAGAAGGGGAGGACCGTGACTTAGGAGTCGAATTGGATGAATCTGAATAGTAGTTTGGATCGAATAGTAGTTTGGATCCAAATCATCAGAAGAATCAGAAGAAATGTTTGGATTGGAATCCTCAGAAGAAGAAGAAATGTTTGGATTAGAATCAAAAGAAGAGTGGGGGGAACTCGAATAATAATTTGGATCAGAAGTGTCCAAATCATACCACCGACTATGAGATGAAGGTGGGGAACGAGTTACCCGTATGGGCTCTCTAGCACGAAGAACCAAACAAGGTTTAGTTGTAATGGGAATATTTTGATTTGAATTGCTAAACCTAGGTTCCATATTTTTGTAAGTATGGGGAACCACGATGATAGTTAGTCATTTTTGGCATTGTTTTAAGCACAAATGTCTAGATCTAGATAGTGTGATGGAACTCCTTCAAAGGGAAGGAAGTGACATGTCGATTTGGGTAGCATAAGGACAACCAACTAGACATTGTGTAAGTATGGAGATGCGTGCGTGATTTTTGAAGAAGGTCTAAGGAAAATAGACATCGTGATGATGATGCAATCTCGATGAGATCGAGAGGGATTGTCCTAGAAAATAAGTTTTTGAATGAATAATCACAAGGAACAATCATGCAAGTGTGAAACACAAAGCCAATCAACAAGGAAATACACCATATGAAAATGTGATGCAAAGTTGATGCAAAGGTGATCAACACAATGTCAATATTTACGTCAAGCTCGAAATGAACAAGGCGTAAATATTAACAAAGGGTAGATGAATCCCAATCAAAGGATACCATGACAAGTTTAACAACCAACAAGGCCTAAATGTTAAAGGGTGAGGTTTACAAATGTAAGCTACGTAACCACACCAATTGGACACGTCTATCAAGCTTCGGAGAAGTGAGATATTAGTGTCAAAGTGGTATCGAAATGACGTAAACAAAGTAAGCGACACCCTTCAAGATTTGGGACAATGTTTGAAATCAAACTAAGTCAAAGTATACTAAGGATGTGTTAAAATGTGGGCAGCGTAACGCCACAATACGAGACACTTAGATCATGTTTATGAGAAACGTGACATAAGTATCTTAATTATGTCGAGACAATACAAACGAGGTAACATGTCAAAGGGAGATAAAATGATGAATCATTCCTAACTATGATGATGATCTGATGTGGGTATCAAGATCACAAAGGCTACCAATGATATAAATATGCCTCCACACACTTTAGATGTTTAACTTACCCAGCCGCAAACATGGATGGGCGTAAACGGACAAAAAAGTGGCAGAAACAATCGATTGGTAACACAAAGGTAGTCACCCTTCTTTTGATCAACAAAGTGTCAAAAGAATGTGAAGGAAGTAAACAAATTGGGGATGAAAAATGTTGGCCTCACTTGGTAGAGTTTCACCTCACCTTAAGGAAAGTGAAAAACTAAGCGAAAGTAACGCGTCACACGTTTTGCGATGAAAATATGGTTCACAACTCAACAATGTTTTAGAATGGTCAAAGTGGGCTCCTGGCCAAAGTATATCTTCCTAGGTGGTTCTCTCATCCTAGGTGTTACAAAATTATCCACGAGCGGGATGATTTACCCAAATAGTCCGACTATCTTGGGAGTATCTCAACTTTTCCCCCTTCAAGCATAGTGGGCAATAAATGCATCCATCATGTACTTAAAAGGGTCACGTAGGGACAACTTGTAATGCTATCTCACAAAGGAATCACTAGTCAGGTAGGTAGTGTGGAGCACTTCCCATTTCATCCACAAGGTTCCCTCTTGCGTGGACTACTTTGGGGTTCCTGGAACCACCCCCATTGTTGTAGCTTAAGGCGTTATGCAAAAGGGTTATGTTCGAGTTGAGCGGAGAGGGACGTACCCTTTTCGAAACCTGCTGCAATGATGTTTTGAATATGTTGTTCTTTTTATCTTGTTTAATTAGGTGTGGTTTGCTTGAACACCTTTTGGAAACTGTATAACAATTGTATTAGTAGTTTTTGATTTTGTTTTGATTCCTCCTTTCTTTGACAAGCGTTTTTAGGTCCTGCACTCAAGCGTTAGTAGTTCTCCAAGAAAATCACATTATTTAAAAGAGGATTAAGAGTTGCTTTTGATTCTCAAGATCATCCAAGGATGTAAGAGAAGAGCATACACAACAAATAATCCAACTAAAAAGTAAAGAAAATCTTTTCAATCAATGAACCATACAAAATTCTTGATAAATGTTCATTCCCCTAAACCAAAAGTGAAAGATGAAGTTTCAATTTACCAAATGTTATAAAATGAAGACTAAAGTTACTTTTGATTCTCAAGATCACCTAAGGTGCAAGAGAAGAGCATACACAAACTTTATCCCAACTATATAGAAATGGAAAACTTCAAATCAAAGGACCATTGAAAAATGCTTTGTAAAAGGTTCATTCCCTTAAGCAAAATGAATAATCAAATTTCCAAGTTTAATCCCAATGTTAAAAAGATAGAGATCAAAGTTGTTTTTGATTCTCAAGATCACCAAAAGGTGCAAGAGAAGAGCATACACATGCTTTGGTCTAAATCGAGTAAGCATGGAAATACAACATTCATCAAAACATTAGACATGTTAGAAAATGACCAGTTTTAAACTAACAGAAAAACCTGTAATTTTGTAAGTATAAATCCCAAATTTATGTTTTCATTGCATAGTTAACTTCAATACCTTTCCAACGCAAAAAAATGGAGTCATTTGAGTTCGGGAGAAAAATTTATGGCCTTGGAAGATGGGTTACGCATATGCTCTTATGCTCACGGGTATGCACTTGACATGCACTCAAAAAATGTAAAAAAAAAACGTCCCTTAATCTGCAAAATGGGCAAATTTTTCCAACCAAGATTCAATTTTGACAACAACCCATCACATTAATATATGAATAGAAGACTCAATGCTATCAAACATTAACATACATGCTCAAGAATTTAAAATTTTCAAGAAATTGACAAAACTAGCATGTAGAATGATGAAAAAGTAAGCTCTAAAAATGAAAACATGATGAAATCTTGAAATTTTCTCACCAAGATTAAATTTTGACAGCAACCCACCACATTAATATGTAAATAGAAGACTCAAGCACTATCAAACACTAACCTACATGCTCAAGAATTTAAAATTTTCAAGAAATTGACAAAACTAGCATGTAGAATGTTGAAAAAGTAAGCTCTAAAAATGAAAACATGGAGAAATCTTGAAATTTTCCCATCAATTCCAATTTTGACAGCACTTCACCTCCTTTATACCTACAAGGAAGACTCAACACATGCAAACTCAACAAAACAAGTTAAGAAAAATAAGTTAGATCAACATGTGTAAAAGAGGGTTAGTAACCAAAAATGAAACTTAACTACAAAAACTTGAAATTAAGTGCAAAGGACAATGGAGTAAGTCCCACAGGCATGCCAAATGTGTGCATGTATACTTTGCTTAATGCTAAATCAAATGAAGCAAGAACTACCACCTAAAATAGTTCTACAATTTAGCTAAAACAAAGCATAAACACCATCAAGATAGAGAACTAAGCAAGATCTAAACTAACATTATAACTTTGAAAACATGAGATCAAAACTATGCATGCTATTTTAACATCTCTACTCTCCTAGATTACCAACAAGAATGAATGGACCTATTTAGCTCCAATGGCAATCAAAAATTGCTTTGTTTGATCCTTAAAGAATGCAAGAATAGGAAGCTTTAGCTCTTAACAATGGTGACCTCTCAAGAAAACAAAAGGCAAGCTCTTAGTCTCTTTTTCTATATGCTTTGCATTTGCTCTCTTAAGAAGTTTAGGTGTAGGTATAAAGGTAGAAGGAGGGCTCCTTATATAGCCCAATGGATAAAGGAAACACTTCATCCCTTTGCATGTGGGATAAAGGTAAAACATGATTAGGAATGGATAAGGTTGCTTTATTAAAGGTAACCTTACTTTAGAAGGGTTTAATTTATGTTTAGCAAGTCATGGGAGTTGGGGGTGTTTTAATTAATCAAAGGTGATTAACTAATAGGTAGATGTAAGCTTATAGAAGCTAATTAGAGGAATATTAGTACGATTTAGGCTATTAGAAGGGGATTAAATCAATTAAATATTGATTTATTAGTTAAATGAAGGGGAAGACTAATTAATTAATAATAATTAATTAGTCTAGATAGAAGAGGTGATTTATTAACGGAAGGTCATTAATTAGGGTGTTAGTTGGATAGGCAACTTAATCAATTAGCGTATTGTAATTAATTAATGATAATAAGAGGGAATATGAGCGCTTTTGACGATATGTCGTCGATTTGCGAGAAAGGATAATTAGTGAAATTTAAGTATTTAAATTCTTGGGCGTAATTATGGGTCTTTATCAAGCATTGGAAGACCCTATCCATGCGGGAAAAATATAACATGCCCAATGATAGCCTCTTTTAACTTTTCCTACGAGCCCTTGAGCCTCACCTTCAATACAAGGTGAGGTCCTTTTCTCCTACTTCCCTAGAAGAGGCATTTGAAAAAGCCAAAAGGAAAGAATATCTCATGAGGTAATTTGAGAAGGATCCTCCCAAGACACAAACTAATAAGAAAATATAAATCTTACAATGATTTAAGAATAAGAATGCAATGGACGACGAGTATCAAAACTCTTCCTCTTGTTGCTTCTTCAAATAGAACTATTTTTAACATTAACCAAAAACCTACTAACAACAAGAATCAACCTAACTCTCATCACCATTAAGGAAGATTTGTAGAAGTCGAGTTCCTTAAACCATTTACCACAATTCTATATCCTTCTCGACCTATTCCTCATTGGCATGATGAGCGTAAGTTTTGTTTTTAGCATGCTAATTAGGGTCACTCACATGAGAATTATCGTGCAGTCTGTATGGTTGCTATCAGCTTTTTCTTAGGACCTATCTTTTACTATGATAACATCACTCACAAGTATTTGACTGAAGCATTCAAACCTCGTGATGCGGATCAAAAGAAGGATCATCATGAAGCCATCAACTAGGCTAATGAGAAGCTAAAAATATTTTCCAATCCTATGCCTAATCATGATGTTTTTGAAAGTTATAAGAAGCAATAGAATGCTACAACTAATGTGGTTAACATGGATTACCCTCCTGAAAACATGGTTGCAATAAATAATGTAAAATGTGTCATAGCTTATGTAGAACTAGAATATATTATAGCATTCCATCCTAGGAATCATATGGTCATATACCCTTAAGTGCCTTAGAATTAGGCTCCTCAAGTAAAAAACCTACCTCCTCCAGACGCCATCGGCCCCTATGGAAATTCTCCTACAGGGTCGATTGTGTGCGGGTCCATCCCTCTATCACAGACACCATCAACCTGTGAAAATTAAACTTGTAGGGTTGATGGCATAAAAAATTAGTAAAAACTAATTTGAAGTATCCTTAATTACCCATGCTTCTTGGCCCTATTTATGGGGATTCCTAGCACTCTCAACCTACTACATACTCCAATCAAAATGAGTGGGATCATCTCGAATCACTTTCCCAAATTCCTTGTCAATCCCCTTCATAGAACTCATGCACACCTCACCTCACCATCATGAGCATCTCATGAATTCACTGTTTGATATGAACATTCATTTTCCCCCTTCTTTGGGGTAGAGCCCCATTACATGGCTCAGAAGAAAGTATCTGCTTGAGAATGTGAGGAACTCTATTTGTACTAATCTTTCCATAGATTCTCATGCATGCATTTTTTCCCATCACTTCTATGATCCCATATGAGCTCTTGCTTCATACTGAGACGATCTGAAATTCTTCATCTCGATTCGGATCGGTCACACTTGATTAAACATTCTCTCATTGATGAGGGAGCAGACACATGTGTGGCTTCACTAGATTTCATCAAAGCTCTCATTTATTCCATCGACAACCTAAAATCCATGTGAACTACTTGCCAAGGATATGACCACCGACATATGCCTCTCGATGGGGTGTATTTGGTTACCCATCACCATTCCCCCTAGGAATGTCCATGTCAAAGTTATGGTATTCAACTTTCTCTTATCTTATAACATTCTCCTAGGGCGGCCTTGGACTCACTTGTATGCACGTTGTCACCTATTTTGCATGTCAATGTGTGAAGTTCGCTCACCAAGGAGCTAAGTATAATATTTAAGGAGAAACTAACCCTTGGAATTTTTATACACTTCAACAAAAGGGAACATATAAGCTCCCCACACTTGAGGAGCTATCACCAATCCCCTTTCGGGAATATCAACACTTTAATTTTCCTATAAATACTCTTCGTGACAATGTTGGTCATCTTGAGTTGGTTGGGTGCATGCCTCTGAATCTCTTAGAGTCGAATGACGATGAGCCCAATGAATTCACCCTTAGAATCAATACCTTTGACCTCCTTGAGTTATCATATCTCAATTTCCTCCTTCCTTTCTGCCTCATAAAAAATATCCTTTACTTCCTATATTTTTCTCATAAACACCACAACCCGCGCAAGATCATATGGTTCAACTCAAAACCATAGTTGACTCTTGCACGGTGGACTCTTCAATAGCATATTACGATGATGGTTACACTTTAGATGACCCTCATCTGGCTAGTTATTCTAATATTCATGATAGGGAAATCGTGTGCTACCAAGAAACCCTATGCACCAAAATAAGTTAAGACATGAATGTCATTTTAGTACAAGAAAAACCCTCGAACACTATTGACACTTCTTAACTAGTTCATGAGCCTCAAATTTCTCCACCAGCTACACTCTCACAGACCAACATCAACTTATCCGACCCATTATATTTGATAGAAGTAGATGAATGGGTTTTCAACTTTGACTACAAAGTTGATGATATCATGGTGATGATCCTATTTATTGTGCCTCGATGACTAAGTGACACACTTCTCCATTGCCTCTTTCCTCACCCATTACATCGATACCCCTATTAGATACTCTCATTATCCCTCTATAGCCTATGAGACCTCATGAAGAAGCTTGAATTTGAGGTCAAATGTGAACAAACCAAAAAGGCTACACAACCTTCTACTTCGGCTCCTCTCTTCTTCTCTCATCATGGGTATTACACGCATACTAACGTCAAATGTCAGGTTCTGCATACCAAGCATCCCATCCCCAAAACCCCTTCATGCACTTGGAAGCATAAGGTCAATTCCTCTTAAAACCAACCACCTTCACCTAAACCAGTTAGACCATGACCTACCTATGGACCTCCACCTCGCTAGAATCCTCTTCCTACTATGGATGTCATTCGGCATGATGTTCTCACTCGATTAGAGGATCATATCGATGACACCTTATTTGTAATGTGGTCTGAATTCCATCGATAGGTACTCATTACGCAACATGTTATCGAGGACCTTATGACCCATTCTTGAAGCCACATTTTGCATCAAGTTGATGAAATTATTACCAATACATTGTGATCTTTTTCCCCTCATGGCTAGTTACCTACAAACACCATGATTACATCTTATTTTCCTAATTTGACCTGATCTCGGGCATTCGCTTGGCCTCTCGGTTCCCACTTGGGTTTTACACAAGCATCCTCTATCTTCACTTGAGATCTCAACCCCCTTTGGTTTATCATACTATCTCAATATCTTACAAAATATCATCGTTGCTTGGGCTATTCACTCTGCTTGGATTCATCACCATTGTTCCTTGACATCCTACCATTGGATGTCTTGGCCTTTTCCGCCTCTTGGCTTTTTCATGTCACATGAGTTGGGCTATATTATCGATCCCTTTTTTGTCGATTTACCTATCTATCTCATTATCATTATTCCTAAGTACCATGGTATTATCACATACATACATGCGGAAATAAGGAAAATGATAAGTAAATCATCACATCACCAAATATCCAAATACCGTAAAAATAATCATCATCAACATGGTGTGTGTATCGAATCAAGTTCTATACATCAAAAAAAATCATGTAAAATGGATTTGGAACATCTACAATATGACTCAAGTAACCTCACAACCTGTGTGGGGGTATGTGGATGTTTTACGTTGATGGGGTTGTGTTATCTACTCTTGTTATGTAAGTTAGGGACACCACCTTATATTGGGCTCGGAGGCCTCTCCTTGTGCCCTCGCCACTTAGTTAGGTCTATAACAAAGTAATCCACTCCATAGCTCTCTGGGCATATTCTAGGTGAGTTGTTTGATCCTGTACCAAAGTTGCATGTGCCTATATTAGACTCTATAGCATCACATTTATGGTGTCGGTAGCCTCTTACGCTTGTTCATCTCTATATCTCGTCGGTTTTTCGAATGCCTCACCCACAAGGTGAAAATTACACCGAATCTCCGCCCAACTATGCTACTAGATCCACCATCATTGTAGTATCTTGAACATCTAACATAGATTCTAGGATCTCGTGGTGGGCACTCTCAATCAGCGAGTATCACTCCTCGGTTGTCCTCTCTGCAAAACCAAAAACCGACATACATCACTAACAATATCACATACATCTACCAAAATAATCATTTAACTAACATGATGTCACTCATACTTGGTTTCCGAGTCTCTCAATGACAATATCTCTATCTCCTTGGTCACCCAATATCTTCCTCGCCTCGTCATCACAACGAGGTCTAGATCCTATTTATTGTGCCCACATGCTATGGGAACTAATATCATCCCCTCTCCACTATGGTCTAGGCCTCTCTCTCGGATACACAACCATCCGAACTCCAAACATTTTCAAAAACCCTCTGCCTAGCCTTCGCATCTCGTACTCTCTCAACCACGGTGATGGTTATCTAGATCCCCCTCCTAATATGTTGCGACTGCCCCAACTGTGGCCCCGTGGACCTATGTTTGTGGATCCTCCATCGGATCCCTCATCAAAAACACTATCCACTATGATTTGTAATCGGCTCTGAGCATCCCCACCATGTCCGCATTTTTGCCACCCTGGTACCCGTTACTCGTACTCTGTAAGGTCGTAATGTTATAACCCAAACCTCTACTCGTGTAACCTCTCTGGCATGACAAGGCTAGTAGGGTGACAATAGTGGTATCACCTTTGTTGGTGGTAGCCATCCAAACTATCTTGGTACTTTATTTACCATTTGTCACTACACCCAATACAAATAGTGCCTTGTCACCTCTGGTATGGCCTCTAGATACTCTACTCTGTGGCAATTGGGCTATTGATATACGTTCCCTATGTAAGGCTACCATATCACATCATCTGAACCCACATGTGCTAGTGATTGGCATACCCAAAGTGCTCTCACCTTTGTAGGCCCCTACGCCCACTAAATTACTCTCGGGGCATCGTTACTAATACATATGGTGTCACAATCGGCCTATACATCGGGAATTGTTCATATATCCATGTTTTCAATAATATGATGGGTCTCGCAACCCTATGACCTATGCATCACACCCCGCAAATATCATGTATCAATTATACCCATATGGTGGTGCCCCTATTGAATAGTACACCCTGATCCACAACATCTTGACATATTGCTATCAAGAACAATGGGATAGCTCCATCGGCCTTGTGAAACACTATGTGTGCCACCATAATCCCCATCACTACCTTCCGGATGTCTGAAATCCTTGTTGCATGCACTTCACTGAGTCAAACGCATAACATGTGCTCATCATATGTATTTCTACCTCTAGCCTATATGGTCGGGATCTCCGCTCTACAAAGACATTATGATTCAAATCACAGTACATGTGAGTGCCTCCAATTGGTAACCCCAAAATACCATGTACATCCTCCAATGTCAAGGCCATCTCCATCATCTCCTGTCTTTTCCACCACCGAAAGGTGTTGGACAAGGTCTCCCATGCGGCCAAAAACATCTGTAGTAAATCCATATCCAGTGGTATCATGAGCATTTACATGACGCCCCAACATTCAACCTTGCGGTTGGGCTATCTCTACCTATGTCAATCTCGCAATCATCCTATTGAACCATGATACATCTATGCTCCACCATAGGCGTGAGATATTGTGCTTTATTTGCATCAAAAAATCACAATAACTATGCATCACACATCCATAATCAAAAATTCAAATTTGCATTCATTGCAGCTCCATCGGCCCCATGGCAGACGTCATTGGCCCCTCGACAGGCTTCCTCGATGCCATTGACCCTCCGACAAACACCATCAACCCTTTGTCTTGATTTTTTCCATCTTGACACCATCAGCCCCTCATGTTGTAGGGGGCGATGGCATCCGCCAAATCGTGGCCTGCAACCTCCCAAAATTGACTTTTCAAAAATGAAAAAAAAAAAAATCAAATCACTCTCAAACCCACTTGTATTTTTACCTAACCTACCTAATGATGGAATTTTTGCTAAGTTTAACGCTCTATCAACTCCAAAAAGTTAAATAATTAAAATGCGCATAATTTACTCAACATAATTAAATGCAACAACTCACTCATGGACGAGCGTCGACGTGTGCTCCTCATCGTTTTCATCCATCACCACCTCGTACGTGTTTCATATCATCTAAAATTCACCCAAATTTGGAATTCCAAGCTCAGTTCTCTCAATTCCAGAAATAGTAATAAGCAAATAACAATCAAAATTACTATATAAATCTCAAATTTCTATTAAAAATCAGTCGAATCGGCCTTTATCTTCAAATTCCCTTCATTTTCATTCTTGATCTCCATAGCTCACATCATTTGTTACATCTTGATCGTGATCTCATGCCATTTATTTTGACCTATTACACACCCTCTTTCAACGACCTTTAATTTTGACCTATTTTTACACTATATCATCACAATATCTCGACATCACAATATAACAACATCCATCCCATAGGCCCCTAGCTAGGTGATTTAAGTCTTATTTTACTGATGATCCTCTAGCGTTCAGTATATTTGCGCCCACACATGCAAGACAAGCGACACTATCATTGCACCCACACATGCAAGACATGCAAGACAAGCAACACTATCATCATTGCGCCCACACATGCAAGACACATTCAAGACAAGCGACACTATCAGGTACGCATTAGTGGGTATATTTCATTTTAGCTTATCCAGGGTTCTTGTATCATTAGCCCACACATGCAAGACAAGCGACACTATCAGGTACGCATTAGTGGGTATATTTCATTTTAGCTAGTCCTTCCAGCACTTCTTTATGTACTTACTTTCAGTATCGGTGTTATGGAATGTATTTTTCGTTGACCACCCCATGTTTCACTATTGTGACATGTGGTGATCAACAACTAAGGCATATGTATACACCTAATTTTTCACTTCTCGCTTTTTCATCTTTCATACCTGTTACTAACAATCTTCTTTGTGCAGATAAGGGTTGTTAATGCATTTGTTTCGAGCGGGTGCCTTAAGGGTCTCTGTCAGGAATGGGGAATGGCTATTCACTTAGCCATTATGGGTTCGAGACAAGTACACAAAGAGAGTGTTTCTATTTGGTCTTATTCTTAATTTACATTAGGTATCATTTTCCTCCTAGGTCTCATGCATATCATATTCATGACTTCTTGCTTGCATTTCACCATTTTACACCTTATTCATCCACTTTCATGACCCATGACACATTATTTTTACTTTTCATGACACATCACCTCATTTTTGCATCATTGGCCGACACAATCATCTATGGGCGATTGTGTCGGTGTCATATTTTCTCATGGATGATGTTATCACTGCATGCAATGGCATCTTATATATACCTCTAGTTCATTTGACACTCACAAGAAAAAGGAAGCTAAGACATTTGAGTTGTCATTTGTTCTACTCTTTTGCATCATCTTTGCATTTACTCGCTCCGCTTTTGGTTCATCTTGCATTTTTCTTGGATTGGATTGGACACCTTTCTTATTGGATGATTGCTTACACTATTGGGACATCATATAGTGGGTCTAGGAAAGGAATGGTCTTCCCTACTCCACCTAATAGTGACTCTCTCTTTCTTTGTGTTGCTTTTCAGAGGAGATAGATGCATCAACAACCACCCTACATGTACAAGGTGAGTGCTCTAACCCTTCTTTGTCACTTTGCATAGATTAGTTCAGTTCCTCTTCATTGTGTTATGTTAGCTTAGTATTATGCATGCTTGATACTAGTTAGCTTAGCACTCTTATCAGATAAAAAGTGCCTTTGTTACTTTCATTTCAGTTATTGCATGTTTCTTTCTTTTATTTGTTGATCCATACCTCTCCACACCCAACCACCGATATCTTAGTAGGGTTCCTTCCTCTATCTTGACCGTGAGCCTTGGAAACCCTAGGTTGACCTAGTGTAAGGGTTACTTCCCTCTAGATATGCAACCCTAACGCTCACTATATCCCCTTTAAGTTTATCCCCTTGTATGCCAATACTTGTGTGTCTCCTACTCGTTGCCTCGAATACCCTAGTTAAACGGATGAGTAAGAGTGCATGTTGTTGAGACACATTTTGGCCCACATACATGTACTATACCATGTTCATTTTTTATTGAATAGAAGTCACAATATTTTGCTAAACACATGCTATCAAGTGGGTAATGGTTTACTATTA